>CAUYUJ010020876.1:10000-42500 GCA_963575745.1 Prorocentrum cordatum | reverse complement strand
CTGTTTTGTGTTCGCAGGCCAGGCAGACTGCACACGACGACGGGCCGGCTCGTGCCAGGGGACAGCCGGCAGCGGAGGAGGAGGAGGACCAGGCAGGAGGACACCACCACCGACCAGGAGCGGAGGGGAAGGAAGGGAAGGGAGGGCGGGCGAGAGAAAAGGCTATGGAGCAACAAATGTGAGTGCCAGTGACAAACGACATTCGGCGGCTCTCATTCTGCTTCTGGGTTAAAGTTCACAGAACGGCCATCCAGCGCTCCAACCAAACCGGAGACCTGTTTTGTGTTCGCAGGCCGGGCAGACTGCACACGACGACGGGCCGCCTCGTGCCAGGGGACAGCCGGCGGCGGAGGAAGGATAGGACCAGGCAGGAGGACACCAACACCGACCAGGAGCGGAAGGGAGAGAAGGGACCCCAAGTCCCGAGAAGGCTTCTGACCAAAATGGCCGATAAAACTGTTAGAACGATATAAGACGCTGCAGGCGCGCTAAATGAAATCCTTGAACACAGTTCATTATTGCAGCGGAAAAAGTCGAGGCCATTCGACGAGGGTAGATTTGGGCGACCTGGGTCCAGAGCTTGCCCGAAGACGGGTCTCTCCCTGTCAAAACGATGTGATGTTTGCCAGAATGTACACAACGGCCGCCACGGGCGTTACAAAGGCGAGGCAGCTTAACTTTGAAACCGCTCCCCCAAGCTTGGACACGAGTTCGTTTACGCCAGCGGCTCCCAAATCCACAAAAATCAAACACGAGGCTCTGAGGCGAGGGAAGAGAGGAGAGTCTAATGAGCGGGGGAGCGGACCAGAGGAAGGAAGAGGCGGGGTTCTCGAGGAAGGCGGGAATCCCGTGGCGATTGCACGCCCGAATGACTTTCAAAGAAAAGAGGAGTTGGCTATTCCCTCGAGTCACTGCTTCGGCGGCGCGGCCCGTTAAACCTTGAAGGCCCCATATGGCTTCTGGCAAGCGGATTCTGCACCAACTGCTGTCTGGAGCGCCGTGCCTAGCTTGAGACCAACTGTTGCATGGCGTGCCAAACCACACAGCCAAGACTACGCCCGAAGAGACCCAGCCGAGGATGGTACGCCGGATAACCGGTCGATCCAGATCGAACCAAGGCCTCGAAACAAAGTCCGCCGCGATCACTCCGCAACCCAGATGTTTTATCCCTCGGCTGAGCCCCTCGGATCCAGTCAAAAACTCCAGGAAAATCTGTCTGCGACTGCGACTGGCAGCAGCCATGGCAGCACGGAGCAGAGAGCGCAAGCGAGCGCGCACTTGGCGGTCAGTCAGCAGCGCCGCGCCTGGGCTGCTCGCGCGGGCGGCGCCTGCACGGGCGGCGCCAGCGGTCCGACCACTCCGGCGAACGTGTCGCCGAGCTGCGCCGAGACGCGGTTGCCGTAGTCCACCGCCGTCGAGGGAGTTTTGGCCAGCTCCGAGACAGCCCGTGTCTGCTTGGCGTAGCGCTTCAGGGTTGCGTCCGATGCCCAGCGTCCCCGAAGCTTCACCTCCAGCGGCGTGCGGAGGCGATGGAGGAGGTCGTGGGGCGCCCCCCCGCGGCGCAGCCCGTGCGCCGTGATCTCCAGGTCCGTCAGCTGGAGCTCGGCTGCCGCCTCCGCGAGGCGTGCTGACAGGTCCCCCTGCGGGAAGCTCCAGATGCGGTCCGTCGGCGCTCTCGCGTGCGACTTCAAGACCTGGGGGCAGGGATGCAGGAACGTCAGCGAGTCCAGGAGCACGGCGTCGTCCCGCGCGTTCGTTTTGCTGGGGGCCCCCATCTCCACTGGCGCCAGCAGCAGGCCCCAGACGCTGGCGGCCCCTCCGGCCGCCTCCACGGGGGCGACCAGCTGGAGCGACGTGAGCGAGTCGCACTCGCCGGGCCGAAGGTGCGCCACGAACGAGATGAGGGCCGCCACCGCGTGCTCTACCAAGCCCTGGTGGAGGAGAACACCCACGATGGCGGCCAGCATGATCCAGGGCACGGGCGCGCGGCTCTTTCTGGGCACCACCTTGCTCCAGCCCGCCAGCGCTCGCGAGGCCCGCGGAAGCGCGCCCGCTGGCCAGCGGCCCAGGTCCGGGTAGAATTTCAGCGCCGCGATCAGCTTGCTGGCGTCGTCGCCCGTGAAGCCCCCGAAGAACAGCTTGTCCAGGAAGAGCACCGGGCAGACGTCCAGCTCCTCGTAGCTCTGCCAGCCCAGGCGAACCGCCGTCACCCAGTTGAGGAAGGTCAGGGCTCGGCGGTGGTAGTCCTTGTAGGTCGCCGGCGCCACTGACCGCCCCTCCAGGTAGGACAGCTCGGCCAAGGCCAGGGGGACGAAGGGCGACGGCGGCAGCGGGAGGCGCCGTCGGCGAGCAGCAGCCTGCACTGCGCTCGGAACCCTCGACTGCCCCGCATGCCACGCGGAGCCTCTGGCACCGGCATCCGCGTCGCGCGAGGCTCCGCTCTGGTCGAGGACGGGAAACGGGGGGACGGCTGGCAGCGCATGGGCGGCAGTGTCAGCAGCCCCAGCATCAGCAGCAGGGCTGGCGGTCTTCGGCTCGGCCGCGTGCTTGATGTAGAGGCGGCCTCGTGAGGGGTAGTCCGATGGGTTGCGCTCTGAAGGGGCCCAACGGACGGAGAGCCGAACCCCGCGGGCCAACGACAGGGCGCAGATTTCTCGAAGTACGTCTCGGATGTGGAAGGCCCCGGATCGCCCTTTGCCAGCAGCGAGAGCAAGCCCGAGGTTGTCGACGAAGATGAGCAGCCGACGGCCGAAAGCAGCGCGGCCACGAAGCAGGTGTCGGAGAGCCGAGGAGAGAGCCAAGCCCTCGAGACGGAGGATGTTAGCGTCAGCCCCTCATTGAAAGCTCTGAACCACCTGCCAGCGGTCGGGCTCCATGAAGTCGGCGTCGACCGGGTCGAAGGAGTCCACCACCGCGTGCGCCTGGAGCAGCCCTGCAGCGGAGCCGATCGCGTCGTCCTGGGCGGCAGACTCGGACTCGACACCAGCGCCAGCGCCAGCAGCCAGGGCGTCGTCCGCGAGGAACGCGCGGTCGCGTGCGGCAGCGGCACCAGTGACGCGGCAACGCCAGCGTTCGGCGACGCGGCCGAAGGCGGCAGCCTCTGCGGGCTTGCAGTGTCGACGGCAGACCCCGCACCCCCAGTGCGAGGCGTCACTGGCGGCGACCACGTCGTGCCATCGAGCGCCCGCGTCGACGACCGGCAGCGGCAGCAAGCCCATGACCACGACCAGCTCGTGCCGGGGCCACAGCTCCACCAGGCGCCCCTTGCCGCAGCGCGCGAAGGCGTAGACGGCGGACAGCGCGGACAGCGAGCAGCGCTGGATCAGCATGACCCAGGTAAGGTGGCCGATCAGGATCTCCATGACGTCCCCACTGCATCGCCCCTCGGCAAGGAGCTCGGCCAGGGCGGCCTTCAGGCGCCAAACCCGCTCGCGCGACGCGCGCACCGCGTGGTTGACGCCGTCCAGCTCCAGCCCCACGAACTGCGCCTGCGTCGACGCGCCCGTCTCCTCACGCACGATGAAACCCGAGTCGGTGAAGGAGTCGGCCACGCGCTGACCAGTGGATGCAACGGCGCGTCGGGGGCCACCCATCACCAGGAAGTTGCCCACGTAGGCGGCTCCCAAAGGCGAACCCAGAGACAAGGGCATGGCCGCGGCTTTGTCACTAATTAACGAGTCGATCACCAGGCAGACCACCGCGGCAGACGCCCCCCTCAACAACCAACTGGCAGAGGTGGAGGGCCCAGCTCCACCCCATCGGGAGGGCGGCGAGGTGCGGCGTGAGCAGGTCGCTGGGCCGCGACTGGTTGCCGTCGACGAGCGGGCAGCCCACCGCCGTGGCACGCGCCGAGGCCAACCTGAAGGCGTCGCCGAGCTCGTCGGGGATCGCGATGGCGTAGAAGGCGTTCTGGACGCCCCCCCGCGTAGAAGTAACAGACGTCGCACTCGGCAGCCTCAAGCCGACTGAAGGCCGCCGCGAGGCGGCAGCATGAAGTCCAGGTTCGCCCACCGTGTGTCGAAGATGATGCGCTGGGCGCCGCTCTTCTTCGCCACCAAGAAAACGCCGAGCGTCGGCGGTCGACCCGAAGCGGCAGCGAAGCGCACCATGCCGCGGGAGTACAGCTACTGGATGAAGCCAGAGTAGTGAGAGGAGGCGCGGAAGGCGGGGTCAGAGCATGGGCGCACCAATCCCAGCTCCTTACGAAGGCGGTAAGCGCCATCGACGCTGCGACGCGAGTTGGCCAATAGATCCCTCAACCATGTGTGGTGCTCCGGGGCGAGCGCGGCGGTCAGCGAGACTGGCGCGGCGCCCGTCTCGGGCCAGGAGACGAGGTCCTTGTTGTAGGGTAATTACGACCGGGGAAGATCCGCCATGCGTGATGGCGCCCCCGCAGAGCTCGTGGAGGCCCCCGCTGGTGCTCACGTCCCGAGGCGGGGGGCCCAGCGCGACGCACTTGTCCATGATGTGCTCCTTGGCGAACGACTTGACCGCAGTGTCGACCTGGGCAGGCCCGCGAGCCGAGCGGCCAGCAAGAACAAGAGATGAAATCGCGTCATTCGCCAATTCCGCACTGTGCTGAAGTCGCTGCCGACGTCGCTGAACTGCTCGCGAGCCGCCTGGAAGCCGGGCGGGCACCTCGAGCATCGAGAGAGGGAAAATGTCTCGCTGACGACTGGCCGACATCGGCCAGGAGCGAAGGGCCTGCGTTGCGAGCTCCCGCGCGCGGCCAGGGCGCAGGCAGCAGCCTTGATCAGTCGAGGTGGCCGAGCAGTCAGCCCTGGCCGCCGTCGCCGCCGCGGCGCCTCTGGGGCGGCGGCGGCGGCTTGGCGAGCGCCTGCTCCCCCCTCGCCTTTCGGCGTTCCTTGAGCACTGCGTTCTCGGCCGCCACCTGCTCCGCGACCCACTTCGAGAGGGCGGGGCGCACCATAATGCCCCTGGTGTTCTGGAGCCCCGCGAAGAACCAGCTCTCGTCGTGCTCTTGGTGTCCTGAGCCGGCCGTGCCGAGGATGCGATCCTTGAGCTTCTCCTCGCACAGCTGCAACTGCCTGCAGATGAGCTCCATCGAGGCGGGGTTGCTGGCATCGAGCTGATCATAGCACATGGCCGTCTGGAGGATCTTGGACAGCTCCGAGTGGAGCAGCATCGCAGGGTCGTCGGGTCCCAATCGGCAGGCCGAACGGAACGCAACGCGGTGCCCCACCGCCGATCCACCGTTCTCCAACATGAAGTTGGCGCACCAAACGGCAGTGCATGGGCCAGGCACGATCCAGTCTGGCCAACTCTGCTGACGCACCTCCTTGACCGCATCACGAAACTCCTTGTGGCGTCTCCCCTCCATGTCATACGTGACGGGCAGCGCGCGGAAGTCGTCCCCGGCGACAGCGGGCGCAGGGCCCAGTCCAGCAGCGAGCGCAGCATGGAGGCCCCCGTGGCCAGCGGCGACGCCAGCGCCGGCAGGGGCCGCAGGGGCGGGGGCTCCGATGACAGGCGGCCCCCCGCCTGCGGCGGCGCCGGCGGCGCCAGGCGGGCCCGCGGCAGGCCCTGGGCCAGCCGGGCCCGCAGGTCCTGCGAGGGCGGCTACGAGGCCAGCAGCCCCGCCTGCAGCCGCCGGGGCGGGCGGCCCGCCGCCCTGCGGCCCAGCAGCTGCGCCCGGGGCAGCGGTGGCGGCGGCAAAAACGACTGCATGCCCGACTCTTGCGGCCAGGAGCGCGGCGTCGTGCTCGGCGACCATCCTGACGGCTGCTGGGCGCAGCGCTGCGAAGTCCGCCAGCGAGAGCGGGGCGGTGAAATCGTACACGGGGATCCCTCCAGCCGCCGGCGGCGAGCCGCCACCGTTGACTCGACGGTACCAGGCGCGGATGTCCGAATTCGAGGCCCCCAGCTCCTCGACGTAGAGGTCGTCGTCTGGACTGATGACCACGCAGTCGGTCGGACGTACTGCAGACACAGCCACCACAGTCCGACCGTCAAGAAGCGGAGGCTGCACATCGCACTCAACGAACAGCTCATCGCCCTCATTCATTGATAGACGCCGCCTCCACGCGGTGGATGCTGGAGTGGCTGCCGCGCCCCCGAAGGTGAGAGTGTCGGCGCTGGCCGACCGCCCTCAGGCGCTGGCGCGGGCGCGGCCGGCAGCCTGCCCTGGCGACGACCGCAGCGCTCGAGGCGGTCCGCCAGCCAGCGAAGCCCCTCCACGAGCAGCGGGCCCGCGAGCGAGAGGAGCACCTGCTGGAGCGACACATGCTCGGGCGACTGGGCGCCGGCCGAGCACTGCGGGAGCAGGGCGACGCACTCCTCCAGCGAGGGCGCGCGCTGCTCCACGATCGGCTCCGCGCGCGGCGGAGCAGGAGGGAACCACGAGGCGCAGTCCTCTGCTGAGGGCGCCTCCGGCTCCGCGACGACCTCCGCGGCGGGCGGAGGCGGGGGCGGCGGCGGCGGGCCGCCGGCGAATCGCGGCTGGGCCACGGGGCCCAAGGCGATCCAGGCCAGGAGGAAGCCCAAAGACGCAAGGCTGGCTCCCTCTGGCCGCATCTCGAGAGAAAAGGCTGTGGAGCAACAAATGTGAGTGCCAGTGACAAACGACATTCGGCGGCTCTCGTTCTGCTTCTGGATTAAAGTTCAAAGAACGGCCATCAGTATCATCATTATGATCGCCAGCATCATCATTAGCATCATGTTCGCCATCATCATCATCGTCGTCATCGTCATCGTCATCATCGCCAGCGTGACCGTCATCGTCATCATCATCATCATCATCATCATCATCATCATCATCATCATCATCAGCAGCATCGCCATCCTCATTGCCATTATCATCCGTCCCTTCCTTTCTCCCGCCGTCCCTCCCTCCTCCCTTCTGCTATACTTTCTCTTCCTCTCGCTGCTCCTCCTCCTCCTCCTCTGCCTCGTCCTCCTCCTCCTCCTTTTCCTCGTCCTCCCACAACGAATCATCGGGGAAGATAGGCACGGGAACAATAACGAAGTTGTCTTAAACCGATACCCTCGGCGCGAAGGTTAAAGATCAATCACGTGAACCAAACTGCGTCGATCGCCGCGCACGCTCGGTAACAGTATCACCACTGTCCTGACCCAACCACCCTCGTCATAATTAACACTCCCCTCAGCCTGCACTGGCCGTACTAATGGCGTGGAAAGTGTTGAAACAAAACAAATGATCTGGGCAGGTGAAACAACAACGTCGCCCGGATGGGTAGCGGTCAGAAGCGCCGTAATGTTAAGTTCAGCTTAACAGTTACGCATACCAAAAAGAATTCGACATGCGTATAAGTCAAGTTGACAGGCTCCAATGATCAGACAAGTCAAAACTGCCAGATTGCAACATCATCTTCGGTGGCATCTTCAGGTAAGGAGGAAGGTGAGGATGCAGATCTTGCCAGCCGGCGTCTCAACGACGCCTGCGTGCAACGGGCGACTGCGCCTGGCCACCAGCGCTCCTCGCGTCACCGCCGTGGTAGCCGGACCACAGCATGTGCAACCTGTTGGCGGCATCGCCAGGGTCAGTAGTCCGTGCTCGAACAGCCGTTCTGGAAATGCTCGATGTCGGCCTAACGAGTATCGACGTTGGCGATCTGGTCTGCATACAGGCCATGGCAACCGGCAGCCTCCCACAAGGTGCGGTCAGGTGCAAGCAGGTAATCCGGGAAATGAGAACCTTTGTGCCCCATGCGGCGGAGCTCATGACCACTGTTAGGGTTCACCTACCAACGGCTGCCCTTCACCCACGCGTCAAGCCGCGAACTGGTAGCATCACATGCCACAGAAGAAATTCCTTGCGCTGGATCGCACGGTGACTAAGGCCCGGATCAATTAACGGTGACGAGCCAGCACGCGCGTTGAAGGAACGAATCTTGGCGGACATCGCAACGAGTAAGATCGTCTGGTACAAGATGATCTCGGATGGCCCCAGGTTGCTTGGATTTCGCCCTGGTTGAACTGCTCGATGGTAACGCACTGTTGCTAAAACACCTCCAACCCATCAACAATCTTGAGAAAGTACTCGGCTACCTCTTGGGTTGCGAAACCAACGGCTATGGTGCCCTCGGCAATCTCCCCACGGTTACTCCAAGACTCCCCGCGCAATTTTGCAACGCTGGTGACGAACGGGTTCCCAGGGCAGCGCATGCAGAGCCAGGTAACGACCAACTCCAGCAATTCCTCCTAGTGTAACTCTGGAAGGTCCTGCATGTAGATCGCGACTCTGGAACATGACTCGGGAAGCCTGGACGCGAACGGGCGGCGCAGTTCGGGCGCGACGCAGCAAGGCCCCTGGGCACGTGATGGTAACCGCGGGGCCATTTGGAGCGCAATGCTGAGGTGGATGAACCTAGAATGCACGCTGCTCGGCCCTTTGCCCGGAGAGCTCGGTCTGCCGCGCGGGCGGGCCTTCGAATGGCGCCCCCGAACAGCGGCGTTGGGGGACCGCATGCGAACCCTACCCCTACCCCCCACGATTTCTGAGGGGGATGGTGGGGTTCACTTCGTGCGGGAGCTCGCGAGCGAAGTGAAACCCACCCTCCCCCTCAGAAATCGTGGGGGGGTAGGGGTAGGGTTCGCATGTGGCCCCCTAGGCGTTAAGCCAGGCGCCTCCGAAGCCCCCCAAACGCCGCCTGGCGCTGGCGGGGGCTGCGGCCCAAGGCGGCCGCAGCGGCCCACCGCAGCGCTGGAGGCGCGTCCGCCTTCGCCCCACACCAGGGCTCGACCGGAACAGTGCTCTTCGAGCTCGTTTCGTGCCTTCGTTATCCCTACTACTTTTTTCGAGCTTTTAAGCTGATGTTCAAGGAAGCTTTCTCGTCGCATTCTGAGCACTACTTCGCATGTCAAAAGCTCTACGAGGGTCCCGGCGGTAACCTGGTTGACGGTTTACCGCCGGCTCCCAGTTCCAGTTCGGTTCGTGCTTTCGTTATCCCTTGTTTTGTACTCGTTGCGCCTTGGCCGCAACACGAAGCCCTAACGGCCCACGGAATCGCATGAGCATCGTTCAACTCGAACCCTGCCCCCCAACCCCTTCTGCTGCAATCCCCCAGTTCCCGCTCCCAAAACCAGCCAGGCCAGCACTGCCCTGACAGACAAGGCCCTTTACACAGCTGCAAGGCAAAATCCTCCTCCTCGTGTTCCTGCTGTTCCTGCTGTTCCTCCTCCTCCTCTTCCTCCCCTCCTCCTCTTCCTCTCCTCCTCCTGTTCCTGCTCCTCCTCCTCCTCCTCATCATTGACGTTGGGTTTACATAAGCTGTACAGTTGTTGCGTCTGCGTGGCAGCACAACAAACAACAAGTTTGGGCGAATGTCCTCCTCCTCCTCCTCCTCCCTGCTATTATTATTCATATGGTTCGTCTGTTCCTTCTTCTTCGTAGTAATAGTGGTAGTAGTTGTAGTAGTTATAGCAGTAGTAGCAGCAGTAGTAGTAGTAGTAGTAGTAGTAGTAGTAGTAGTAGTAGTAGTAGTAGTAGTAGTAGTAGTGGTAGTAGTAGCAGTAGCAGTAGCAGTAGCAGTAGCAGTAGTAGTAGTAGTAGTAGTAGTAGTAGTAGTAGTGGTAGTAGTAGTAGTAGCACAACAGTAGTAGTAGTAGTAGTAGTAGTAGTAGTAGTAGTAGTAGTAGTAGTAGTAGTAGTAGCAGCACCAGCAGTAATAGTATTAGTGTATTTCTAATAATATTAATCATAATCGTATTAATATTATTAATAATAATATTATTATTAATAATCACTACAGTATTAGTATGTGTATTCTGCTGCTTCGTAGTATCATTAGTCTTGCTCGTCTGAATATGAACCGCAATGTTGATATTATTCTTAGTATGTGTATTACTGTTTTTCCTTTGGATTGCGATTATTCCTCTTACTCGTATGTTTCTTCTACGTTGTGTTACTCTGTATCTTGTGAATACTCTTTCTCCTCACCCTCCTTTTCCTCCACCTCCTCCTCCTCTTCCTCCTCTTTCTCTTCCTCCTCCTGGGCAGCCTGGCCAAGCATTCTCGTGTTCCCCGCGAGGTCCCCGAGGTCACCCGTGGCGATGAAGCCCGGCAGACCGCTGGTCGTGCGCACGACGGCCCCGAACGGCCTGGGCGCCCCGGGCGGAGGAAGACAGAGAGGGAGGGAGGGAGGGGGAGGAGGGAAGGAGGAGGAGAGGGAAGAGGAGGGAAAGGGGAAGAGGAGGAAGAGGAGGAAGAGGAGGAATAAGAAAAACTGTGTACAAAATATTGAAAGGATCTACGAAGAGGAATGTTAGCGGTGAGCACGGGTCCAAAACGATACTACAACGGGCTCGTAGGTCGGCCGACCTACGCACGCGGGCCGAAACGGCAGCGGGAAAAAAGGAGACGATTAACGCAAGCAGCACAGGCAAGGTACAGTTCGACTCTGGTGGTCAAGCGAGTCTGCTGTGCCTCGTCGTCAAACGAGTCTGCTGTGCCTCGTCGGCAGGCTGGGTGCAAGCCAGCCAGACCACCGCCGAGACACAGCAAGCTGCCTGCACTAAATAACTACCGAAACAAGCTAACAGGGCACCGCTACCAGCTACCAGCACACGATGAGACCTTCTACTGGCCAGGCTGCTCATACAAAAAAATGAACGAAACCAGGCTGGCACAGAAAGGACGCTCAGCTGATCACATTCATTATCAACGATAGAACATCCCTCGTTCACATACATGTTCGGCTTTCACTAAGCCCGGTGCACCAAGAACAACTCCACGGGGACAGCACACCCACTGGCACGCTTAACCATGTCGCATTCGCGAACGAAGTCCGCGATACGCGGCTGCCTATGATTGTCACTATGTCGCATTCGCGAACATAGTTCGCGACATCCGAATACCTCTGTCTCGTTCTCTGCCGACTGCGAATCTGGGCTTGCACTGGCGACGCAGGCCGGAAAAGTCACCGGGAGGCCTCTGGTGATTTTTTCCCCTCCGCTGCCCATAGTCACGCCAACCCTGCCCAATGCGCCCGACACCACAATTGCTTGATAATGAGCGGATCGGTGACTTACCCCGGCCGGCAAGTCGTCCACGTTTCGGGCGGGACTGCTGCGGCGGGAACTGGGCAGGGTCTCCGGGCACCTCTCGTCGCTTAACTTGACCGTGGCGCGGTCGTACCTGGGCTTCCCGCCCATCTCGTCTAAGATTAATTCCCGGCCGATGCTCCCATTTATGACATGGGGTCGGCCCTTGTGTCCCAGGTGTCGCACCAGCGCATGTCTACGAGCTGCTTGGTGCGAAACTGATCTGAGAGCCACCATTGGTGGCCTACCATGCTGCGCTCCGAAGGCGGCCGCACAATATCCATGGCGAGAGCCGCGAAAACGGCCATCCCGTCCACGACCGCGACTGCTGGAATTGCGTGGCCCCTTCGGCCCCCCAATCGCTGGCTGAGGCCGCGCCCAGGATCATCTCGTGGAGCGCCAGGAGGTAGGCCCGCAACCCGTCCGCCGCGCCGCGCGCCGCGAAAAGCTCCGAGCCGAACGAAGACCTGCACGAGTTTATTGAGCGGCTCACGGCGTCGAGCAAGCGGCAGGCCTCCCCGCCGGTGCTGCGGCGCTTGCCCAAGCGCATGCAGGCGGCGCCCATCATGCCGCGCCCCCCCTCCTCCTCTCAGTTGAATAGAGGGCAGACAATCCACCCGCATAAGAAACACCCCGACGCGCGAAGCCGCTCTGTAAACGCACCCAAAGAAGGAGCCAAACAGGGCAAGGCTGTCTAATGAACGCCCAGGGCCGTTTAGTAAACGGCAATCGTCGGGTCCGAGCGGTCACTCCCCTCGCGATTGACGGCCCCGTCGCTGCGCGCGCAGATCTGGCCAGCGCATTCCATGGCAGGGCAGGCGACGCGCCCATTGACCTTCTCTGCGCGGCGAGGATCACGAGTTCAGCTGTATTGCGCGGCGCATGAGCAGCTTGCTCTCGGCCCCGTGCAACGCCGCAGCGCGCGCTGCGACGCGGCGCTGGGCAACCCGGGCGCGCGCGGCTGCGCCCGGCAAGGAGACGGAGAAGTCTAACAGTTGACCGCCTGTCTGCTCGTCGGCTTTCGTCTTGACCAGGTCGACGTGCCCGATCGGCATCGGGGCGTCGACGCGCTCGCCCAGGTCGGTCATCGCGGCGCCGTCGGCGCTGCAGCGCCGGCAAACCCCGCAATTGGCGCCGTCGTCGTAGTCGCCCAGCACATTGCCAAAGACGCTCTCGATGTGGCTGACAAGACTGTCGGCGTGCTCTTTTCGCCCAACGATCTCCAAGTTGCGCGCGCATGGACAACGCGGGCGCGCACTTTGAAACGCCGGCAACAATTGCCGGGCACCTTGCGCTTAACCTCGATCCCCGGGAAAACTCGCGGCCGGGCGCCTGCCCGAGGTTGGCTGCGCTGCCGGGCGACGGGGCGCCGCCCACCTCGCGCGGCGCCTCAGTTTGCCCCTGCATCTCGGCGCGCGCCATGCCCAGCAGAAAGGCCCGGCACAACGGGTGGCCCGAAGGCGAAGGCGGCGCTGGCAGCCGAGCGAGAGCGCTGGCACTCACAGCTCGCAGCGCAGCGACCGACCCAGTCAGAGCCACCCTCCACCCCGAAACCAACCCCAAGCACATGCACCCAACAGCTCGTTTATCGCTGGCGCCCCCGGTACCTCGGCACAGCCTTTTAAAGTCGATCCCTTAGAACCCGCAAAAAGATACCCGAAAGAAACCAGGTCGCTGAACACTCCGCTGGGAGCGCGGCGGTCAGGCGCCCCCCAGCGCCAACGACAAACGCGAGGCCAAGGGAGACGCCCGGAGACGTCAACCGCCCCAGGCCCAGGGACTGTCGAGCGACGCCCCCCCCGCCACGACAAAAGTCCACCACGAAACAAAGGAAAAACACGGACACCCAGGGCACAATGTGCACGGCGGACCGGAGGTCTATCCGCTGCGCACAGCGCGGGTTCGCCGCGTCGGCTCTTTCGCAGAACATATATGCCGCTCATTTGACTCCGCCCCCCCAGAGCCGACCCGTTTCACCCCGACCCGGCCGGGCGGTCTGGACATCCATGGGTCGACGAAAACAAATGCCCGTTCCCGGGGCATCGCAGAAGCACCTGTCCGACTCGGCGGTATGTGGACGCGCCGGTCGAGATGGCCACTCTCGGCCCGACGCCGCGGCCCCGGGGGCGGGGCGCCGGGCGGCGAGGATCACTGGCGCGCCCCAATCCGGGAGGTCCGAAGCGAATCCACGGGCACACCTGCACCCAAGCGACGCAACGCGCCTCGGGCCAGGCACCGAAGCCCACGGCCTGGCAATACAATTAAAGGACATGCAGAACACCTAGATAGACCTTCCCCGCAAAGACATACAAATCATGGAAAATGGTTGCAGCCTCAGGCCGGTCGAGATGGCCAGTCTCGACCCGACGCCGCGGCCCTGGGAGCAGGGCGCGGGGCGGCGAGGATCACTGGAGCGCCCCAGTCCGGGAGGTCCGAAGCGAATCCACGGGCACACGCGCACCCGAGCGACGCAACGCGCCTCGGGCCAAGCACCGAAGCCCCTGGCCTGGCAATACAAGTAAGGGCATGCAAAACACCTAGATAGACCCCCCCGCAAAGACGCACAAATAATGGGAAAATGGTTGCAGCCCCAACCCAATTGGGCTCGAAAACCACGCGCGCACGCACGCGCCCTCACGCGGCGCGCATTGCTATCGCGATCGGTCGCGCACACCGCGCCTGAGCACGCATCGCTGGCAAACCTCGGAAAATGAGCTCCACGATCAAATGCTGCATGGCCCCGCCGCCCGTGGCCTTCCTCCATGGCCAAGGTCGGCGTCGCGCCCGACGGCCGCGGCCTTGACAGCGGCGTGCTCGTTATAACTAATCGCGGCGGCCCAGGAATCGCGGAGAACATTACTGCCTGACGCCATCTCGTTGAAGCTCAGGAATGCACCGCGCACCCCCGCGCCGAGGTCTTCTTCCGACGTCTTCCTCCTCCAGTGGCGTAGTCGTCCTGGGCGGCGCCGCGCAGGTAGTGGTGGCGCTGCGCGTGGGTGCCCTGGCACTGGCGCTGCGCCTTGAGGCGCCGGGGCCCGGGGCCGCCCGCGTGGCCGGCGGCCGAGACTGGCCGCGGCGCGCTCGAGTGCAGCGTAAATCATATGCTGGCTGTCGTGGCTCTCCAGCCCCTTCATCTCGCATCGCGCCGCGCTGCCAGCGTCGCCTGCTGGGCGCGGCCGGAGAAGTCGCCACTGGTCTCCTCCGGCATGGCCGGCAGTGCCGAGGGGGGCCCTCCCTTTTGGTCCTGGCAGCGCCCTCGGGGGCGTCGGCGTCGCAATCATCGGACACTTCCTCTGGACATTGCCTGCGTCCGCTGCCGCGCGCGTCGCGTCGCCCAAGACGAACCGGATGATGCGAGCGCCCTTCCACTGCTCGCCCATCAGCGCGCAGGCGTCGACTTGATGCCGCCCAAATGAAGCTGCCGAGTGCCAACTGGACTCCCAGGGGTCCACCAGATGACCAGGCTGCAGGCGTAGCCCAGCTGGTCGCCCACAGATTTCTGGCCGCGGAACAGACGCATGGCACTAACGTCTGGAAGCTGAAAATATCTGCGGGACACGTGGCGTAGAGCTTCGAGGATGCATGGGCGCTGCCGCGTCTGCGCGGTGTTCGGCTCGCCCCTTACTCGCCCGTGGCCGAAGGTCCTGGTGCCGAAGCCTGGTGCGACGTGCTCCACGAGGTCCTCCACTCGGTCCCAGGCCAGGAGACCTCTCGTCAAGCTGGTACCCATGTCGTCGAAGGCGGCACCGATGAAAGGCCGGACGTCCTGCATTCTGCAGACCAAATCGGCTCGGCGGCGCTTGACCGCTACCTTGCCTCGAGCCGGGTCGACAGACGTGACAGCCCCAGGGCCCACCCAGCCAGATACGTCCTGCGTTTGATCTCCACCTGGTTGCCAGCATTGAAGCAGCCTTTTCCGAACTCTGCGGCGCGCATCCCAAAGGCGCAGTTGACGTGGCAGGTGGACGTGGCCGCGATCTCTCGGACTCGCCGCTGCCATCGGCTGGGCTGCGCTGTCCCGCCGGCGGATTGGCTGGCGATGGCGACGTAGTCGCAGGATGCCTCACCCGTTTCGTTTGCTTCCAGTGATGGCAACATAGCTGGCTGCCTTCCGAAGACGGCGTTACATGGCGCGACGCCGCCCCACGTCGCTCGATGAAACGAGCGTGCTGTCGCGGGGCTCTGATCCGCCACGAAATATGTCGAGGTCACGCCGCTCTCGCCGTCCACGAAGAACGTCTCCATCGCGCCAAATAATTGGATCCACGATCGGTCGATGGCAGCAAGCAGCGCCGAATCATGTCTCGAGCCGATCTCCTGGCCGCTGTGCCATCATGAAGCGCAGCAGACCAGGTGCGTGATCACGCGACCCTTGTAGCCAAGGATGTCGCATTCGACGTGCTGGTTTAATCGCCTCGTAAGGCGGAGTGTAAGGATAGTTTGGTGTGCTGGTGGTTGCCGTTTGCGGCGTTCCTTACAATTGTTGACCACTATGGACATGAGGTCAAGGGTGTCCAACGTTATGTTAGCTGCGCGCAATGTTCGTGCCATCTCCTCCTTGGTGGCGCGCCACCACCGGAGGTGTAGCTTGCGCAACTCTCGCATGCGCGTCTCACGCAACGCCCCGCGCAGTGCTCGCAATGACGTGGTGACGTCGGAAAGATTCGGATTGCCAACCGATGCGTCCGCGGATCGTCGTGCCGCTCGTCTCGGCACAGTCCCTGTCACTGGGCTGGCTCGTAGTCCCAGTCTGGTGACAAAGGCACCCGTACCAAAACTGTGCGGTCCAGCAACAGTCGCCAGAACCGCTACCCTGAGCCCCAGCGCTGGACGACGAGCTGGCTGGGGGTGGCGGTGGAAGAGCAGATTCATCGGCTGCTCCAAAGTCGGCTCCCAGGTAGTAGAGCCTGCTGGTCGCTGGAGTGATGCGCAACTGGGACCTTCGGCGGAGCTCCTCTGGGGCCACGAAACGTGCGAATAACTGTGAAGGGTGTGACGAACTGAGTCGCGGGGACGCATGCGGCCTGCGCCATTGGGACCTTCGGTGGAGCTCCTACGGGGCCACGAAACATGTGAGGGGTGTACCGAAACAGAGACATGCGGAGGGCAAAGGCACGGACAGGAGGAGGGAGGGGGAGGAGGAGGAGGAGGAGGAGGAGGAGGAGGAGGAGGAGGAGGAGGAGGAGGAGGAGAAGGAGGAGGAGGAGGAGGAGGAGGAGGAGGAAGAGGAGGAGGAGGAGGAGAGGAGAATGAAGGAAGGAACGCGGGGCGCTGTTTCGTCAAAACGAAGACCCAACACCACAGGACGGTTGGGAACAAACACAAGGTACACGCACCCATGGGGAGACCAAAAAGTACCGATACCGCTACTCCCCGGACCTCTCTGGGGTGCGTTCTGACCGGAATTCCGAGGCGAATCCAGCGGTGGCGACGACGGCCTCCGAGGCGGCCCAAAAAGGGGAAATCGGGCGAAGAGTAGAGGCATGGGTACCTGTTCCTCCCCTGAACCCAGGGATGATGTAAGACTGTTCGGCGGCCCCCCCCCCCCCGGATCGCAAGAGCAGGCACGCAAGACACACGCTTCTGGAGGCCCGCGGGGACTTCTCGGAGCTGCGCTCGCTGGACCGCCCTTCCCTGGCGCGTGGAGCGCCAGGGGCGGCGCCGGAGGCGCCGCCAAGGGGGAGCCCAGCGCAGGTCCAAGAAATCCGCACGAACCTCCGCAAGCTTACGCTTAGGCCGCCGCTTCTTCGAGACCAGGGTGCGGGCAACATTTATGTCCACATCCAGTGCGTCTTGGCCTATCTCGGAAGGGGCGCCGCACGGCCGAGGCGCACTGGATATGGATCAAAAAATCGGGCCTCTGGGGGCCAGAAAATCTGATCCACAGCCAGCGCGCCTCGGGCTTCTGGGGGTCAGGGCCCAAGATTCCCAGCTGCAGTGGATATGGACACAAATCTCCTCCTACTCCTCCTCCTCCTCCTCCTCCTCCTCCTCCTCCTCCTCGCGAGCTCCAGGCCCCCTCGTCCGGCCCAGGATCGCCCGAGGCACGTGCGTCGACACCAGGCGAAGAATAGCGGGCAGCCCTGGGGGGTGGTGAGGGCGGGGCGGTGCAACGCAACGCCATTGCGACGAAAGCGAGCGATGAGCGAGGAAGTTGGAAGGCGGCCAGAGGGGCTGAACTGCTGGGGCCCCAGAAAATCGGTCGGGGGGGTGGGGGATTAAGCCAAATCCGCTTCAAATCGATCCAGAAACCCTCCCAGGGTCCATCTGGCATCTGGTGCAGTTTGGCGCCCCGGCTCTGTTTCTGACGGTCCTTGGGCCCGCAAGCGGTCCAGACAGGCCGAAGATGTGAATATCAGCCAGCGTTGACTTCAAACATTCTAGACGACTCAACTTAAGGAATCAGAAGAATCAAGCATACTTGGAATCCGCAACTCAGCAAGCAAGCAACCGTGCAAACAAGCGCGCAAGTAAGCGCGCAAGCAAGCAAGCATGCAAGCGCGCAAGCAAGCAAGCAAGCAAGCAAGCATAGTCATAGGCGTAGGCATAGGAGTTAGGGGGGGAGGCATAGGCATAGGCATAAGCATAGCCATAGGAATTAGGGGGGCATAGGAATTAGGGGGCGGGGGGCAACGGACCAATTAGTAGGGTTTGAGCTAAGACTCCTATAGGGTAAGCCTCTTTGGAGAAAAACGGTAAAACATGTGCAACAACAACAACAACAGCAGCAGCAGCAGCAGCAGCAACAGCAACAGCAACAGCAACAGCAACAGCAACAGCAACAACAACAACAACAACAACAACAACAACAACAACAACAACAACAACAACAACGACGACGACGACGACGACGACAACGACAACGATAACGAAAAAAACAACAACAATCATTTTAAGACTGTTCGCTCTTATCTGCTCGCGTGTCATTCAATATGCACATCCCAAACCCTGGAAACCCGCCCTCTTTGTCTTCGATCGTACCCCCTTTGGGGGGGTATATTCATTCCCTGCCACGAAGGGCAGCAACGGGGCCACGAAGGGCAGCGAGCGAAGGCGACCGCGGAACCAGTACAGGCAGCGAGGGCCATCGAAGGCGGGCGAAGGGCAGCGAGCGGCGAATGCAGTCCCTAACGGGCTGGTCGGGCGGGCAGGCCCAGACGGGCGGGTCGAGCGGGCGGGTCGTTGAAGCTCAAATTCTGCTTGAACCGCCAGGCAAAATTTGGCGCGATTCCTGAATGTCGAGGAGCGGCATCTGGATAAATTCAAAGGAAATATCAAGCGGGAGCCGCGATTCGGTGGTAAGTTGCGGGGAAGTCCCAAGCGAGCGCGCGATTTTCCAATAAATTGTGAGGACGTATCAAGCGCGAGCCGCGATCCGGTGGTAAATTGCAAGGAAGTCGCAAGCGAGAGCGCGATTCTTCAATACATTGTGAGGAAGTATCCGGCGGGAGCCGTTGTTGTTGTTGTTGTAAACCAGGGGCCAACGACACAGTTTGACCCTCAAGACCTTCTCTGATAAACAACAGGGTGCGAGCCCCGGGAAGGGCACTTCAATCGAAAAAACAATGTGCACCGGACGGGGGGGATCAACAATAATTATTCTTCAGAAGTGAGAGTTCAACAACAACAACAACAGCAACAACAACAATCATGTTAATACTGTTCGCTCCTGTCTGCCCACGTGCCAACCAATACGTATACCCCAAGCCCTCGGTACCCGCCCTCGTCGTCTTCGATCTTACCCCCTTGGGGCATATCTTCCTTACTTGCCACGTGCATTTAGTGCAGCCCCTAAAACAAGGGAAGAGAGGACGGGTGGAAGGGGGAGTGAAAAAAATGGAGCACGAGAGAAATTAGCAGGAGGGGGGCAAGGAGCAGAAAACAACTGGTTGCACCAACCTGGCAGATCGTGTGAGCAGGCCCATCGCGGGCAGGTCGAGCTGGCGGGCTGTTCAAGTATATCGTGAGAAACTCCAAAGCGAGAGCGTGATTCCTGAGCACCGAGGGCGCATCGTCTGAGGAACTTGCGAGGAAGTCCCACGCGAGAGCGCGATGCGAACATGAATTGTAAGAAAGTCCCGCGCGAGAGCGCGTTTTGGGAATAATTTGTGAAAGAGTCGCTGTTGTTGCAAACTGGGGGCCAGGGGCCCGATTTGAGCCCCGTGATTTTCCCTGAAAAAAATAGGGTGCGAGCCCCAAGGGAAGCACTTCAATTGAAAAAACACCATGTTCAGCGGCGGAGGTAGGATAATCAATAATTATTCTTTAATACTGATAATCAACAACAACAACAACAACAACAACAACAACAACAACAACAACAATCATTTTACCCGAACGCGTGGTGTTCTCCCCAGTGCCAGGGTTTTCATACGACACCAGGCAATACCCCCACTTCGTGGGGGGGCATTACAAGCTCTACCAAATATCCAAACGACTCTTCGCGACCACCCAAACCCAGCTTCCCGCCCTATGACGTTGGGACACTTCACTTCGTGGCGTGCGGACGACCGTGGCTACTACACTGGCGTGGGGTACACACCCACAGAACTTGGTCACTTATTCGGGGCGCGCATGTGCCCAGCATGGTGCAATTGTGCCATACAATACATAATACAGAGAGACGAATGTGTCCCGCATGGTATTATTTGACAGGGATGATGGCCCTGGCAGGTGCGCAACCGTTGTCGCAGAAGTTCGAAAAAGTTGCTCGCAAAAGCCCGTTTGACAGAAATGTTTAAAAAGTGTTGGGTTTCCTACGAATCCGCAAGAGCGCGCGGGATGAGATTTTGACATTTTTTTGTTGAAAAACCATTGGTTTTTTGATGTTTTTATGTTAAAATCGCTCCGAACACTAAGCTTTTGGAAGGATTTCGTCTTGCGCGCGCGAATGTCCACTTTACCTTATTTTTTGCAAGGGATTCTTGAAATTTGATTATATTAGAACAAGAAATGTCATTTTATAGTGTTTTTTGCAAGGGAAACGGGGGGGAACAAAACAACCGGATCTTGATCACATCGAATTACCTGAGGCTTCCTCACGAAAATGATGAAAATGTAGCTGCGGCCTAGGCGGCGCAGGGGGGCCGTGCACCAGGGGTCCCAACAATAATTATTCTTTAGAATTAATAATGTTCAACAGCAACAACAACAACACCAACAACAACAACACCAACAACAACAACACCACAGCACGAACCGCAACAACCACAAACACAACCACAACCACAACCGACAGACCACAACCACAACCCACCTACAACAACAAACAGCACGCAACAGCAACAGCAACGCAACAGCAACAGCAACAGCAACAGCAACAGCAACAGCAACAGCAACAGCAACAGCAACAGCAACAGCAACAGCAACAGCAGCAGCAACAGCAACAACAATATTTTTAAGACTGTTCGCCCTTATCTGCTCGAGTGTCCAATAACGCGTATTTCCCAAACCCTCGATACCCGCCCTCTTCGTCTTCGATCGAACCCCGTTTGGGGGGTATACCTTTCTTCCCTGCAGGCCGGGCCCCGGCAAGCGGCCGGGCGGCCGCGGACCGTCGGCCTGGCCAGCGGCACCGCTGATCGGCGGGGCGGCCGCGGACCGTCGACCCGACCCCAAGAGGGACGGACAGGGGACCGACCACGACGACGACGACGACGACGACGACGACGACGTCGAACATGACGGCGACGACGACGACGACGACGACGACGGCGACGACGAGCGAAAGCGAGAGCGAGAGAGAACGACAGCAGGGCCACGAAGGGCACGAAGTAGGCCACGAAGGGCGACAGCGGGGACACGAAGGGAATGCGTATGGGGCCACGAAGAGCGCGAACGAGCGGGGGCCACGAAGTGCAGATAATGCGGGGCCACAGAAGGCAACTATGGGGCCACTGAGGGTAGCAACTGGGCCACGTAGGACAGTGAAGGGGACACCAATGGCGACAGCGGGGCCACGAAGGGCATGCACATGGGGCCACAACGGGCGCGACTCCTGGGTGCCTGGGTGTCGGGAGCGCGGCGCTTGGGCAAATTGCAAGAAATTCCAACGCAAGGCCATTCTTCAGTAAATTGCAAGCAAGTCTCCAGCGAGAGCGCGACTCCAGAGCGCCGGGAGAGCGATTCCTGAATAAATTGTAAGGAAGTCCCAAGCGAGAGCGCGATTCCTGAATAAAATGCGAGGAAGTCTCGGGCGGGAGCGGGGGTCCTGGCTAAATTGCAAGGACGTCTCAGGCGGGAGCCGTTGTTGTTGTAACCGGGGGGCCCGGGGTGCAGTTTGACCAGGAAGACTTTCCCTGTCAAAAACACGGTGCGAGCGTCGAGGGGCACACTTTCATTGAGAAAAAACAGTATGCACCGGTGGGGGGGGATCAAAAATAATTTTTCGTCAGAAATTAAAATTCAACAACGACGACGACGACGACGACGACGACGACGACGACGACGACGACAACAACAACAATCATTTTAAGACTATTCGCCCTTACCTGCTCGAGTGTCCAATAACGCGTATTTCCCAAACCCTCGATCCCCCCCCCTCTTCGTCTTCGATCGAACCCCGTTTGGGGGGTATACCTTTCTTCCCTGCAGGCCGGGCCCCGGCAAGCGGCCGGGCGGCCGCGGACCGTCGGCCTGGCCAGCGGCAGCGCTGATCGGCGGGGCGGCCGCGGACCGTCGACCCGACCCCAAGAGGGAAGGACAGGGGACCGACCACGACGACGACGACGACGACGACGACGACGTCGAAGACGACGGCGAAGACGACGGCGACGACGAGCGAAAGCGAGAGCGAGAGAGAACGACAGCAGGGCCACGAAGGGCACGAAGTAGGCCACGAAGGGCAACAGCGGGGACACGAAGGGAATGCGTCATGGGCCACGAAGAGCGCGAACGAGCGGGGGCCACGAAGGGCAGATAATGTGGGGCCACAGAAGGCAACGATGGGGCCACTGAGGGTGCAACTGGGCCACGTAGGACAGTGAGGGGGCCACAAACGGCGACAGCGGGGCCACGAAGGGCATGCACATGGGGCCACAACGGGCGCGACTCCTGGGTGCCTGGGTGTCGGGAGCGCGGCGCTTGGGCAAATGGCAAGAAATTCCAACGCAAGGCCATTCTTCAGTAAGTTGCAAGCAAGTCTCCAGCGAGATCGCGACTCCAGAGCGCCGGGAGAGCGACTCCTGAATAAATTGTAAGGAAGTCCCAAGCGAGAGCGCGATTCCTGAATAAAGTGCGAGGAAGTCTCGGGCGGGAGCGGGGGTCCTGGCTAAATTGCAAGGACGTCTCAAGCGGGAGCCGTTGTTGTTGTAACCCGGGGGTCAAAAACAGGGTGCGAGCGTCGAGGGGCACACTTTGATTGAGAAAAAACAGTATGCACCGGTGGGGGGGGGATCAACAATAATTTTTCTTCAGACATGAAAATTCAACAGCGACGACGACGACGACGACGACGACAACAACAACAATCATTTTAAGACTGTTCGCCCTTATCTGCTCGAGTGTCGAATAACGCGAATTTCCCAAACCCTCGACCTCGATACCCGCCCTTTTCGTCTTCGATCGAACCCCGTTTGGGGGGTATACCGTACCTTTCTTCCCTGCAGGCCGGGCCCCGGCAAGCGGCGGGGCGGCCACGGACCGTCGGCCTGGCCAGCGGCAGCGCTGATCGGCGGGGCGGCCGCGGACCGTCGACCCGACCCCAAGAGGGACGGACAGGGGACCGACCACGACGACGACGACGACGTCGACGACGACGGCGAAGACGACGACGACGACAACGGCGACGATGACGACGAGCGAAAGCGAGAGCGAGAGAGAACGACAGCAGGGCCACGAAGGACACGAAGTAGGCCACGAAGGGCGACAGCGGGGACACGAAGAGAATGCGTATGGGGCCACGAAGAGCGCGAACGAGCGGGGGCCACGAAAGGCAGATAATGCGGGGCCACAGAAGGCAATGATGGGGCCACTGAGGGTAGCAACTGGGCCACGTAGGACAATGAGGGGGCCACAAACGGCGACAGCGGGGCCACGAAGGGCATCCACATGGGGCCACAACGGGCGCGAACGAGCGGGGGCCACGAAGGGCATACGTATGTTGGGCCGCGGAGGGCAAGGACGGGGCCACTGAGGGCAGCAACGGGGACACGAAGGGCAGCGAGGGGGCCACGAAGGGCGACAGCGGGGCCACGAAGGGCATGCATATGGGACCACCACGGGCGCGAACAAGCGGGGGCCACGAAGGGCATACATATATAGGGCCACGAAACAAAGCGAGGGGGCCACGAAGGGCTGCAACGGGGCCACGAAGGGAAGCAAGGGGGGCACGAAGGGCTGCAACGGGGCCACGAGGGGCTGCAACGGGGCCACGAAACAAAGCGAGGGGGCCACGAAGGGCTGCCACGGGGCCACGAAGGGCACGAGGAGGCCACGGGGGGCACGGTGGCCACGAACAAAGCGAAGGGGCCACGAAGGTTGCAACTAGGGAACCACGAACAAAGCGAGGCGGTCCGCACGATGGGCTGGCAACGGGAGCCACGAAAGGCAAGCGAGATCCCGATTCCTAACTAAATCTGTTTTTTTTTTTTGAAGGAGTCCTTAAGCGTGAGCGCGACTCCTGGGGGCCTGGGTGTCGGAGCCGCGGGCGCTGGATAATTGCAGAAAATGTTCCAACGCAAGGGCGCTATTCTTCAGTAAATTGCAAGCAAGTCTCCAGCGAGAGCGCGACTCCAGAGCGCAGGAGGAGCGATTCCTGAATAAATCGTGAGGAAGTCCCAAGCGAGAGCGCGATTCTTGAATAAAATGCGAGGAAGCGTCGGGCGGGAGCGGGGGTCCTGGCTAAATTGCGAGGAAGTCTCAGGCGGGAGCCGTTGTTGTTGTAACCCGGGGGCCAGGGGCCAGTTTGAGCAGGAAGACTTTCCTTTACAAAAAACAAGCAAGGTGCGAGCCCCGGGTGGGGCACTTCAATTGGAAAAAACAGCGTGCACCGGTGGGGGATCAACAATACTTATTATTTGAGAATGAGAGTTCAACAACAACAACAACAACAACAACAACAACAACAACAACAACAACAACAACAACAACAACAATACTAAGACTGTTCGCTTTTACCTGCCCGCGTGCGATTGAAAACGAATTCCCCACACCCTCGATACCCGCCCCTTTTGTCTTCGACACACCTCTTTTGGGGGGATTATTTCTCTTTGCGGGGGGCGGCGGGCTTAGACAGGCGGGCAAACCTGAACGGGCGGACAATCGTTCGTGGGCGTACATGTGCCAGCGATTGGAATTGGTGTGGGCCCTGCAAAAAGAGGAGGTGGAGAACGAGGGAGAGTGGGAGGAAGGGCGGGGGAGGGACGAAGGAAGAAAAAAAACGCCAGGAGATAATGAGCGAAGAGGGGGGCGGTTGATTAGAGGCAGGGAGAGAGAGAGAGAGAGAGAGAGAGTGAGAGAGAAAGAGAGAAAAAAAGTAAGAGAGGTAGAGAAAGAGAGAGAGAGAGAGAAATGGGAGAGAGAGAGAGAGAGAGAACAAAAAAAAAGGAGGGAGGAGGCAGGAGAGGGGAAGGTAGAATGGAGGTAGGGGAGGAATGATAGGGAATTAGGTCAGAGATTCATAAGGATTAGTTGCAGAGTGGGTGATAAGAGTGAGGAGAGGAGCTCTATTAGGGATGGGAGGTAGGAGGAGGAAAAGGAGGAGGGAGGAGGAAGAGGGAGGAGGAGCAGGAAGGTAAGAGCGTGAACGTTCGAGGAAGTCCTAGGCGAAAGCGCCGTTCCTGAAGGAAGTCTCGGGCGGGAGCCCACGACGGGCGGGCGATCCCCTGACGGGCGGGTCGGGCGGGTGGGACATTCAAGCGGGATGCCTGAGTATGGCGAGAGCGCGATTACTAAATACATTGTAACGACGTCCTTGGCGCAGCGTGCTTCCTGGGCGTCGAAAGCGCGATTTCTAAATACATTGCACGGAAGTGACAGGCGAGAGCGCAATTCCTGAATAACATGTGAAGGGTTCTCTGACGGGAGCGGGGGTCTTGATTACATTGCGAGGAAGTCTTGACTCAATTGCGCGGAAGTCTCAAGCGGGAGCGCCGTTCCTGAGTAAATTGTGAGGAAGTCTCAGATGGGAGCGGGGGTTCTGACTAAATTGCGAGGGAGCCACAGGCGGGAGCACCGATCTTGAGGAAGTCTCAGGAGCGGGGGTCCTGAATACATTTGGAGGAAGTCTCAGGCGGGAGCCGTTGTTGTTGTAATCCGGGGGGCCAGGGGCCCAGTTTGAGCACCGAGACTTTCCCTATCAAAAAACAGGGTGCGAACGTCGAGGAAAAAACATGCACCAGTGAGGGGGGGTCAACAATAACCACAGCAACGACAGCAACAACAACAGTAACAACAACAACAACAACCACCACCACCAACAACAACAACACCACCACCACCAACAACAACAACAACACCAACACCAACAACAACAACAACAACAACAACACAACAACAACAACAACATCAACCATTTTAAGGCTGTACGCTCTTACTTGCCCGCGAGTCATTCAACACGTATACCCTACACCCTCGATGCCCGCCCTCTTCGTCTTCGATCACACCCCTTTCGGGGGGATTATTTCTCTTTGCTGGGGCCGGCGGGCTTAGACGTACGGGCAAACCGGAACGGGCGGACAATCCTTCGGGGCGTACATCTCTCTGCCCGCCATTGGAATTGGCGCGGGCCCTGCAAGAGGAGGAGGGGAAGAACGAGGGAGAGTGGGAGGAAGGGGAGGGGGAAGGACGAAGGAATAGGGAAGATACCACGTTGTGAAGGCGTCCTTGGCGCGCGCGTGGTTCCTGAGCGCCGAAACGCAATTCCATAATAATTTGTGAGGACGTCGCACGCGAGAGCGCAGTCCTGAGTACATTGTGAGGAAATCTCAGGCGGAAGCGGGGGCCCTGACTAAGTTGCGAGGAAGTCTCAAGCGGGAGCGCCGTTCCTGAGCAAATTGCACGGAAGTCTCAGGCGGGAGCGGGGGTCCTCACTAAATTGCGAGGAAGTCTCAGGCGGGAGCGCCGTTCCTGAGTCAATTGCGCGGAAATGTCAGGCAGGAGCGGGGGTCCTGAGTAAAATTCGAAGAAGTCTCAGGCGGGAGCGCCGTTCCCACGTAAATTGCACGGAAGTCTCAGGCGGGAGCGGGGGTCTTGATTACATTGCGAGGAAGTCTCAAACGGGAGCGCCTTTCCTGAGTAAATTGCGTGGAAGTCTCAGGCGGGAGCGGGGGTCCTGAGTAAAAATCGAGGAAGTCTCAGGCGGGAGCCGTTGTTGTTGTAGCCCGGGGGGCAGGGGCGCAGTTTGAGCAGGAAGACTTTCCTTTAGAAAAAACAAAGTGCGAGCCCCGGGGGTGGCACTTCAATCGAACAAAAATCAATGTGCACCGGTGGGGGGGGATCAACAATAATTATTTTTCAAGAATGAGAGTTCAACAACAACAACAACAGCAGCAACAACAACAACAACAACAACAACAACAACAACAACAATCACTTTACCCGAACGCTCAGTGTTCTCACCCGTGCCAGGGTTTTCATGCGACGCCAGCCAATACCCCCACTTTGTGGGGGGGCAGTGCAAGCTCTACCAAATATCCACACGACTCTTCGCCACCACCCACACCCAGCTTCCCGCCCTATGACGTTCGGACACTTCACTTCGTGGCCTGCGGACGACCGTGGCTACTACACTGGCGTGGAGTACACACCCACAGAAGTTGTTAAGCCTACGTTCGTACACCCACAGAAGTTGTTAAGCCTTGTTAACCCACAGAAGTTGTTAAGCCTTCCACAGAACATCTGTTGCATATGATGCATATGGTACATGATACACATGATAAACATGATACGTACTCACAAGATAGTTGATCGGACAGCGCGCGCGGGTAGAAATTTTGAAAAGTCGTGCAGGTGTTTTTCGAGGACCTACGGTGCGGTTCGTGTGATTTTATGATGCGCGGTGCTAAAATTCTTAAGAAGCCCAATGGTGTTTGGAGATTTCGGCGTGCGCGCGCGAAGAAAAAACGAATGTGTCCCGCATGGTATTATTTGACAGGGATGATGGCCCTGGCAGGTGCGCAACCGTTGTCGCAGAAGTTCGAAAAAGTTGCTCGCAAAAGCCCGTTTGACAGAAATGTTTAAAAAGTGTTGGGTTTCCTACGAATCCGCAAGAGCGCGCGGGATGAGATTTTGACAATTTTTTGTTGAAAAACCATTGGTTTTTTGATGTTTTTATGTTAAAATCGCTGCGAACACTAAGGTTTTGGAAGGATTTCGTCTTGCGCGCGCGAATGTCCACTTTACCTTATTTTTTGCAAGGGATTCTTGAAATTTGATTATATTAGAACAAGAAATGTCATTTTCTATTGTTTTTTGCAAGGGAAAGCGGATTACAACAAAACAACCGGATCCTGTACACACCCTCTTTTCTGAGGCTTCCTCACGAAAATGATGAAAATGTAGCTGCGGCCTAGGCGGCGCAGGGGGGGCGCGCACCAGGGGGCCCAACAATAATTATTCTTTAGAATAAATAATGTTCAACAACAACAACAACAACAACAACAACAACAACAACAACAACAACAACAACAACAACAACAACAACAATAACTAGCACGTGGGGACACTCCGTTCTCACCAGTGCCAGGGTTTTCATAGGAGGCGGGCAATACCCCCACTTTGTGGGGGGGCCGGTTCAAGCTCTACCAAATTTCCAAAAGACTCTTCGCCACCACCCACACCCAGCTTCCCGCCCTATGACGTTCGGACACTTCACTTCGTGGCATGCGGACGACCGTGGCTACTATTCAGGGCCCCGCGGCCGACGACGACGGCGTGCGCGCGCGAAGAAAAAAACGAATGTGTCCCGCATGGTATTATTTGACAGGGATGATGGCCCTGGCAGGTGCGCAACCGTTGTTGGAGAAGTTCGAAGCACGTGAAAAAGTTGCTCGCAAAAACCCGTTTGACAGAAATGTTTAAAAAGTGTTGGGTTTCCTACAAATCCGCAAGAGCGCGCGGGATGAAATGTTGACATTTTTTTTTGAAAAACCATTGGTTTTTTTTTTTTTTTTTTTTTTTTTTTTTTTTTTTTTTTTTTTTTTTTTTTTTTTTTTTTTTTTTTTTTTTTTTTTTTTTTATGTTTTTATGTTAAAATCGCTACGAAAACTAAGGTTTTGGAAGGATTTCGTCTTGCGCGCGCGAATGTCCACTTTACCTTATTTTTTACAAGGGATTCTTGAAGTTTGGTTATGTTAGAACAAGAAATGTCCACTTTAGCTTATTTTTTGCAAGGGAAAACGGGGGACAACAAAACAACCGGATCCGGACACCCACGTTTTGCCTGAGACTTCCTCACGAAAATGATGAAAATGTGGCTGCGGCCTAGGCGCGGCGAGGGGGCCGCGCACCAGGGGTCCCAACAATAATTATTCTTTAGAATAAATAATGTTAACAACAACAACAACAACAACAATCATTTTACCCGAACGCGTGGTGTTCTCCCCAGTGCCAGGGTTTTCATACGACACCAGGCAATACCCCCACTTCGTGGGGGGGCATTACAAGCTCTACCAAATATCCAAACGACTCTTCGCGACCACCCAAACCCAGCTTCCCGCCCTATGACGTTGGGACACTTCACTTCGTGGCGTGCGGACGACCGTGGCTACTACACTGGCGTGGGGTACACACCCACAGAACTTGGTCACTTATTCGGGGCGCGCGTGTGCCCAGCATCCTGCAATTGTGACATACAATACATGACACAGACAGACAGAGAGAGAGACAGAGAGCAGACAGAGAGAGAGACAGAGAGAGCGGAGTTGGTCACATTTTTGGGGCAAGTTCCTGAGATCGTCGTGTTTTTTGTTGGTCTTGCGCGCGCGAATGTCCACTTTACTTTTTTTTGCAAGGGATGTTGAAATTTGATTATGTAAGAACAAGAAAAAGTAGCTCGCGCGAGCTTATGTAACATAAATGTTGAAAAACCATTGGTTTTGTGGGAGTCGGACAGCGCGCGCGGGATGAAATTTGGACTTTTTTTTTGAAAAACCATTGGGTTTTTGATGTTTTTATGTTGAAATCGTTACGAAACCTAAGGTTCTGGAAGGATTTCGTCTTGCGCGCGCGAATGTCCACTTTACCTTATTTTTGCAAGGGATTATTGAAATTTGATTATGTTAGAACAAGAAAAAGTAGCTCGCGCGAGCTCATGTAACATAAATGTTGAAAAACCATTGGTTTTGTAGGATTCGGACAGCGCGCGCGGAAGGACATTTTGACAATTTTTTCTTAAAAAACCATTGGGTTTTTGATGTTTTTATGTTAAAATCGCTACGAAACCTAAGGTTTTGGAAGGATTTCGTCTTGCGCGCACGAATGTCCACTTTACCTTATTTTTTGCAAGGGATTCTTGCAATTTGATCAAGTAAGAACAAGAATTTTCATTTTATAGTGTTTTTTGCAAGGGAAAACGGATTACAACAAAACAACCGGATCCGGTACCAATCGTTTTGCCTGAGACTTCCTCACGAAAATGATGAAAATGAGGCTGCGGCCTAGGCGCGGCGGGGGGGTCGTGCACCAGGGGTCCCAACAATAATTATTCTTTAGAAGTAATAATGTTTAATAACAATAACAACAACAACAACAACTACAACAACAGCAACAACAACAACAACAGCAACAACAGCAACAACGACAGCAGCAACAACAACAGCAACAACAACTACAACAACAGCAACAACAACAGCAACAGCAGCAACAACAACAACAGCAACAACAGCTACAGCAGCAGCAACCACAACAGCAACAGCAACAGCAACAACAGCAGCAGCAATAACAATCACAACACCAACACAAACGCCAACACCGCCACAACCACCACCAACAACAACACAACAACAAAAACGCTTCGAATCCAGGACCTGTCCCCCTTCCTGCTGGTCGGAGCCACTGCTGGAACGCCCCAGGCCCCCGGCCGGCCCCCACGAGGAAGGAGGCGTGCCGGAGGCGGAGGGGAGGCGACAGAGGGCGGCGAGGAGCGGAGGCTGCCGGCGCCGCGAAGCCGGGCGGGCGGGCGGGCGGGCGGGCTTGAAGAACTCCACGACCACCTGGAAGAGAGGGGAGGTCCCCTCGTCGCCGCGCATCTTGCTCTCCACCTGCGCGCCCGCGCGCGAGCCCGCGGCCAGGGGGCCCAGGGCGGCCAGCACCAGCACACCCCGGGGCCCCGGGCGGCCCTGGCCGCGCCTGGCGGCGGTGTGTGGACGCCTTCTGCGGAGGAGCAGAGGCCGAGGCCTTGCCCCCCCTCGTCGCCGCGCACCTTCTCCTCCCGCTCCTCCTCCGCCTCCTCCTCCGCCTCCTCCTCCGCCCCCTGCTTCGCCGCCTCCTCCTCCTCCTCCTCCTCCTCCTCCTCCTCCCCCATCCTCCTCCTCCTCCTCCTCCTCCTCCTCCTCCTCCTCCTCCTCCTCCTCCTCCTGCTCCTGCGCGCGCGCGCCCGCGCGCTGCCCTGGCTTCCTAAGCTCCACGCCGGCTGGCACGGCTCGCAGCGTGCTGCCGGCACGGCCCTCCGTGGTGCCTCGGAGGCAGGGAGGCCCTGCGGCAGTCCCGCCCACACCGCCTGCGCTAGACTTAAAAAGAAAGTCCAGGGCTCGCTGGGAAACAGCCGAAGCCCTCCTGAAACCCTGCGCAAACCCTCTGGGAGGGTTCCAAGGGCTTCTCAAGAAGGGCTTCGGGAGGGTTTCGGAAAGGCCTTCGTCGTATTGGGGGGGAGGGGAAACGGAAACCAGTCCCTAGCGAACCCTGGGCTTTCTAACGCTCGCTGTGGACGCAACTATCTTGCCTTAGGTCGGGCGCGTCCTCCTACAGGCGGACTTTGGACGAAACAAGCAGTTAAACAATGATCAAGCATAGTCAAGATAGTCTGAACATCATCCCCAGACTATATTTTACTACTTTTGGGGTAGTCCTCCTGTAGAAGGGCGTGCCCGACTCGACGCTGGACCGTGGACGCAACTGTCCCGTCGGCACCTGCGCCGTGGCCCCTGCCCGCGCCCGCCGCCCAGGCAGAGCGCGAGGACGGCCGCGGCTGGGAGGCCTCCCCGTGCGGCGGTCCGGGCCCGGGGCTGCGGTCCAGGCGGGGGCGAGGGACCAAGGGCGATCAGGCATACAGTCGGGCCGCTGAAAGAAGGAACGCCAAATACGGAACGAAGCCCCTCCTTTGACCCCAAACCCGCCCGCGTGGACGGGGATAGCCATGGACGGACCTACTGAATGTAAGGAACGTCGAGCCCCTTTCCAACCCGAACGGTTCCTTATTTCAGCGTCTTGGCTGTATCAGAGAGGGGGGTGCCCGAACGGGATTACTTCTTCCCCAGGCGTGCGCCGGCAATTCCGGAGGGTTCGCCTCCGGGATGGACACTGGGGATGAACACTGAGGATGGACACTGGGGATGGACACTGGGGATGAGCGCTGGGGATGGACACTGGGGATGGACACTAGAGATGGACACTGGGGATGGACACTGGGGATGGGCACTGGGGATGGACACTGAGGTGGACACAGGGGATGGGCACCCCTCTCTCTTATCCGCAACCGCGGGGGACCAGGTAAAAGGACCCCTGACCCTTTGGGAGTGGACCCAAGTTGGGAGGGCCTGGAACAGCAGGGGTAAGGGGGTCCTTTCTGCACACGTATCGTGCCAAACTGCCCAGATCGACTGGTCCCTTGATGCGAAGACGGGGGCCTCGGTGAGATCGCGCCTTCACTGCATTGTGAGGGTTAGGGCTTCTCCGATCCTCGAGGAGAGAGTGCCTCCCGCGGGAGCTCGACCGCGCAGCACCCGAGCTGCAGCGTCTGCCTCGGCGACGAGCCTGGGGGGAAGTCGGACGGGGCGGGCCTCCAGAGGACTCGGAAGGCCTCCGATATGTGGAGAACTTCTTTTCGTTTTAAAGCCTTCCCCGAAGCCTTCCCCGAAGCCTTCCCCGAACTTTTAACTTCCCGAGACTTTTCTATTATCTTGAGAACTGTTTAAAAGCCTTCCCCGAAGACGCGGAAAACTTGCCAGGAGGCGCGAGGGCTTCTGAGAAGCCCCACCGCCTTCTGAGAAGGCCTCCTCCTGCTCGCTCTGCACGCCGCCGAGTTTTGTTTTCGGGTCGCACAATCATGGCACTGCCAGAAGACACGCGAAATGAAGAGCGAAGTGCCCTTTTTCCAACTTCACACCATAGATGTACGGCCAAGCCCCTTTGTGGAGGCGTTCCCTCTGAGTATCGTTTAACCGATCCCCATCCCCAGCGGCGTGGCCCGGGCCCCACTGGCCGATTTACCCCCCTAGATGGGGATATAGGCCGTTCCCGTCGAGTTTCGAAGGGTGTATCCCCAACTGGGGGGATAATATTAGGGGGTCTCGAAGGGGATGGTGACGGGGATGGGGATCGG
>CAUYUJ010020875.1:121077-148565 GCA_963575745.1 Prorocentrum cordatum | reverse complement strand
GGGGGGGGGGGGGGGGGCGGGGGCGTCCCCAGTGCTTATAAGTGTTGTGGTCGTTAGCTATCGGCGTTTCGGTTCGCGCTCTAGCGCGGTTTCATGTCTTCTAACATGTAGAAACAAGTCCGATCTCCTCTGGATCCCATACCGCATCCCAATGTTCCGATAGACCCCCCCCCCCTGTCTAGCCCGTGCCCGATCGTCCATGGCCCTTCCATCGTCCTCCCGTCTCGCGCCCGAATAATTTCTTTTGCACTCTTCGTAGTCCGATCGCATCTCTTCCTATAATATATATATATATGTATATATGTATATGTATATGTATGTATATATATATATGCACATATGGATCTACCTGGTCCTGTCTCTCTCGCTCATCCCCCCCCGCGGCATCCTTCGCTCCTGCCCTGCGCGTCTAATTATTTCGCCCGGTATAGATAATGTGTATATATACATATTGAGAGAGATAGTGGCACGCTGAATAATGGACCATGTTCACCTGCATCTAATGCCGCGCGCATACATTAACGGCTCATCTGTCTTCGGAGGAGCGCGCGCGCCACTGGGGGGGATTCGCTGCCTGGGGAACGCGCGTCATCGGGGTGCCATCGCGATGCCATGTCAGATGACGTGCCCGATGACATCGCGAGAACTTGATCGCAAGTGCGCGCGTTCCTTTGCGAATCGCAGCGCGACCAGCCCGCGGCCCCCGACTGATTGGGCCCAGTGGCGCGCGCCCCCCGCAGGGGGCCGGTGGCGGGGGCGGGGCGAGGGTCGGTGCGTGAACGGGGATGATAGGCGATCGGGTGATGCGCGGCGATGAAGTTTCTGCGCAAATTGGGAGGCGGGCGACGAGAGGGATAGAGCCAGCCAAGCAGCGAGAGAAATAGAGAGAAAGAGAGAGAGAGAGAGAGAGAGAGAGAGAGAGAGAGAGAGAGAGAGAGAGAGAGAGAGGTGAGAGAGTAGAGAGCGAGAGAGAGAGAGGGGGCAGATCCTCCTAACGAGAGGGAGAGCTAGGATAGAGAGACCCGTCAGCACGATTGAGCGGGGCGGAGTTTTCCTTCCTCTGTGCAAGTGGAGGAAGCGGTGGGAAGCAAAGACGGTATATATATGTATATATCTTAGCGAGAGTGATAATGAGTGAGTGGAGAGAGAGAGGAGATATAGAGACGATTAATGAGTGAGTGGAGAGAGAGCGATATATATATATATATATTATATTCGAGCGAGAGAGGAGGAGAGAGAGAGCGAGAGTGCGAGGGAGAGAGAGAGGGAGCGAGAGAGAGAGGCGCGACGTTGCGAAGAGTAGGGAGCGAGGCGAGAGCGAGTGAAAGACGACGCTAGAGAGAGAGAGTGAGAAAGAGAGAGAGAGAGAGAGAGAGAGAGAGGGAGAACGAGAGAGAAAACGAGATAAAGAGGCAGAGAGAGAGAGAGAGAGAGGAACGTGAGAGCACGGCAACTATTCTTGTGTGTAAATACATGTAAGCACACACAAACGCACATACGCACGCGCATGCACTCACGTGTACACATTTGATTGTTCGTGTGCGTATGCAAATGGCACTCAAGACTGTAGATGAAGGGAAGGAAATAATGAACGAGAGAGGGAGAGGCAATGATGCGGATGCATGGGGTATTATAGTGCGAGGAAGGACAGGTGAGATATGGAGGGTGCGCGTTGAAGGGGATGCGCGCAGTGAGTACACGCAGCTCTACATTATTTAAGCGCGAATTTTTCTCAGGGTGGAGTTGCGTGGATCGCCGTGGACAGGCGATTGTTTTTTGGACGAGAGCCTCAGCGCCCTCCTTCGGTTGCTCGCTATCTTCGCCCATCGCCTCCGGTTCGAGAGGCCTTTTTTTCCCCAACCATCCTGTGGTGTTGGGTCCTCGTTTTGAAGAAACGGTGCCCCGCGTTCCCGCCGCTCCCGCTCCTCCTCCCCCCTCCTCCCTCCTTTCTCCCTCCCCCTCCCCCCTCCCTCCTCCCTCCTCCCCCTCTTCCCTGCGTTTCACCCACCCAGTGCAGCGTTTCGTGGCCCCATAGGGAGCTCCACCGAGGGCCCCAGTGGCTGCGTTCGCATGGCGGCCTCGGGCCATTTCGGCACACCCGTCACGAGGATCGTGGCCCCATAGGGGGCTCCACCGAAGGCTCCAGTGACTGCGTTCGCATGGCGGCCTCGGGCCATTTCGGCACACCCCTCACAAGGATCGTGGCCCCATGGGGAGCTCCACCGAAGGCTCCAGTGGCTGCGTTCGCATGGCGGCCTCGGGCCATTTCGGCACACCCCTCACGAGGATCGTGGCCCCATAGGGAGCTCCACCGAAGGTCCCGGTGGCAGCGTTCGCATGGCGGCCTCGGGCCATTTCGGCACACCACTCGCGAGGATCGTGGCCCCATTGGGAGCTCCGCCGAAGGTCGCAGCGGCAGGGTTCGCATGGCGGCTTCGGGCCATTTCGGTACGCCCCTCACGAGGATCGTGACATCATGGGGAGCTCCACCGAAGGTCCCAGTGGCAGCGTTCGCATGGCGGCCTCGGGATTCGGCCCCCCCCAACACCCCTCCGAGGATTTCGTGGCCCCATAGGGGAGTCACGCCGGCTCAGCTGGTGGTTTCGCATGGCGGTGGGCCCATTCGGGACCCCTACGAGGATCGTGGCCCCATAAGGAGCTCCAGCGAAGGTCCCTAGTTGGCAGGTTCGATGGCGGCTCGGGCATTTCGGCCCCTCCCGACGAAAGGCCCAATGGGGGGCTCCGAGGTCAAGCGGCAGGGTTGCATGGGCGGCCTGGGCCATTCGGCGCCCACTTACGAGGATCGCGGCCATGGGGAGAGCTCCACGACAGGCGCCAGTGGCAGGGTTTCGATGGCGGCGCTCGGGGCCATTTCGGCCCACCCCCCAGAGGAATCGTGGCCATGGGGAGCTCCTCGAAGGTCCCTGTGGTAGGGTTCGCATGGCGGCTCGGGCCATTTGGGACACCCCACACGAGGATCGTGGCCCCATAGGGAGCTTCACCGAAGGCGCCAGTGGCAGGGTTCGCATGGCGGCCTCGGGCCAGTTCGGCACACCCCCCACGAGGATCGTGGCCCCATAGAGAGCTCCACCGAAGGTCACAGCGGCAGGGTTTGCATGGCGGCCTCGGGCCATTGCAACACACCCCTCACGAGGATCGTGGCCCCATAGGGGGCTCCACCGATGGTCCCAGTGGCAGCGTTCGCCATGCGGCCTCGGGCATGGGGGGCTCCACCGAAGGTCCCAGCGGCAGGGTTCGCATGGCGACGTCGGGCCATTTCGGCACACCCTTCACGAGGATCGTGGCCCCATGGGGAGCTCCACCGAAGGCCCCCAGTGGCAGGGTTTGCGTGGCGGCCTCGGGCCATGTCGGCATACCCCCCACGAGGATCGTGGCCCCATGGGGAGCTCCACCGAAGGCGCCAATGGCAGGGTTCGCATGGCGGCCTCGGGCCATTTCGGCACACCCCTCACGAGGATCGTGGCCCCATAGGGAGCTCCACCGAAGGCGCCGGTGGCAGGGTTCGCATGGCGGCCATGGGCCATTTCGGCGCACCCCTCACGAGGATCGTGGCTCCATAGAGAGCTCTTCCGAAGCCCCCAGTGGCAGGGTTCGCATGGCGGCCTCTGGCTATGTCGGCACACCCCTCACCAGGATCGTGGCCCCACAGGGAGCTCCGCCGAAGGCGCCAGTGGCAGGGTTCGCATGGCAGCCTCGGGCCGCTTCGGCACACCCCTCACGAGGATCGTGGCCCCATGGGGAGCTCCGCCGAAAGCGCCAGTGGCAGGGTTCACAAGGCGGCCGCGGGCCATTGAGTTGCACCCCTCACGAGGATCGTGGCCCCATAGTTGTGCTGCTTCAACAACCGCGCCTGGGCGTCGTACTCCGCCTTGCCGACGTGCAACGCCACTTTCTCCCTCATGACCCTCAAAGCCCTCTCCTGCTTCTGCTCCTCGTCAGAGGGGCGCCGTCCTTGTTCTGGGAATGCGAGCGCATTTTGTTAGTCGTCGTTTGTGTTGGTACTGATTTGAAGTGTTTTCGGGGCAGCCTCGCCGCGAGCCTAAATCCAAAGTGTTAAACTTATGTTTCTGGATGTGGTCGACTGCGCACCGTCCAGGTGGGCGTTCTCTACGCGCTGTATGTTCTGGCCACCTTGGTGGAGACTGGCGCGGTGCACCTCTGACCGCCATGCACTTTATTCCTGTGGATATCTCGTGGCCGCGCGCAGCGATCGCTAGAGAACGTGATGGGTGACCCAGTCAGGGCCGACGCGCGTGATGCAAATCTCCTGGCCGGCCCAGCGCCCCTGGCCTGAAACGGGGCTCGCGGGGGCGCGGGGGGTAAGCCGATTTGGAAATGCCAGGTGGAAGCGCAACGATGGGAGGGGGTGGAGCGCGGGGCGCGAGCTGAGCGATTGGGAGCGGGGGTGGATGGGGGAGGCGATCGTTGTAAACAGTATTCCAGAAGGTCATATATTATGTTCGTGGCATCGATGCGCAAACTGCGCGTTACGTGCGAGCAGCCTCTGCTTTCTTCGTTATCCATAGTTCCGTCAATGAGGTCAGCAATTCGTTCGCGCGGGATTAGCCGCAAGGTTTATGGATTGGTGGATGGGGCGGATGCTCAATGAAGCCCGACGAACTCCACGCACCCCTGGCCAGCTCACGCGGCCAGTGTGCCCTGTGTGTCCCATTGCGACGCAGTGGGTATATTGGGTGGTTTGCGACAGTCGGCTCGTTTGTTTCGAGAGACAGCCAAGTCACGCAAGGCCGCCCGCGCTATGGCTGTCAAGAAGGCTTGGGTTGTGGGCAAGCATGCGCAGATGAAATCATCTGCTCGGTGCCAGCGTGAGTTCACGTTTGCGTTCGCTCGAATTGTCTGCGAGGGCTTTTCCAGCTCGGCAGCTAACTCATCGAGAGTTTGGCGCTGACGAGCTCGAATTCGTGGTCCCTTCGTGGAATCATGACGGGGGCGGGCGGTGGATGTAGGACCATGATGAGGAATTGAGAGTGGGGCGATGATAGGCGTAGAAGGGTGGAGGGACTGACGTCGGACTTGCACGCTGCTCTCCTATTGGGCACTGGCAAGCTCGCGCCTGCTCCCGTGCTTCCGACGTGAGATTGCTGTTGCATGCGATTTCAGTTAATGTGAACTACTCCACTTCGTCAGCCTCTGCATCCCACTCCTTCACCACCTCATCCCCGCCCCTCGGCATTCCTCATCACCCAGCCGCTTTCGCACATCGCGAAGCGGGAGGGGGGCCGTATGGTCCAATCTATGTGGCGGCGGCAGTTGGAACCATAATTGCGCGCTTGACTTGGGACGTTCTGGGAACAGACAGCGCCGACATCTGAATGCGGTCTCGCAACAAATGCCGGCGCTTACAACTGACGCTGACAGTCGACCGAGCCGGCGAGCTCTGATGTCATCTCAACGTCATCGCGTTGACATCGGCGACGACATCGTCGGTGATTCAATCGCTAACCCTGGCATCGCATGATTTTTAAGGGGGGGGGGGGGCTGCGCGCGTAATGTTTCAGAGGGCGCATCGCGCAGCTGTGTCGCGGGCAATCGGCTACTAATATGCCGAGGGCGGGAGCATGTGCATCGTTGCACGAACGACGCGACAAATCTATAGTGTATGCATCGTAGATTCACGCGCTATCGCGCACATCCCCCCCCGCGTCAATCTCGCCCGCCCCCCATCCCCGGCCGACCGCCCGCTCCCGCCCGACCTCGTTCGATGCGTGCTGCACGTGCAGCGTTTTCCCTCGCTCCCATCCAACGCTGGTATCATTTCGGCCGTGCTGTCGCCGTTCGATCACATCTCGCATCTGCATTGCCCATGTGCTTCCCAGGCCGCAGCATTGTGGTTCGACTATACCACGCGTTCTTAAGATGAGCGGAGACCTGACAAACCAGGAACTCAGCAAACTTATCCGTTCCCTCCCTAGGGCGCGTGGCTCTGTTCAGGCAGCTCTGATGGGGGGCGTGGGCATTGCGAACTTCCCGAGGTGGGGGCCGCAAATATGGCCACATCGATCCCCGTGTATTTTCGGAATGTGATGTGCTTGCTCTGGCCTCGGGGGCGGCCCAGTGCATTCGGGGGCCAGCGATGTTGCCTGGTGATCGAGCACCGCAGGGGCCGCCGCAAGCATCTGCGACCCGCGCGCTTCCCGATTTACTCTCTACCCAGGGCCTTCAACTGCTCGTCATCAATGGTGGCCGCGATGAAGACGGGCGAACGCTTGATTCAAAATTCTATTACGCATCCTCTCTCATCCCGCCCCCGATGTCCTCCATGCCCATCCCGCCCGCTCCTTTTGGCCCGTCCCTCGTCCTCTCTCCCCATCGATCACTTCTTATCTCATTATTTGATTTCCCTTGTCCCCATCCTTGTCCGAGATTAACGTTCGGGCCGGCCGACGGGGGCGGCGCCCGGAGCAGCGCGCGGCATCGGGAAGTCGGTTGGCCAGGGGTCGACAGGGGGCGACGAGGACGACAGGAACCCGCGCGAAGCAGAGCTCTCGCAGATCCATGGAGAGGGCGACATCGGCCCCCCTGCTTCCGACTGGTGCACGACAGAGGCGACCGAGACGAACCCGAGCCCGGCTTCTGCGAGCGGCCCGCGCGAGGACCAGGCGAAGCCCAGTGCGTCCAGCCTTGCCCCGACCGACCCATCCGAGAGCGAAGGGGGGCGAGCGCCCGACCGAGCTCTCCAGGAGCAACTAGTGAACGCTCGACGCTTCGCGGAGTTAGGGGAGTGATGGGGGCGGGAAGGATGGGGGCAAAACGACGGGCGGGGAGGGCCGCGAGGCGACGGAGGAAGGGGGGCGACAGTGGCGGGCGGAAGGGCGGGCTGCGTCAGAGGAATCGGACAGCCATGAGGAGGGGTCACTGTGATGCAGATGGCCAGCGCAAGTAGCTGCCGTTGTTTTCTCCTGCCGAGCGGTCGCCCAGACGATTCAGACGTCGGCGGCTTCTGCTGCGACTGGCGCTTGGTTCGCGCAAGCGCGCATCCCCGCTTCTTTTCTTCCTCCGCCGCCCGCCGTCTTCCGCGCTCTATTTATTGTGGGCGCTTCGCGTGGCCCCTCCGATCATCCGGGAGCGACGCCGAAACGGGCTGCCCTGGTCGTCGACGTGGAGGAGCACGCAACATCGCAAAATGCTGGACCAGGGACGCCGTCGCATCCGAAGACGGGGAGAATACATGATGACACTGATGACACGGGTGGGAGGGGGTGCGGGGGGGTGCGGGAGGAGGGGCAGGTGGCAGAGGGAGAGAATGAGGGGGGCGAAGGGGGACCGGCAGAATACGCAGGCAGAGGCTTGTTTGATGCCTCTCGGAGTCTCTTTAGACGTCTCGTGAAAGCTTCTTGCGTTCCCCTCAGAACGTCTTGGGGGCATCTTGGAGGTCCTGGGGGTCTCGTCGAGCGCAGTGGGTGCGTCGGGGGGGTTTCTCATGGTCGCTCGGGGGTCTCTCGGGGGTGTCTTGTGAACTGTTTCGGTTCCTTCTGGGGGTTTCCTCTTTGCGTCGTGGCCCCCTTCCTTCGGGCATTTATCAAAACGTGGGGGGTATATTGGAGAATGGCGATCGCAAGCGGGGGCGGGTGCTAAAATTGCGCCCCTTCCCTACAAAAAATTGCGCGGTCCAGCGCCAATGCGACGTCGATGGTTTTGGCCCTCCCGCCGAAGCCTGCTGGGGCGATCATATGGATGGCGAATCGCCCCGCCAAGGTGCAATTTGGGGGTCGCGGGGAGGCGGGCCCCTCCTCGACATGGAAGAGGGGAGACGTACAATGAAACCCGCCTTGACATATGTGCACGGGGCGCTGATGAGTTTGATGTGTCCTTCCTGCCCCCTGGCTGCCCTGGCACCCGTCTTCCGTTCTCCTCGGCCTCGGGATCCGCCCCCAAAGGGCCGCCCCGCGCCCCCTCGTCACCCCTCCACCCGCGCTCGGGATGTTTCGCGCGAAATGTCTTTGGCAATACTGTGCGCAGTTGATGCGCGCCGTGTTCTCCACTGCTATCCAACCCGCCCAACCGAGCCGTGGTCGTTTCCAATGAATGGGTCGGCGATGCCGAATGGATTCGCCCTGCTCGTGCTGCTGGCTGCACTACTTGCTATCTATGAATTCGTATGGACACAATGCCGAACATAAAATTCGGTAGAATATTTAATTATGGTATTTTAAAAAGACTCTTGTAATAGTTCTTGCGCTGTATCATGATCAACATAAGCTTGGGACTGGAAAACAGCCCCTGTGGACCTCAGGGTTCAGGGGCGAGCTGCCGGGTGCCATCGGCGGCCAGCCGAGGGATTGCTCGAGCCGAATCGACCAGGTCGAGAGGAGGGGCGAGGAGGCCCGCGCCCTCGCACCTGTTTCAGCGCCCCCTGCTGCCGCGGGGTCGCTCCTCTAGCCCGGGCCCGCCCTGGGCGCGCTGGCGCCTGCGCCCCCCGTCTCGCCCCGAGCTGGCCCCGCTCTCGGAGCTCGCCGGCAGCGCCGCCCAGAGCGGCGGCGCAGCTGCCGGGGCCGCGGCCCGCCCCGGCGCCCGCCCAGAAGAACGTCTTGAGGGCATCTTGGAGGTCCTGGGGGTCCCGTCGAGCGCAGTGGGTGCGTCGGGGGGGTTTCTCATGGTCGCTCGGGGGTCTCTCGGGGGTGTCTTGTGAACTGTTTCGGTTCCTTCTGGGGGTTTCCTCTTTGCGTCGTGGCCCCCTTCCTTCGGGCATTTATCAAAACGTGGGGGGTATATTGGAGAATGGCGATCGCAAGCGGGGGCGGGTGCTAAAATTGCGCCCCTTCCCTACAACAAATTGCGCGGTCCAGCGCCAATGCGACGTCGATGGTTTTGGCCCTCCCGCCGAAGCCTGCTGGGGCGATCATATGGATGGCGAATCGCCCCGCCAAGGTGCAATTTGGGGGTCGCGGGGAGGCGGGCCCCTCCTCGACATGGAAGAGGGGAGACGTACAATGAAACCCGCCTTGACATATGTGCACGGGGCGCTGATGAGTTTGATGTGTCCTTCCTGCCCCCTGGCTGCCCTGGCACCCGTCTTCCGTTCTCCTCGGCCTCGGGATCCGCCCCCAAAGGGCCGCCCCGCGCCCCCTCGTCACCCCTCCACCCGCGCTCGGGATGTTTCGCGCGAAATGTCTTTGGCAATACTGTGCGCAGTTGATGCGCGCCGTGTTCTCCACTGCTATCCAACCCGCCCAACCGAGCCGTGGTCGTTTCCAATGAATGGGTCGGCGATGCCGAATGGATTCGCCCTGCTCGTGCTGCTGGCTGCACTACTTGCTATCTATGAATTCGTATGGACACAATGCCGAACATAAAATTCGGTAGAATATTTAATTATGGTATTTTAAGAAGACTCTTGTAATAGTTCTTGCGCTGTATCATGATCAACATAAGCTTGGGACTGGAAAACAGCCCCTGTGGACCTCAGGGTTCAGGGGCGAGCTGCCGGGTGCCATCGGCGGCCAGCCGAGGGATTGCTCGAGCCGAATCGACCAGGTCGAGAGGAGGGGCGAGGAGGCCCGCGCCCTCGCACCTGTTTCAGCGCCCCCTGCTGCCGCGGGGTCGCTCCTCTAGCCCGGGCCCGCCCTGGGCGCGCTGGCGCCTGCGCCCCCCGTCTCGCCCCGAGCTGGCCCCGCTCTCGGAGCTCGCCGGCAGCGCCGCCCAGAGCGGCGGCGCAGCTGCCGGGGCCGCGGCCCGCCCCGGCGCCCGCCCAGAACAGGGCGGCAGAGCAGGCCTCGGCGACGGCGCGCGGGCCGCCCCTGCGGGCCGACGGACCGCCCCCGCGCGAGCATGTCATCCGCGCGGCTCCGCAGAGGACGGCCGACCTCGACCTCGGGGCGCTCGTCGAGGCGGGCGGCCGCGACGCGGACAGGGCCATCCAGCTGGCGACGCCGCGGGCATTAGGGAAGGTCGGCGGCCCCGAGCAGGTGAAGGAGGACGAGCCCACCCTGCAGGTGGAGCAGCTCCGCGAATTGCCGAGCGCGCGCGTGGGGGGGGGGCAGCCGCGCGAGGTGGGCGCGTCGGCCGCTGGGGGTCTTTGCGGCGACAGCGCGCTCGCGGAGGACTTCTCCCAATGACTTCTCCAAGCAGTTGCGCCGCCGCCTCTCGGCGTTCACCCTCAGCCCGTGGTCGCCCGTCTCCTCCGCGCCGGAGAGCCCGGCGCCCGGGGGGCCCGCGCGGCGCCGAGATCTTCTGGCCGCGCGAGCCGCATGGGCCGCGCATCACATGCGCGGCTGCCGAGGCCCAGTGGCCCACGCGCATGCGCATGGGGGGAAGGTGATTGGGGGGCGATTCAGCTCGAGATCGAAGGCGCACGGCGCGCGGAAGATGATGCCGTGCTGGGGCGGCGCAACGGGCTCCTGGAGCATCGTCGCCCCCCCGAGCGGGGCGCTGAGGCCGGCCGGGGCGAGGGTGAAAGGCTCCGCGAAGTGCGCGCTGCATCCAAGGCGCGAATCGCCCATGGGCTCCGTCGCGGCCCGACGGGCGCCAGCGACGCCGCCTGTTAGGAGCGACATGGTCTCTTGAACGAGGCAGCGGCCAGGAAGCTGGTCGCCAAGCTGTCGCGCCAGCTGCCGTTGCCTCTCGGTCGAGGGCGCCGCGGGACAGGGCGCCGCCGCCCCGCTCTCGGGGCGCCCGGGCGGTGGGCGACGGGCGCGATGGCCCAGCGCCGCCAGCGCCTCGCCGGCAGCCGCCGCGCGTGTTTTTCCGGCGACCGCGGTGCAGTTCCATTCGAGCCATTCGCGGGGAGGCCCGCGATGCACGGGCAGCCCTGGACAAGGCCGGGGGGCGCGGCGCTCCGCCGGGGCGAATTTGGAGACCCCCGTCTCGAGGAAAGCGCAGAACGAGGTCTGCAGGCCGGTTGACAAAAAGCGCGCAGATCACCGAGTCAACGGCGGCCCGCGAAGGTGGACTCGCAAGGGTAGACGACGAAGGCCCGTCTCCTGAGCTGGCCTCGCTCGGCGTTCCCATAAATTGTCGGTCCCATATTGAGACGATAATGCGCCTCCCCTTCCGCCGCTGCCGCCCTCGTGCTCTTCCAGGTTGGCTCGCGTATTGGCCTTCGTGTCCCAGACGCAGCTCTCGTTGCCGCGGTCCTCGCCGGCGCCCCCCCCCCCCCCCCCCCTCCCTCCCCTCGAGGGCGTTCTCGAGAGCTTCGGCCTCGATCGCGCATGTGGGCGGCCGAGGCAGCTCCGCGGGGCGCGCCAGGCCTCTCGCCGCCCTGCCCGCTCCGGGTCCGGGAGACTGGGGATCGGCCGGGCCGGCCTCCCGGAGCCGTTCGATTCGCCGACTGCTGCGTGGCCTTCGAGAACTTCCGATCCTGGTGTCGAAGAGGTCGGGCTGCCCGGGCCTGGGGCGCCCGCGAAGAGACACTAGCATCTCCCAGAAGCGCCCGTGGTCACGTAGTCTCCGAGGCGCCCGGAGCTGATCCTGCCTGCCGCGGAGCGCCGCGGCCCGCGGCACCCCGGCCGCGTCGCAGCCGAGCTCGGCGGCGGCCGCGGCGTCGACGCGGGCTGGCCGCTTCTCTGGCCTGCTGAGCGCCAGGAGGCCCGCGGCGCCTTTTGCCCCAGTGATCCTGGCCGCCAGGTCCGCCTCTCCGAAGCTCGAGGCTGCGCCCCCGGGGTGGAGGTCGCCTACCACTTGCTGCGGCCAGACGCACGAGTCCAGGGAACCGCTCTCGGTTCCCTGGACTCCGTCGGCGACGCCGCGCCAGGGCCTCGCCGGCCCTAGCCGGCTGCGCCTGAGATGAGGGGCCAGGAGGCCTCGGAGGCGGCCCAGATCGCGCGTTCGCGCTGCCCGCGATCCGCGGGGTGCCTCCGCGATGGGGGGGGGCTCGCCCGCGGTCGGGCCCCGCCTTTGGGTCGAGTCGCGGAGGGGGTCTACTCCGACGACCGCATGGTCATCTGGCTTTGCGACGGCCCCGGCGCCTCCGATCCAATCCGCCCGGCAGCTCTCCAGCGAGTCCGCCACAGGTGCCAAACGCGCGACCACGTCGGCATCGAGGCAAAGGGGGAGAGGGCGACCCTGGGCCAGCCGCGCGCAGTCGCCCGTGGAGGCGGGCTCCCTTCGGAGCGGCGCGACGTCGGCGGAGAAGTCTTGATGGTCAAGCAATTCGGCGTGATTAATCACACCGCATGCGTCATCCTTGTCGGCGCCGCGTAAGTCGCGCCCATGAGGAGGCTGGCCGGGCGCTGGGTTTAGCATCTGACATTTTGCCGGGCAGCCATGCGCTTCGTGGACAAGCTTCACGCGTGGCTGCGCGTGCCCGGAGTGGTTCCGCAGCTTAAAGCAGGCTCCCGAATGCGGTGGTCATTGAGCTGATCGGATTGGTCCTCTTGTGTCCGTTGGTCCAGAGCTCGCTCGACTCAGCTGTGGTTCAGCAGAACTTCGCCTCGGGCGCCGCCCTTGTCGTCGGGGGAGTCGCGTCGGCGCCGCTCAGCGTGGTGGAGGCGGTCTGGCTCTGGGCGCGAGCTCCTCGACTCCTCGGCGGACAGGCGCGGTGAGTCTTGAGCCATGCGGGCCCCCGGATCCTGATGAGCTCCTCGAGGTCCTGGGGGTGGGGGGGTGGGGGGCGTGGCGACCCCCCCCCTGCGTTCCTGATATGGCCCAAGCAGTTGATCACCCTGCTTAGCCATGGGTTCTCAGGACGTCTCCACATCAACGCGCAGGAGGACGTCGCCCTCGGGTCGCTGGTCAAATGGGCGGTCAAGGACCACAGATGCACATGACAGGCGTTTGTTGTCCGATGGCGGTCGTCCTGAAGGATCCAGGACAGGATCCTCTCCATGATTCCCCCGAAGTTTCTGTTCGCACGATTCTCTCTCATGTCCGCCTGGGCGCGCAGCGCCCGCAATGCTACGGGCGACCCAGCGAGAAGAGCTGAGGTGCGCGACGCCAGACCGCCCCGTTCTCTTGAGATCGCGGAGTTCATCGCCGTCGCCGAGAAGCTCGGGGACTGGGCCGTGCGCGCGCGTCGCTCGGTCGCGGGGCGCCGCCCGCCCGTCGCCCGCGACGCTTTCGGCGGGACATGGGCCCCCCCGAGCGCAGCCCTGGAGCGCCGCGGGTGGATCGTCGAGAGCCGCGGCGCGCATCGCGGGCCGCTCGACGACCTCGCCGACTCCGATGTGCTCGCCCAGGAGACCGAGCTCGTCGTGAAGATCAGGCCGGTGGCAGCCGCCTTTGGGCCGCCCTGCGGGATCTTCCCGCGCTTCGTGGCCCGGCGCTCGCGGCCCTCCCGGACGCGCCGGCGGCCGTGGGGGCCGCGGCAACGCCCCGAGCAGGTCCTCGGCAGCAAGTGCGTGAAGTCCCGGGGGCAGTCCCGACAACCCCTTCAGCGGGCGTTCCTGGAGCTCCATGGGGGCCCTTTGCGCGGGCCCGCTCTGCGAGCGCGTCGTGGGCTGGCGCGCGCGGGGCAGGCGCTGGCGAAAGACCGCCGCCTGGATGGAGCGGTGGCCGTTTTTGCTTCTGCCGGCGCGGCGTCGCGACCGCGGCTGAGACTGCCTCGTCCTGGAGGGCGGCGTCGAGCGCGGCGACGGCGTCTGGCGGCGCCTGACGGAGGTGGCAGCGGCGCACTCCAGCGAGTGGTGCGATGCGGTGGCCGCGCCACTCGACGCCAGTTGACGCTCGCCGCGCTGCTGATACTCCTCGGGATGTCCTGCAGCTGTCTGGTGTTCCCAGGGGGCCCCCCCGGGGCATCGAGGCTCGCTCTCGCGCCGGGCGACCTCGCGGCCTGGGCGGGACCTCGAAGTGACGGCCGAGCCTGCGATTTTCGCAAGTGCATTAACATTATTGATAAGTGGGGCAGCTGGCGCCAGGATCATGGCCCACCTCGCCTCGGCGATGGCGCGCGTGACATCGCGCTGCTCAATGCCACCCTCGTCGTCGACAGTCAGTGCCTGTGCGATGCGAGGGCGCCCTACTCCGGGGGGTCGGAGACTTTCGTTGGCGCGCAGTTCCCGCGGCCGCAGACCCGCGGCCAACTGCGACTGGCGTGGGCCGCGGTGGCTCGCTGGCGCAACCTCGAGTCGGTCGAGGCGCGGGCGCCCGTGCCTGTGTGGGTGATCTTGGCCCTGTCCGTGGCTGCATAGACGCAGGGATGTGACGGGGCAGCAGCGTGCCTCGCCCTCCTCCTCGCCTTCCACTTGCTGTTGCGGCCCAGCGAGGTCGCGAATGCCTTCGGGCAGCGCCCCGTCTTGCTTGGGGACCTGGGAGGTCACGTCGACGGAGGCGTGCTCGCGCTGCTCTCGGCTAAGGCATCCGGCTGAGGGTCAACGTTCCAGGGCGTCCTGATCGACGGTCCTGCGCCGCTGAACTAGATGGGGTGCGTTTTCGGCCCCCTTCCCCCGACGGCGGGGCTGCGCCCGCGGCTGTCGCGCGGGGCCGCTCGCAGGTTCATGTCCCCCATGGCCTCGTCGGCATCAGCGACTTGCCGCGCGCGCTGGGCTCGCTGTGGGGAGGCGGGGCCATCCATGATTTTCGCCCGCTTCAGGGTCTGGGCCTGTTGGAGCACCGAAGGCGCTGGGAGAAGGCATTGTCGCTGCGTCGCTATCTCCAGATGGGCTCGGCTGCGTCGTCCTTCGCCCGCGCGCTGGCAGACGGCCGGCAACGCGCCCTGCGCCCTGCCCAACCCGCTCCAGATGCATGGGGTGTCGGGTTACTATGTTACCAACATGCTAGGGCGCAAGAAGCATATGTCAAACGCGGCAATCACGGTAAAGTTGGAGTGGATTGAGAGCTCTCTGTCTTTGAGGCGGCGCGGCGATGAAAATGCCGCTGCGCCCTGCAGCCCAGGCCGCCGTTCGGCCCGCCTTTCCTTGCAAGCTTCGCACATGGGATGTTTTGGAGAAAACGTCGGATATTATGCGAGCGCAGCGGCTAAGATGGTAGAAGGAACTGATATGCAGCTTTCTCGCTCTATCCCCCCACCCTCGCGAACAGTTTTCTCCGGGCTAAGAGCTCCCAATCGTTGAGGCGGCGCGGGAGAGAACGCGTAGCACCCCGCAGTTGCGGATGAAAGTGAGGGGGCGGGCGCGGGCGACGCGAGCGTCGAGCCGTTCAGTGAACCTTGTTTGGCTCGTTCAGTGAACGCTCAGTGAACGTAGTTTGGGTCGCGGGTGGGTCGCGGGCGTTCCACCTCCACTTGGAAGGAATTCAAAAACAGCCTGCCGCAGGCGCCGAACATTCTGATTTGTACACTAATGCGGTTTGGGTCGCAGGTTCTCCACCTGGAACGAATACAAAAGAAACCCGCCGCAGGCGCCGAAGTTTTAGTTTGTTCAGTGAGCGTAGTTTGGGTCGGGGGTGGGTCGCGGGCTCTCCACTTCCACCTGGAAGGAATTCAAAAGCAGCCCGCCGCAGGCGCCGCAAATATTTATTTGTACAGTGAACGCGGTTTGGGTCGCGCGTGGGTCGCAGGTTCTACACCTGGAACGAATGCAAAATAAGCCCGCCGCAGGCGCCGAAACTTTTGGGTGGGTCGCGGGGTGGGTCGCGGGGGGGGTGGGTCGCGGGTGGGTCGCGGTGGATCGCGGTGGGTCGCGGTGTGGGTCGCGGGCGCGGTTTGGGTCGCGGGTGGGTCGCCGGTTCTCCACCTGGAACGAATGCAAAAGAAACCCGCCGCAGGCGCCAAAAAAATTGGGTGGGTCGCGGGTGGGTCGCGGGTGGGTCGCGGTGGGTCGCAGGTGGGTCGCTGGTGGGTCGCGGGTGGGTCGCGGGGTGGGTCGCGGGTGGGTCGTGGGTGGGTCGCGGGTGGGTCGCTGGGGGGGTCGCAGAGGGGGGTCTCGGGGTGGGTCGCGGGCGGTTCGCGGGGTGGGTCGCGGGTGGGTCGCGGGTGTGTCGCCGTCGCGTCGCGGGGTGGGTCGCGGGTGGGTCGTGGGGTGGGTCGCGGGTGGGTCGCGCGGGTGGGTCTCGGGGTGGGTCGCGGGTGCGTCGCGGGGCGGGTCGCGGGTGGGACGACGACAACAAACAACAAACAACAAACAAGAAGCAACAAACCACACCAACAACAACAACGACAACAGCAACAACAACATCAACAACAACAGCAAACCAACAACAACAACAACAACAATAACCCGCCTCGTGGAATTCCACTTCAGCCACGCACCCAGGGACAGTGAATGACCGTTCGGTTCAGCCCCCTCACTCTGATGCACTGCGCCCGGCAGCCAAGGCAGCCTTTTGGCCAGCTTTTCCTCGCAAACTTCATTCATTGAGGCGCTTTGGATAACGAGCGTCGGAGATGATGATGATGCTGCTGATGATGATGATGATGATGATGATGATGATGATGATGATGATGATGGTGATGATGATGCTGATGCTGATGATGATGATGATGATGATGATGATGAGGATGAGGATGATGATGATGATGATGATGATGACGATGATGATGATGATGATGATGATGCTGAAGATGTTGATGCTGATTCTAATGATGATGATGATGATGACGATGATGATGATGATGATGATGATGACGATGCTGACGATGCTGATGCTGATGTTGTTGATGATGATGATGATGATGATGATGATGATGATGATGATGATGATGGTGATGACGATGATGATGATGCTGATGATGATGATGATGATGGTGATGAGGATGATGATAATGGCGAGGATGATGATGATGATGATGATGATGATGATGATGATGATGATGATGATGATGATGATGATGATGATGATGATGATGATGATGATGATGATGATGATGATGATGATGATGATGATGATGATGATGATGATGATGATGATGATGATGATGATGATGATGATGATGATGATGAGGGCGAGGAAGAAGCTGTTGATGGGGATGAGGATGATGATGAAGATTGTGATGGTGACAGTGATGGTGATCGTGCTGGTGGTGGCGATGTCGGTGACAGCGCCGACGACGGTGTCGATGACTACGATGATGACGACGGTGGTCTTGCTGACGCCGACGTTCGTGATTGTGATGGTGCTGGTTATAGCGGGCAATTTCGCTGGCAATCATGATGGGCGGTGGTGCTGATCAGGGTGACGTGGGAATGCACGCGCATAAACGTTGACCTACCTGTTATTGGTATCGCTTGTTTTCGAACGCATATATGATGGAGTTTTTATGGGTTTTGCAATTATTTTGAAATTCGCGCGCGGGGACTCTTTCGTGCGGCCCCTTGTGTAACATAATTGGAGGGTGCGCGATAATTTCTGGAGGATGTCGACACGCGCGCGAGTGTGGCTCGCATCGTACCGTTGGGCATGATGGTAACCCCTCCACGGTATTTACGTGGTTCCAACGAGTGCGCGCACAGAATTTAGCAGTACTGCGCTTTCCATAACTGTTTGACAACCGCTGTTTGGGGTGATTTTGACATGTGCGCACGTGTCCTTGATGGTATTACTGTATCCCGACGACTGGAACGTGCGCTTGTTAGATATAGCGAGTATTCCGCAGAGTCGTGTTTGATAGGGATGAGCAGGCGGGGTCGAAAAAGGGTTTGGCTGGGATTTGTACGATCGGATAGCTGCAAAGGAAAGATCGCGCTGAGTAGTGTGAATCACACCTATGCGCGGAGGGATGTCATAGATTTGGGCTCGGGTTGGGAGCGCAGTAAAATACAAACATGTTCTGACAATGCGTTTCATACGCTACGCGGTATATGCTGTGCGGCGCAATCAGTTTGCGGTGCTATGCGTCGCCCACGAGGCGCCCGCGGCGAGGCACCAGGCGAAACCTTAGAGATGCCAACCATCGCACGGGGTGCCCATCACACTTCACGGCCAGGCACCAACTGAAAACCTTTGCAATCTTTGGCGATTTACGTGAGACAACACTGCCGAGCCCTCAAGCGCAAACACTGCTTGGTTGGAAGTATTCCAAGCCTCACCTTTCGAGAAATCAGCTAATTTTGCTCTCTGGAAATTGGTGGCTGGGAAACCAAGGTTGCCAAGCTACTAAGCTCCTGAGGTCATCGCAACGTTGCGACTTGCTTCATTGCGCTGGTTGTAACCAAGCTTCGCAGTTGCGTCCATCTAACGCAATGACGCAATTGCGAAGCTTGGTTACCACCAGCGAGACGGAGTCCAGCAGCAACATCGTGAGAAGCATGGCGGATTCGAGCAGCACCGCCGTGAGCAGTACGACGGACCCCAACAGCACTTTCGTGAGCTGTGCGGACTCCCGCGGATCCACCGTGAGCGGCGCGAACCCCCGCAGCACCACCGTTCGCAGCAGGATAGATTCTGGCAGCACCAGCGGGGCAGCGCGCGGGCCTCAGGCAACATCATTTTGAGCAGCACGACGGAGCACATCAGCACCATCGCGAGCCACATTCCGGCCTCCAGCAGTACCATTGTGAGCAATACGACAGACTCCAGCAGCACGACCGTGAGCAGCACGGACTCCAGCAGCAACACCGCGAGCAGCAGAACGGACACTAGCAGCACCACCAGGGGCAGCCCGACGGCCACCAGCAGCAACGAGGGGTCTCGGCACCATCTCTGTGAGCAGCTCGACAGAGTCCAGCAGTGCCTCCGTGAGCAGCACCCCAGACCCCAGCAGCACCATCGAAAGCAGCACGGATTCCAGCAGCCCTCCAGGAGCAGCAGGGCGGATTCTAGCAGCACCACCGGGGGCAGCACGACGGGCTCCAGCAGAACCATTGTTGGCACGTCCAGTCCCTTACGGATGAGGTGGCACGGGGTCCCTTACGAGGTGGCCGAGAGGCAGCGCCGCCTAGCACGCGGGTTCCGGCGGCGGTTCCGCGCTCGGCAACGGCAAGGTCTGAAGGCGGTTGCGTGTGCTTACCTCCCTCCGTCCTCCTCCTGCCACCCCCCCGGGCCTGGGTTCGGTACGGTTTGTTTTTTTATGTACGCGTGCATGTGCCGGGCACTCCCGCCAGGCGGGCCGCTGATACTCAGCGAACCTCTGGCGCCCGCCGATCGGAGCCGCCTTTAACGTTGTTCGTATTTGATTTTTCGATATCCTCGGGCTTGTCCCCTCCGGGCTGCGTCTTCCGTGTTTCCCTCTCCCGTTCTTCCTCCTGGCGCTGCTTTGTGGCAACAGCCTGATTACCTGGGGCGTCCTGACGCTGGTCAGGGGAATCTCGACCATGTTCGCATGACCGTCTGTCTAGTTCTGTGCGCTTGGCGTTTGTGCGCCCGCTTTCCCGCTTCTCCTCCTCCTTCCTCCCTTTCGCTCCCCCTCCCTCTTTTTTCCTGCCACGGTGAATGCATTGCATGGCCGATGGCAAGCCACGGGATGACACGTGTTAGGGCTAATTTGTACCCTTCGCCTTTTGGTTCCTCTTTTCTCATCGTCCTCCTCCTCCTGGACCGCTCGCCTGGGCAATAATCGTCACAGGTAGGTCGTTTTGTTTGCCTTTGTCTGTCCAGAAGGGGCAGGATTTGTCCGCTTCAGCTGGCGCCTACTGTAAGCAGCAACGTAATCGTAACGAGGCCCGATGCCGTCCTCCACGAGTGGCGTTTCGGCCACGTTCGTAGGCCAGCCTTGCGACGAACATGATAATTGCCAGCACGCTTGGCGAGGCGAGTTGTGTATATGATCGCGGTCCGTTCCCATGTCCTGCTCCTTTTTTTGGGGGGAAAAGACTTCGCAGCTGCGTCAGCTCAAGCTCCACAGCCCGATGGCCCGCCGCAAGGGGTGTTGGTGGACATCTTGCAATTCTAAGAACGGTATACATGTTAAACAAAACGTCTTTTGTGGACGCTTGTGTGTGGGGGGGGGGGTCCTAAGAAGAACGCCCGCCAGAGTAAGGCCCCCTCTAAGTTCCCCCCCCAAAGTGTGTAGGTGAGGGGGGTCGAATTTCCGCTTTCTCCCCTCTTTGATCGTCGGGGTTGAGGGTTAAGGGCCGGCGAACGACGACGAACATACCGACGACGAACACGACGACGACGGTGACGACGACGACGACGAATAAGACGATCATGACGACGAACGCGACGACGACGATGACGACGACGTCGACGACGACGACGACGTCGATGACGCTGACGCTGACGTGGATCACGACTGCGAGGACGACGCTGACGACGGTGGCGCTGACACTGACGACGACGAACCTTGCCCCATCAGCGAGCAAGGTTATTCTTGAATGTCCCGTCCGCCCGCCCTCTTTGACGTCATACCCGTCGTCATCCTTTTCGTTTTCCGTTGCTTTTGCCAGCGTATGATCCAGTGTCGCATCAGCGCGCGAGGCTTCTATCTACCATTCCGCTTCCCGCCTTTAGTGCCCACTTCTGTACACATTGTTCATTTCTAATTATTCGAAGGTTCTTTGATTTTTTGGGGGGCCAAGATCCTTTCATTTCTGATTGTTCTATCCTGGGCCTCTTCCTGGCCGCTAGGGGGCCTTGAACAATTAGAAACGAGCACAGTTAGAAATGAGCACGATTAGAAATGAACGACGCGTAGTTGTCGTTGTCATCGTAGCTGTCCTTGGTGTCACCCCCTGTCTTCCCCACGAACCTCGCCCCCATCACCAGCCCGCCGCCCACCCGCTCCCACCCGACTGACCCTGCCGCCTTAACGTCCTGCCCGCCCGACCCTCTCGAAGTTTTTGATGTCCCAGCCTCCAGCCTCGTCGTTGTCGTCGGCGTCGTCGTCGCCGTCGCCGTCGCGTGGGCTTCAGCGTCAGCATCGTTGCCGTCGTCGTTGTCGTCGTCGTAGTCGTCGTCGTCGTCGCCGTCGTCGTCGTCGTCGACGTCAACGCCGCCTTCGTCGTCGTCGTCGTCGCCAGCCGCCGCCGCCGCCGCCGTCTTCGCTGTCGTTGTTGTCGTCGTTGTCGTCGTCGTCGTCGTCGTCGTCGTCGTCGTCGTCGTCGTCATCGTCATCAGCGTCGTCGTCGTGGTGGTGAACGTCGTCGTCGTCGTCGTCGTCGTCGTCGTCGTCGTCGTCGTCGTCGTCGTCGTTTGTTCGAGCTCTTCGGGAGGGATAGAAACCTGGAGTTTCCGAGGGTGGGAGAGGGAAGTTGTGGGGGCCCAGGGGGGTGGGGGCTTCTCGCCGGCAGGGGGGTAGGGGCACGGTTTGGGGGGGGGTCATTTTCCAAGTGGGAGGGGCCGTTCCTGTTCTGGCGAAGGGGGGGGGGGACTTTGCAAAGCACAGCGCTCGTGAAAGACCCTCTCTGACATTGGTTCAGGTTTTGTTGACCATACTGGCCAACAGTGTTCCAGCTTATGATGTATTGGCGTTTGGCTTTGGAGTCCATGTTGGCTTTGACAGCCTTGGTATCGGTTAATTTCCGGTTTAGCTTTAGTGCGAGGTTTTGGATGTATGTTCAGTTCCACACGCAGTTGTGGTTCCAGCATTCGTGTTAAACGTCGATGATGGCATGTGTTGCAGTTGATTGCGGCTTCATACTTGGCTTCATCTTCATTGCAGCTCGAAAGCGTGCGCTAGCTTGAGCCAGTCTAGTCTAGCCGTGCATCGCCTAGCCTAACAGAGTTTGACTTTGACGTTGAGCATGAGCTTGAGCTTGCCCTCGCGCTTGACCTGGACATTGACGTTGAGCCCAGCTTGAGATTGAACTTGATATGGGCCTCGCAGTAGGCTTCATATTGAGCTTGAGCTCGGGCTTGGGCTTGGACTTCGGCTTGAGCTTGCGCCTGGAGTTTGAAATCGTTTGGACTGATCTTCAGCCAGAGCTTTTCGTTTGATGTTACTCTTGAGCTTAAGCGTGAGCCTGAGTAAGATGGTGGGCCTGAGCTTGCGCATGAACCTGACCAGGTCTCTGATCATGATCTAGATCGTGATTGTGGGATTGTGCTTGATATTGTCTAGACCCCGAGCTCGAGCCTAGACCTGAAACATCGCGTTCTGTGGTCGCTGCAGTGGAGGGGTTCAAACTGGCCCGCCCCACCCCCAAACATCCCGGCCGTCGGGGAGTCGGGGCGCCTTCCGCCCCTAAGATTGGGGGGGTCCGAACCCAACCCCGTCCCCACCCTGGCGCAACAGGCGGTGGTTTCACCCCTCCCTTGGCGCTGGACGACGAGGACGAGGACGAGGAGGAGAAGGAGTAGGGCGACGACGACGGAGACGACGTCGACGACGACGACGACGACGAAGCCAAAGACGATGATCTTCCCCGCTGGCGCCGGCAAACGACGGCGACGACGGCGACGACGCCCCCCTCCCTGCGCGGCGCCGGACGATGACGACGACGACGATGACCCTCTCCTTCCAGGCACTGGCAAACGTCGGCGACGACGACGACGAGGACGCCGCCCACCCCTTCTGGCGCCAGACGACGACGGACGACGACGACGACGACGACGACGACGACGATTGCTCTCCCCCTGGCGTGGCGCCGGCAAACGACGACCCCAGGCGCGGCGCTGGCAAACCACGAAGTCGATGACCCTCCCCCGTGGCGCTGGCAAAAACTACGACGCCGATGGCGACCACGAAACGCGCCAGGCAGGGGGCTGGTTCGAAACCCACCCCCGTTGCGCGAGGGGGGGGGGAACCTCCATCCCGTTGTGTAGGTCACAAAGCGTTGTCGACGTGCTGCGTGGAATGTTCCGTTCCCAGGCGCCCGTGAAATTCGTTTTCTCGTTAACCTGATCTTCGGTCCAACTCCTAGATTGAGGATGGTTTCAGTTTGAGAGTGAGTTTGAGCCTGTGCTTTAGCTTGGGCTGGAGCCTGATGTCGAGCTTGAACACGAGCTTGAACCTGAGCCTGTACCAGCTCACGTAGCTCAGTCAACTTAGGACTGATTCGCTCTGCTATAGCTTTGTCTGGCACCGTCCTTAGAAATATGTTTGTTCGCCGTCTGTTTTGAAGTGCAGCATAGCTGAAGGGGCAGCACGCATAAAACATGACTTGCACTCCAGCAGTGCTTCGCGACATTGAAAGGGTTGATCTCGCACGCCTGACGACCCGCAAGGGGTCGGCGGATATCATTAGGGAAATCTATTTAATTGCTAGCGCATGCGTCAAAACAGGTGTAATTTGCCGAGATTGCGCTTTGTCTGTTCCTCCAGGTAGGCGTGACTACTGGAATTCTTAGACTGTCGGCTAGAGATTGGCTTGTGGGCATCAGGAGTTGTCTGGTAGTTTGGCAGACTTGCTCCAGTATTTGCTTGACCAGGCCGTTCTTATATTTGAGACACTACCCCAGCATGCAGCAGCAACTTAATATCGGCCATTCTCTGCTGATGCAGGTGTCGGCAGTGTCTGTTTAGTGCCACTGTCCCTCTAGCATCTAGCCACGGTTCGCCAATTCTTGCTGCGATTGGAACTTCGCCAGGATGTCCTCCCCAACTGCGCCTCCAGTCTTATGATGCGAGCAATTTGGTTCGAGCGCTTATGGGGTTAACAATGGTGTCGTTCGGGGTGACTTGCTGGGCGAGATCTGGATTCGCTGTCGTCCGCCGTGGCGGTCCTGCCAAAGGCATCCGAAAGTACGCCAGCTCTCGCGATCCGAAGCGATTTGAATCCTGGGAGCTGGGCAACACTTCGGATGCTGCCCGGGCCACTATCGATTGTCCTTGTGGCATTCTGGCGCGCCACAGACAGCTGACAATACAACACGAATTCGTATCGGGACCAGACATTGAACGAACACACCGCTATGTTGCGCCATCGATCGTAAGCCTCGCCTGACTGCACTTGCGAATGCAACGAACTGTCATCGTATTGGCGCGTCGTTGTTTGGCAAGGAAGCCTTGCTTGAGAACATGCCTCTGACAGCGATGGTTACACAATGAGGTTATGGCGAGTAGTAGTCGGAACAGAAATGAATATGTGTGTCGCTACCGGTGTTTTTCAGCTCAGACTGCATGTGCAAGATGCCCTGCTTCTGGGAAGCGCCAGCGGACCCATGGCAACGCGTCATGATGCAGAATAAAGGGCATTCGACGATATGGCGAAGATCCTGGAGGCGGAGATCGCGATGCTGGTCTAAGTGAACACCTCGACCAGGCAGCACGCGAAGGGCGGGAGGCTAGCGGTATGGCAGCGGTGACCCTGCACATCAGGAGGATATGTAACATAGGTAATTGCATGTAGAAGGAGAGGGCCATGTCAGCATTTCTGTGACAGCAGCGTGTGCCGCGGGCGCAGAGCTGAGCTTCGGCCTCCCATCGGATTTGGGTAAGTGGTGCAGCCATCTATGTGAAGTTGTCGCGCGTGATGTGTTGTTGGTATGCAAGTGCCGTGGTCCTGACGTGTTTGTCCGGTTGGCACTCCCTCGGCGTCTGGTAGGTTCCATGTGCACCGTCTGTGAGGTACGTCGTCCTGCATTCGGTCGATTCGACCACGTCTTCCGCAGACGGCCGTCCTGGTCGTCACGCTTCGATGGGTGGCCTCGCTCCGGCTGCATCCCTGGATGCGCAGGAGCGTGAAGGGGGCAGGGGAGGAGGACGTCTCGTGCTCTCCGCCCGCACTCGGACCGGCGCCTGGCTGCCACGGCGCCACGGGTATCGTCAGGCAGCGCAGTCGCTCGATCGTTCCTGCAGGTGCTGGTCGACCCTTGGGTCCATCGCCTCGGCGCGCAGACGTACGGGCCCGAGGGGAACCTGCAGCTGGGCCTCCACGGAGCGGCCGCCCTGCGTGCTCTCTGCGGCCAGGGATCCGAACGCGGTCGGAGCTCGGTGCATCCACCTGGGACAAGCGGCTGCCCACATGTGGCCTTGGTTCAAGGGAGGAAGAGCCACCCCGACTGCCATCACTGGCGTTTACTGAGCAATCCAGGGCGTATTTTGAAGAGCCGTGCCATGTTCGGCTCCTTGCTCAGGTACGATTAGTAAATGGATTCGCCAGTAGGGGTGCCTAATGTGAGGGTGGGTTTCTGCTCTTCATAGCGACCCGCTCGCGAGCATCCAGAGAGAGAGAGACCGGCCTCGAGACTATCGCCAGATCCGTGGCAACGTCCTCGAAGGTCAGGGGGCGCCTGCAGCAGCGCAAGCTGACTACAGAGCGTTGCCAGAGGTGTGCCTGGGGAGACGAACTGGTACCGATACCGCTCCTTTCGGGACCTCTTCCGCGGTGCGCTCTGACCCGAATTTCGGGGCGAATCTGGTCATGGCGACGGCGACGACGGCCTCCGAGGAAGCCCAGCAAGGGCGAACACGAGGGAGGGGCAGCGGCAGCTATCGGTACCGGTTCCTCCTCTAAGCCCCCGGCTGAGCTCCGCGTGGCTGGCGCAGCTGAAGCCCTTGCGGGCGGTGGCCGCCAGCCTCATGGCGGAGAGCAGCCCCAGGGCGGCTTGTTTCAGGAAGCCTCCGAGGAAGCCCAGAAAGGGCAAACACGAGGGAAGGGCGAGCACGAGGGGGAGGGGGAGCTCCGGAGGGGGGACAAAAACACAGACACAAATAATCGTCGATCCCACGGAAAACATTGAAAATAGATGGGAAATGGAGGGGAAAAGGGATATCCAGAAACTGTGGAACGGATGGGGGATCCTGGGATTCGTATCTATTTGTTTGTGTGTCCCTTGGCCACTTCAGAAAGTCAGGCGATCGCAAACCTGGATTAAGGGGGCGTGGATTAGCGACGGGTCCCGTTTCCACGGGAAATCGCGGATGTCCGCCGCCGAACGAGGCGGCACCGGCCGCATTTTGGGGAGGGCACCTCCCCCGATCCATGGATTTGGCGACCGCGCGCCAAGTCCATGGATCGCTAATCCATGCTTGCGCGCCCCCGAGAAGGAGCGAACACGAGGGAAGGGTAGCGCTATCGGTACCTTTTCCTCCTCTGAGTGCCGCCAGGCGGCCAGGACGCTGGACGCTTCCGATCGCGCGCCCCAGGCCCTCGAGGCTTGGGCCCGCGCGCGTGCGCGCGCGCCGCCGCGGTGCGGCGGCGCAGGGCCGCGCCGCCATGGCTGTCGCGAACCCGGGGCGCATGAGGCGGAGTCTCCGCGGGGGGCTCCAGGCACAGCAAAGAGCCACAACCACAACCAAGTTTAAGTCGGGTCTGTCCCTCTACAGGAGGAAAATTCAAGAATAGTCAAATTACCCTGTGACGTACCCAACCCTTTCTATACATGTGGCAATCCCATTCAGGACCACTCAATGCTGACTGGCATTCTGAAGGACCCGCAGTGCGCAAGAAGAGCATCCAGCAGTGATTTCAGAAGAGCGCAGCAAGAAGAGAAACGGCACATATACAAAATGGAAACACAGGGGCGTTGAAAGAAACGCGCCCCAAAAAGTGAACACAAAAGGGAGCGGCGGGCTGGGCCTCCCAAGCCCCACGAAAGTGGCGACAGTTGCGCAGATCGCAGGCCCCCCAGGGGGCGGCGACGTCCCGAGGTGGTCCGCGTATGACGTACCTCCGCTGGGCCTCCCGGGAGCCCACGGAAGTGGCGACAGTTGCGCAGATCGCAAGCCCCCCAGGGGGCGGCGAGGCCCCGAGGTGGTCCGCGTATGACGTACCTCCGCTGGGCCTCCCGGGAGCCCACGAAAGTGGCGACAGTTGCGCAGATCGCAGGCCCCCCAGGGGTCGGCGATGTCCCGAGGTGGTCCGCGTATGACGTACCTCCGTTGGGCCTCCCGGGAGCCCACGAAAGTGGCGACAGTTGCGCAGATCGCAGACGGCACGAGAGAAGAGGAGAAAGGAACACAGGAGACAGGAGAGAAGGAGGAGGAGGAGGAGGAGGAGGAGGAGGAGGAGGAGGAGGAGGAGGAGGAGAGGAAGGAAGGAGGAGGTGGAGGATGAGGAGGAGCAGCGAGGAGGAGGAGGAGGAGGAGGAGGAGGAGGAGGAGGAGGTGGAGACCACACTGCTCTATTCACAACGAGTGCCCAACACCACAGGAGGTTTGGGAAACAATAGTCGATGTTTGCCCATTTCGAGTGCATTTTTTGAGTATTTTTTTTATTTTTCGCCCAAATCCCCCTGTAGGGGGACTCGCCCGACCTAAGACTACGTGTCCGGGAAACGTAAGACTCGAGGAAGCCGGAACTCGGGTTTGCCGACTCTTTGTTGACGAGCGCGTCCCGGATTTTGGTGGTCCCGTTTTCGTGGGGGTGTCTGCAGCGGGAGCCCGCGTCAGATTTCAGACTGGGTCTCGTCATTCTTCGATGGCCCCCGTCAGGCCAACCCGAGTCCCCCGTACCCGAGTCTTACGTCTCCCCGCAATTGGATTTTTCGGAAGGGTCCCTCGGGGGAGAACCCGCTGACCTCGACATAAGCACTCTGGTCGTTGTTGTGGTCGATTCGGCCGTCCTGGGACGCCACGTCGACCACAACCAGAACGAATCTGCTTCTGGTGTCCTGAAACATTTTGGCATGCTCAAGGTATCCCCCAGGGGGTGTCCTCGATGTGGTTGTGGTCGTTTGCTGTCCCCGCAGGGGCGGAAGCGGCGGAGCAGGGGACATAACGGCACAAACAGAAGGCTCTCGGAGCTCCTCGCGGATCTCTCGGATCTGCGTTGGGGTCCCCCCGGCGGCGCGGAGCGCGCCAGGGAGGGTGGCTCGGCGCAGATCTAAGAAGAACTGGACAAGGAGGAAGAGGG
>CAUYUJ010020875.1:48031-120977 GCA_963575745.1 Prorocentrum cordatum | reverse complement strand
CATATGAAAACGCACCACTTTCTCATCCGAAAAATCTCGAAATCCATTCGCGGTCTCTTGATGAATCTTTAAAACCCAAGATGGCCCCGTATTGGAACTGTCGATGGCCATCTCCCTTTCTCCCTCGCATGTCTGCTTGTACATACGTATAATTTCAGAACTTACCGTGCATGCGATCGTTTACAACATGGTGGACCGTGCGTATGTCACGAACCTTGTATACATGTGTTTCTCTCCCTCCGTCTGGCTGTGCACGCGCGCGTTGGGCACTGAGAGTTAGGATCATAGCGCCATGAGTCTCTGAGCAATGCATGCGTCATCCTTGGGACTGTATAACATCAGTGTAACACATGTACTTCTGTAATCGCATCCCCACGAATTTGCCCCAAAAATGTGACCAACTATCTTGGCACTGCGTACCATCTCACGTGTACCGTGTACCACATCATATGTAACAGATGTGATCAACCTCTGTGGGTGTGTACCCACGCCAGTGTAGTAGCCAGGGTCGTCCGCACGCCACGAAGTGAAGTGTCCCAACGTCATAGGGCGGGAAGCTGGGTGTGGGTGGTCTCGAAGAGTCGTTTGGATATTTGGTAGAGCTTGAACGGCCCCCCCACGAAGTGGGGGTATTGGCTGGTGTCGCAAGAAAACCCTGGCACTGTGGAGAACACTGAGCGTTCGGGTAAAATGATTGTTGTTGTTGTTGTTGTTGTTGTTGTTGTTGTTGTTGAATTATTATATTCAAGAATAATTATTGTTGGGCCCCCTGGTGCGCGCCCCCCCTGCGCCGCCTAGGCCGCAGCTACATTTTCATCATTTTCGTGAGGAAGCCTCAGAAAAGAGGGTGTGTACAGGATCCGGTTGTTTTGTTGTAATCCGCTTTTCCCTTGCAAAAAACAATAGAAAATGACATTTCTTGTTCTAATATAATCAAATTTCAAGAATCCCTTGTGCAAAAAATAAGGTAAAGTGGACATTCGCGCGCGCAAGACGAAATCCTTCCAAAACCTTAGTGTTCGCAGCGATTTAACATAAAAACATCAAAAAACCAATGGTTTTTCAACAAAAAATTGTCAAATCTCATCCCGCGCGCTCTTGCGGATTCGTAGGAAACCCAACACTTTTTTAAACATTTCTGTCAAACGGGCTTTTGCGAGCAACTTGTCCCACATCCCTCAGGAATTTGCCCTAAAGATGTGATCAACTATCTTGTGAGTACGTATCATGTGTATCATGTGTATCATGTACCATATGCATCATATGCAACAGATGTTCTGTGGAAGGCTTAACAACTTCTGTGGGTTAACAAGGCTTAACAACTTCTGTGGGTGTACGAACGTAGGCTTAACAACTTCTGTGGGTGTGTACTCCACGCCAGTGTAGTAGCCACGGTCGTCCGCAGGCCACGAAGTGAAGTGTCCGAACGTCATAGGGCGGGAAGCTGGGTGTGGGTGGTGGCGAAGAGTCGTGTGGATATTTGGTAGAGCTTGCACTGCCCCCCCACAAAGTGGGGGTATTGGCTGGCGTCGCATGAAAACCCTGGCACTGGTGAGAACACTGAGCGTTCGGGTAAAGTGATTGTTGTTGTTGTTGCTGTTGTTGTTGTTGTCTTTTTCGGCCTCCAGGGGCCGTTTGCGGCCCCCAGGACCGTCAAAAATGGGCCCCCGGGGTGAGAACAAATGCACCAGATGTCGTTGTGTAGGTTCGCGTCGTGTCGACCAGCGGCGACCCCGCCGCCCTCGTTCAACGCCGGCGACCCAGAATCGGTCGATGTTGAATGTTCGGATGTTTCGGAAACAGCCGATCGTTCAAGCTCGAACGACCCTCGCGGTGTCAGGAACCAACGCCGGGGTCGACTCAACGCGAACTTGCCGTAGCTGGACAAGTCTAGGTCTCCCAGATGGGGTCGATGTGGCTCGGCGTGGAGCCCAATTTTCTCCACGCCGACGTCGTCAATGCACCGCCGACGGTGCCGATGCATCGCCGATGCGACGCGATCATCCGACCCCATCTACTCGGACCCCATCTAGACCTGGTGATAGCTGGACAAGGGGACGCAGAAGCAACAGAGCGGGATGCGGTAAAGACGCGCGCCTTTGTCCAGCGTGTTCTTCGCGTTTCCTTGTCCTGTGTATTTTTCCGCAGCGCCCGTGGCTGCGCCCTCACCCTGGCCCGGCTGCTGCCACGGTCACCGCTTCCATGGCTGGCCGCCCCAGCCCGCTCGACACGGAAGTCTTCCACGTCTGAGTGCTCCTTCTCCCCCCGTCCTCTGCGCGGCCGCCCTAGTCCTTTTCCCTCGCTTGCATGCCAGCCAAGTAGCCATTCGGTTGCCCCGAATTGCCACGCGCTGGGGCGGACCGCCTCTGCCTCGCCGCCGATGGAACAAGTTGTTCCGCATTCCCTGGTCCAGGTTTCTCTGTGTGTTTGCCGCAGCCGCATAGCCAGTTGCATGCGGCGGGGTCTCCACGGGGGGCGGGAGCGGAGGGGAAGCGGTAGGAGCAGGAGCAGCGGGCAGAGCAGCCATGTAGAATGAGTCAGCGGGCCCCGCCCATTCCCGCCCAGCGCTTCCAGAAGGACCGTCAGCGGTACAGTGGAGGCCAATGCCATCAAACACCCTGCTTGCCTCCCGGGTTTCTTGGGTTTCTTGCTGTGGAAGGCGTGATGTTTCCGCACCGGAAATCGATGGACCTCCTGGGGTCTCAGGGTTGGGCTTCCTGTGGAAGGTTTCTTGCGTATTTGCCTCCACTGCATCACTAGAGCCAACTGTGGCCCATCTTGACGTTGGGACTGGTGCGCGTTCCCCAGCAGGGGTAGTAGCAGGTATAATGGGTTTAGAGAAGGGGGCCCTATCAAGGCTACAGAGTAGCGGTCAAGCTGGCCAGCTCGAGTCAGTCAGTGAGCCCCGTTTATTCCCAGCCTCGCCCCATGCACATGAAAAAGAATATCCTCACAGCCAGACTGCAGAATTTGCGGCGGTTCCCGACCAGCGAATGGAAAGCGTTCGCGCGCGTGCATACCAGCGTTTGACCATTCACCACTGGGACAAATTCGCCGCGCGCAAGCGGAATCGCAAACTCGAGAATAATCTGGGCCTTGCAGCGAAAGCAGCACTCCGCTCGCTCGCGCGCGACCCTGCTTCTGCCGACTTTACGAGAGAACAGCATGCGCCGCATCCAATCGGGACCGTAGCTTTCAGTGAGCATCGGGGCTCCGCATTACTGCAGTACTTCGCACTGGGAGTTTGCATTAGATGAGCGCGTGTAAACCGTGCAATGGCAGGCGCGCGGTTTGGATCGGTTACCGCGTCGAATGGCACCGCTTTGTACGTAGGATTGATGTTGTGCCCAGAGAACATATGGCAACACATTAGAACATGCAAGGGCGGGATGCGACTGCGCCCCGCACCATATGATTATCATGGGATGGTGATTTCCAACATCTCGGTGGAGGTTAAGAGGAGGCAGATAATGCTACATACTCGTACAGGATGAGGGCTGGAGTCTATGGTTATCATCCTCGTACTCGCCCTCCTTTTTCTCATGATCCTCTTCCACCTCCTCCTCCTCCTGCTCCCCCCTTTTGCTCGTCCTCCTTTCCTTTCTTATCGTGGGTTGGACGGGAGCGTCCTCTTTGGCTGCGTGCAGTGGGTGCTGGCCAGCGCCTGACGGCAAGAGGTACCATGTAAGGTGTGAGCGTTTCCCATGTGCCATGGCTCATGGAACCTGCCTTTCGCTCCAACGTCCCATCGGAGCCCGTCGGAGCTAGGGGTCTTTTTTGGGCCCTCGGGCCAAGGCTTACAAATCATTGTGTCAGCACGCTGGCCAATGGGATGGGGAAACATATGCCGCGCCCCATGCGTGCATCCCGATTCTGAGTTGACCGAGGAGGTTCGATGTGCAGGCGACGTTCCGTTGGGAAGGCCTGATCTCGTCAGGGGCATGCGAGCGCCGCCGAGAAGGCCGGCTCAAAGTTTGGCTTGAATTTCTGTAGCCTCCTGGCTCTTTTGAGATCAGGCTTGGGTGGCCTTCGGAGATCAAGGTCGGGTGGCTCCCGTGTGGAACTCGGCATCGTTTTTCGCATTTGTGCGTTAGGAGTTTTGTGTTGTGGCGCACGGTTGCGGGCCCTGCCAGAGCCCCCCAATCCAAATTTTCTGTTCGAACGCCCGCAACGAAGGGTCGGGACTTTCGACAGTGACACGCCTACAGTAACGTTGGGTCCTCCGTATTCTGCTCCCCCCTCTACCCTCCTCCTCCTCCTCCTCCTCCTCCTCCTCCTCCTCCTCCTCCTCCTCCTCCTCCTCTCCCTCTTCCATACTTGCACCTTCGAAGCAACTCCTCCCCGTCGCACCCCGAGGCCAGTCGGAAGGGCGGGCCCGGCGCTTCACTTTGATCTTACACAACTATTTCGCAGATGGAGGGCGGGTTGTTTTGTAATGTAGCTCTCGCCTTTGCGCCGCGCGCACTCGTTTTAAGAATCTGCATGAGCTTCACGGATTGAGGGCGGGCCGTTTTCAAAAAATGGTTCTCGCCTTCGGCGCCGCGCACACTCGCTTACAAGCATTGCAAGAGCTTCGAGGACTGAGGGCGGGTGTTGTTCAGAAAGTGGTTCTCGCTTTAGCGCCGCGCACATTTGTTTAACAAATGCAACAAGCTGTGCTTCTCGCCTTAGCGCCGCGCACAATAGTCTCAAACATTTGCCACAGTTTCAACGGTCCCATGACGATTATACCAGAATTTGTTTGATTCGAGCGGTGCTGAAGTCCCAGGATGGCGGTCTGGCGCGATTCTGGATCGTCAAGACGCAGCAGACCGGTTGATTCGCGGCGTTGGATTCCCGATAATGTTTTTTTGACACGCTCCAGGATCTTCAAACGGTTGTCTCTCAACGGGGCACCTCCCTCAATGAAGAGGCCTATGAAGAGGGAGCTTGGAGGTAGGGTTTATTTCAGCATCGTTGATGGATCTTGGCTTTCTACTGGCACTTCCTCCGCCTCCTGCTCCTCCTCCTCCTCCACCTCCTCTCTCCTCCCTCCTCTGGCCTGCAAGCGATTTCGCGCCTTGCACCCCCAGGCACTTATCTCATCATGTGATCGTCTCGTGGACACCCAAGTTCCAAGTCCCAAGTTCCTCCCTCCTCCATCTGGTTCCTCCCTGCTCCTCCTCCTCCTCCTCCTCCTCTCTCCTCCTCGTCCTCCTCCTCCTCCTCCTCCTCCTCCTCTCTCCTCTCTCCTCTGGCCTGCAAGCGATTTCGCGCCTTGCACCCCCCAGCACTGATCCCATCATGTGATCGTCTCGCGGACACCCAAGTTCCAAGCTCCAAGTTCCTCCCTCCTCCATCCAGTTCCTCTCTCCTCCTCCTCCTCCTCCTCCTCCTCCTCCTCCTCCTTCTCCTCCTCCTCCTCCTCCTTCTCTCCCTCCCTCCTCTGGCCTGCAAGCGATTTCGCGCCTTGCACCCCTGGCACTGATCCATCATGTGATCGTCTCGTGGAGCTCCAAGTTCCTCCCTCCTCCATCTAGTTCCTCCTCCCTCCTCCTCCTCCTCCTCCTCCTCCTCCTCCTCCTCCTCCTCCTCCTCCTCCTCCTCCCCCTCGAATTCCTGACCAGTATCCCGAGCGTGCCGAGGGATGAGGTGCCGCTTCAGAAAAAGACGGAGCTGTTCTTGCGTGAGCTCTTCCCTCGTTCTGTGAAGCCCCTGCTGCTGAGCCGCCTGCACAAAAATGACCCCCATCTGCGCTATAGCGACCTGGATCTTGTTTTCTTGGCCTTCAGGAGGGCCGCCCCTCTCGTTCCTCCCTCGGTCCTCGCCTCGCTCCTGAAAGCTGTGTGTAATGCCTGGTGCACTTCTGGGCGTTTTCGGAATGCTACCCAGGACTGCCCGTTTTGCGGCCTGCGCGCCGCCGACACCCTCAAACACGTGCTTGAATGCCCGAGGCTCGACATCATTGGGATTTTCCTGCCAGAGCTCCCTTCTGCGTTCTGCTTAGCCCCTGGTGCCACCAGAATTCAGATTTATAGATTTTTTCCTCTCGACAACCGTGCTCTGTTGTCTATCCTGTTGTATATCGATGCCTGCTTTCATTGCTATCATACCTGTCGCCATCGTCCCGCGTCGCCCGTCGCGGTGGCAGGGGCCCGTTTTCAGCAGGTCTGCAGGCAGCAGGCAGACCTGTCCGCGCTGCTTGGCGCGGCCCCGCAGGCGCCCCCGCTCGCGGCTGCCCGCGAGGGGGGGTAGGGCTGGTGGCGGCGACGACGTCTTGCCCTCTTCTCGCGTCTTGTCCGCTTGCCCTCTTCTCGTCCCTCTCTTTTGGCCAGCGTACTCCTCCTCCTCCCCCCCCTCCTCCTCCTCCTCCTCCTCCTCCTCCTCCTCCTCCTCCTCCTCCTCCTCCTCCTCTCTCCTCCTCGTCCTCCTCCTCCTCCTCCTCCTCCTTCTCCTCCTCCTCCGCCTGGACCTCTCTGGCCGTGGGCTCGCGAGGCTGAATGTGTCGCAGCGCTTCCTGCAGACGCCAGAGGGCCGGCTGTACGCCGCGGCGAAGGAGCGCCGCCCCCACGCCCCGAGTCGAGCGAGGCACTGGCACTCTCAACCCGCCTTGCTCGGCAGCAGATCATGGGAGCCTCGTATACCCTCGCAATTCCGTCTTCAGCGTCGATTGGCGTCTGGAAGTCGATGAGGTAGCGCCGATTTCCCGTCGGCTTGCGTTTATTAGCGTCGATCTGGCGTCGATTCGCGTCGATTCGCGTCGATGAGCGTCGATTCGCAGAAGCCGACGAGATGGCTTGGGAGGCTTTCGTGACTTGCCACCAAGCTGGTCTCCAGGTCGCGAATAAGATCGCGCTTCGCGCGTCGCGGCCTCGGCCCGAGAGCTGCGAGTCTCCAAGGTGGCCGCCCGAGGGGGCGCGAAGAGGACGCGCCGCGCGTCGTGGGGCGCGAAGCGCGACATCAGGTGACCTGGGTAATTCGGCGGCCGCCACGCTCTGCTCGATCTCACGCTGTGGGGCAACTTCGCTGTGGTGATATGCAGCGTTCGAGGACGAGGGATCAAGAAGAGGAGCAGAAGGAGGAGGAGGAGGTGGAGGAGGAAAAGGAGAATGATGATGCTGATGCTGATGCTGATGCTGATGCTGATGCTGCTGATGATGATGCGATGATGATGATGATGATGCTGATGATGATGATGATAAGGCTGCTGCTGATGATGATAATGCTGATGATGGGGCTGATGATGATGATGCTGATGCTGATGCTGATGCTGCTGCTGCTGATGCTGTTGATGCTGATGCTGCTGATGATGATGATGATGTTGTTGATGATGAAGATGATTATGATGATGATGATGATGATGATGATGGTGATGATGATGATGATGATGATGATGACGATGATGATGATGATGATGATGATGATGATGATGATGATGATGATGATGATGATGATGATGATGATGATGATGATGATGATGATGATGATGATGATGATGATGATGATGATGATGATGATGATGATGATGAATGATGATGATGGTGATGATGATGCTGCTGCTGCGGCTGCTGCTGCTGCGGCTGCTGCTGCTGTGATGATGGATGATGGAGGAGGAGGAAGAGGAGGACGGGGGAGGGGGAGAGGAGGAGGAGGAGGAGGAGAGGAGGAGGAGGAGGAGGAGGAGGAGGAGAGGAGGAGCAGGGAAGGGGGAGAGAGAGAGAGGGGGAGGAAGAACGAGGAGGAGGATAATGAGGAGGAGGAGGAGGAGGAGGAGGAGGAGGAGGAGGAGGAGGAGGAGGAGGAGGAGGAGGAGGAGGAGGAGGAGGAGGAGGCAAGATACGGGACGCAGCCGGCTTGGGCGGGAGCTAGACACACATGTGGCCACACGTCGTCCTCCCAGCGGTCGGCCCCTCTGTGGTCAGGCGCGCCGGCGTCCGCACATGCATGCAGCGCGTGGCCACCAAAGGTTCCACATGCGAATCCAGCCCTGTGTGTGTGTGTGTGTGTGTGTGTGTGGGCTCCAGCTTCCTGGTAGTGCTCCGCGACGAGAGAGAGGGAGAGAAATAGAGAGAGCTGGGGGGACACAGTAACGAAGACAGCAGTCCAGCCGCGGCAGCGTGCGCTGGCGGATGTACACGCTCGTTGACGCTGCCGTGGTCTCTGCGACCGCCCTGGCCGCCCTGAGATCTCAAGCTGGCCGCAGCTGGCGAATGGACGCGTGAGGGAGAAGGCAGGCGGAGGAGGAAGGTGGAGGAGGAGGAGGAGGAAACCGGAGGAGGACCAGGTGGTCTTGGCACGACCCGGCATCTCCGGAGCCGCTGCCCCCTCCAGCCGCCGCGCCTGCAGCGAGAAGTTGCCCGGGGCCCGCTCTTCGGGAAGGCAGCCTCCAGGGCGCCTCGACGGTGGTTCTCCGGGGCCCGGCGACTCCGAGGAGGCAGGGTGAGCCTCACGGTGTATCTATCCGTTTTTGTACCAGACGTCCCGCGGTACGGTTTCCGAGGTGTGGGCTCTATTTGTGTACCAGGCGTCCCGAGGCATGGCCTCCCTCTGCGCGCCTGGTTGGGGGCACGGGCTCTCTAAGCGCGCTGCCAGAAGAGCACGCGTCTGTCGTCAAATAATGGTCGTCCGAGAGTTGCCCCCGCATTCTAGTGCAGAGCGCGGAGCAGAAGAAACATGCCTGCGGCCTTGAGGGGACACGATCAGGGTGGAGCCGTGGAGAATCCTGGGGGTCCTCGCTTCTCTTCGGAACGTGGCCGCGAACGCTCGCCAAGATCAATTCAACTCCCTGAATTATTGAGACCATGGCCTGTTGTGCTTTCGTTTGTCATAGAGTTCCCACGTGTCATGTCATGGTACGTATTTTCCAACAGAGATGTTGTAACGAGCAGGCTGGACTCAGAGATATTCATCATTGCACCGTAGAAAATCTGACTGCTTTTCCGTGATGAAATGTGTCATATGTGTGTTATTATCTCTACGCTCTTCCACCTGCTTTCTCTTAAATATTCTTTGCTCTCTAGCCCTCTCTCTCTTTCTACGTGGTACGCTCTCCCTCCATATGTGATCACTACCTTCCACCTTCTACCCTCCACCCTCTACTTTGTATCATATGCTCTCTCTCTCGTTCTCTTTGTGCTACCTGCCATGTCTGCACGCCCTACTTTGCGTAATCTCATTACCATGTCCGCTCTATACCCTCTCTGTTGTCTACTCCGTGAACTCAGGAACCCGTGCGCCAACCGAACTCGGCGACGCATTTTAGCAAGCATCCCATAGTTGCAGGAACCTTTTACACATAGTCTAGTGACCTGAAGACACGGAACCTTGTCGCCGACTGGCAATGCCCATTATTTCCGCCGAATCTTAAAAAACCTCCGCGGCACCCCTTCAGATCAAGCGTTGATTGAGGAGCATGTTGTCTCTGAGCGTCCCAGCTGCCCCTTGTTGCCTTCGATGCGGGAGTGCATTGTTCTATACACTTTTGGAATAATGCGACTGGTGCAGCAGCAAGTTCAGTGGCTTGCTGCGTCGGCGGCTTTTTCCTTCTTCGGAGCCCCCAGTAAGGCGTCGGGAAAGCGTTAGCGGGGTAAGGCAGAGGGAGCAATGATAATTCCATATGACAGCGGGGAGAAGAGAGTTATCTATACAAACGAGAAGAGAGAGAGATCTATACAAACAAACCACCAATCAATCAATCAAACAAACAAACTAACAAACAATCAAACAACAAAACAACATATGGCAGAGAGAGGGGGGAGTGGAGAAGGATAACGCTGTTGTCCTCATCCTACTCATCCGCCTCATGCCGTGAAATCACCATCCTGCGGCTTCCGACTCCCAGCCTTGCCACCGTTGCCTGTGCGTTCTTCGCTATGCGTTACCGTTCCACCTTTCAAGGTTGAGGTTGGTAGTTGCGCATCATCGCAACTGCGACAGGAAGCAACGCAGCCGTTCCGTTGACTGTCTATCACATGTCCTGCCATATCGATACCACCGGAGCAGAATTCCTGAAACATTATGCTGAGATTGACCGATCGGCTAGCGGCGACGCGTTCGGAATAATCAGTTCCACAGGTACATCAACTTCAGGGGACACGTCCCGTGAATGATGGCCGAGGTGGTGGCCAGTGTTTGGTGAAGATGAGCGCATCACCCATGGAAGTCAGGATTGATAGCTCGACCCAGCCAACATTCAAGGTGCGGCAATCATGCCGCATGAAATGCAAATGCACGTTGACCCAACTTATGCGGCAATGCAGTCTGCAGCGGCGTGGCGATCTACGAGGCTAGCTGGGGACATTATAAGCAGCGTGATTGAGTGGTAGGTGCTCCGTTGCCCCCCGTGCGCACGAATGATTTCCTGGAGGGCGATCATCGGAAAAGGTGACGCTTGCCCCCATCGTGAAGCGGGCGGGCTTCCCAAAGGGGCACGTGCAAGGGAATCGACCCCAGTAAGGAAGAACACCACGCGCCAAGGATATAACATTCCCACCTCGGACCTGATGGCTGCCAGGACAAGGAGCGCCCAAGTTCTTCGCCTGAAGGCACAGTGGAGAGACACACCTCCAAGACTGCCACAATACATTCGGCTTCAGCTGGCGCTGCGTATCCGAATTACTCAACACTGCGAGGCCACAAGTCATTACCCTCGGCAGGAAGAAACAAGCTGTCCAACTCACTGTCGAGCACCGTGGAAGTACTTAGGTATGCAGGGCCGCGCCCGAATCCACACCTGTCGCACCCGATCGCGGAATGGCTGTCCAGGGCATGTTGGCTTCTCTGGTGCATTCGCAGAAGTCGCTCTCGAGGGCGGGCAGCATAATAATATTCATGTAGCGACGGTGGCCTGAACGGCTGGTTTTACGAAGTGCCTACCTTACGCTACGGAGAAGCGTCTGATGTGCTCCAAGGCTGCAACGTAGTGTGACACCAGCTTTTTCGCTGGCTGACTTGCACTGTGCCAAGTGTTCTAGCCCGCTAGCCTAGTGGCTCGGCACATGCTGAATCAAGCTGCGAGGAGGGCGTATGCACAGATTCTGGGCTCAGGGTGAGCCTGGCCAGGATCGCCAGATCTAGGTCCCCCCTACGAGGCGCGAGGAGAATCCCGCTTTGCGCGTCGCGGCCTCGGTCGGAGAGCTGCCCTTCTCCAAGGTGGCCTCGCGAGGGCGCGAAGATAATCGCGCATCCCGGGGCGCTGGGCGGGGGCGGCGGGCGCCGAGGAGGACGCGGACGAGGGCAAGCGCGGGCCAGACGCGCAGCTGGCGGCGACGGGGGAGGGGGCGCGCGCGCGCGCGCGCTGGGCGCGGGGCAACCGGCGGCGGCGGGCGCAGCTGGGGCGCGCGGGGCCGACGGGGGGCAGGCGGCGGCGGCGGCGGCGGCGGCCGGAGGGGCTGCTGCTGCTGGGCCGGCCAGCGGGGCCAGCGCGGGCGGGCGCGCGCGGGCACGGAGCCCCGCGTGGTTCGCGGCCCTGCGAGCCGTCCACGGGCGGGGGCCGCCGAGGCCAGGGCCATGAGTGGCCGTGCTGGCCGGGCGAGCGGCGACGGGAGAAGAATGCAGAACGCATGCGGGGGGGGGGAAGGCGCCGGGCACCAAGCGCGAATTTAGGCGACCCAGCTGTGTGCATAGTTCCCGTTATCCTTTTTATGCTCATTTGCGCTCCACTTTTGCCCGCATCGCATTGTTCCCCGTGCAGGGCACCGCCTGCTCTGAGCACTGCCCAGCAATCGTCGCCCCCCTCTTGGCCAGTTACCCCCCTCTTCGTTCTCGGCCCCGACTTCCGCCTCGGCCTAGGCAGCGTCGTCGTCGTCGTCGTCGCAGTTATTATCTTCCACCTTCTCCGCCTGATTATCACCCCCCTCCCTGCCTCATCTTTCCTCCTCCTCATGCTCCTCCTTCTTCCCCCTCCTCCTCGCCTCCTCCCTCCCTCCTCCCCCTCCGGTATGCCTTGCAAGGACTGGATGGTTGACCCCAGGGCAGATCTCTTCTACAGCTCCCTGTCCGCACTCACATGCGCTCGCTCGGGAAACCCCTGGTGCAAGGTGGGGTGCCCTCCTCCCCTGCTACCCCTGGTGATCGCCAGGGAGGTGGGGGGGCCCCTCCTTCCACCGGAGCTGTTGTCCCCTGTGCGCGGATGTGGGAGCCGACTGAGGTCAGGCCGCGGCTGGTTCACCTCCCGGCTGCCCTCGGGGTGCTGTCCCTGCAGCCCTCAAAGAATGCCCACAGTGGCCACCAGCCAGCCTTCCTCATCTTTCCTCCTCCTCATGCTCCTCCTCCTTCCCCCTCCTCCTCGCCTCCTCCCTCCCTCCTCCCCCTCCCCCTCCTCCTCCCTCTCCTCCTCCTCCTCCTCCTCCTCCTCCTCCTCCTCCTCCTCCTCATGCTCCTCCTCCTCCTCCTCCTCCTCGTCGTCCTCCTCCTCCTCCTCCTCCTCCTCCCTCTGCTGCTCTCCGCCGGGCGGTGGTGGCAGGAGGGCGACGAGGAGGGCGTGGCGGCCGCGTGTGCCGAGGGCGCGAGGCTCGGGGGGGGGAGACGACTGCGGCACTGGGCGGCCCGCAACGGCTCTGCTCTTGGGGCCCGCCGTCGCCGTTTGCAGCGGCGGCGGCGGCGGCGGCGGCGGCGTCGTCGTCGTCGTCGTCGTCGTCGTCGTCGTCGTCGTCGTCGTCGTCGTCGTTGGGCCCGACGGCCCCTTCTGCCGCGCGCCGCGCGCTCCCCCGGGACATGGTCGGCACAGGAGGGCCGAGGACTGCGCGCTCGGCGCCGTCGTCCCCCTCGCCTCCAGATCCTGCGCTGGCTGCCACCTCGCGCTTGCTCCTGGTTGCTGCTGCTCCTCCTTGGCCCTCCATCCTTTTCCATGGGCTGTGACACTCATTAACCCAGTAGGGTCTTTGATAACCCCCTGGGCAATAATGGGCAAATGCTTATTTTCTCGCGGGCTTATTGAAGGATATGGAACCCAACAACAATTTGAAAATAACCATTCCGCCGCGGGCTTATTTTTTCCGTGGGCTCGGGGAGGAGGACTGTGTGATACTCTTCACAAAGAGCAAGTCGAGGACTTCAAACATGGTAGCGAATCTGCAACCCACGGCACGGCGAGCGAGAGCATGGATGAGGAATGAACGAGAATCGTCATCGTCGTCTCCCGTCGTCGTCGTCGTCGTCGTCGTCGTCCTCGTCGTCGAGGAGGGAGGGGAAGAAGGAGGGAGGGGAAGGAGGAGGAGGAGGAGGGACGAGTTTCTATTCCCCGCCGAGAGCTTAGGGGGGGAGGCATTATTAAAGACCCTTCGCGGTTAGTTGCGCACCCCCCCTGCTGTTGAGGCCGTGCACCTTGCTTTCGAAGAGAGCCGAACCGAATTGTCCTTTCCAGCCCTGGCCAGCTTCCCTGCAGCGTTTCCGGCCTGGGCGGCCTCGTCCCAACTGCTCCGGGCTCCGGGGGACGGGGGAAGGCAGAGGCCACGGCGGCATCGGGCTGCCCACGGCCTGATCCGGCCCGACACGGTCCCGATGCTTGGACTCCGGTTTCGATCCGGTCCGATCTGGCACGACCTGTGCCTCCCAGATGGGGTCAGAGCAGATGAGGGTCGGAGGATCGCGCCGCATCGCCAATGCATCGTCGATGCGGCTCGGTGCGAAGCTCGATTTTCTCCAGGCCGATGGCACCGATCCCATCCGGGAGGCCTTGGCGGGAGCCGCTTCCCCCTCTGGACTGCAGGGGCCGTGGCCCGATCCCCGATCCCAAACGATCGACCGAGGCCGATTCAGGCGGGCGCCCGTTATGCAGAGCCGTGCCCGCCCCCATCGGGACAGGGTAAATCGGCTGTCCCAGCGCGCCGTCTAGGCGGGAATCGGCTGATTGCAGGGCTGTTCGCGGTCCGATCCGATTCAATCCGATCCTCGAGCTTCGATGCCGATCTCGATGCCGCTCCCGGCACGAGCCGGTGACCCCTCTTGCCTCAGCACGGGCCGGGCCCGACCCCCAATTCCAAACGCGCCGATCCCGAGCCGATACCGCGCCGAGTCAGGTGCGGTCGGATCTGTTTGCGATCAGATGTCGCGATCCGATCTACAGTGGAGACCCATGCTAAGAAACACCCTGCTTGCTTTTAGGGTGCCCTCGGTGTCTTGGGGTTCGATGGTTTTGCGACGGGCAGGCGTGACGTTCCCACACCAAACATCCATGGACGTCCTGGGGTCTCAGGGTTGGGTTTTTGGTGGAAGGTTTCTTGTGGGCGGGCCCCTGCTGTAGCTCAGTCTTGTCGTGGGGCCCGCACTGCCGTTTCGCAGTCTCCACGCCCACTCCACCTCCGTGCGTTCGGGAGCCCTCCTGCCTCGTGCGGCCGTTCTGCAAACGGCCTGTTTGACGCTGCGCATACATGGATCTGAGATCGTTGCATTTTTCGTGAGGCGCAGAAAAGTAATCGCCGACTTAGGCGGCGAAGCAAACACATTAAGCAGGTGGCGGGCACTGCGGGCAAAGACGGGCAAAAGAAAGGCAGCAGAAAGAGGCCCAAAACGGCGCAGAGTAAGCGCCTGCAAACGGCCTCCTCCTCCTCCCCCTCCAAATGAGAGCGCTCTTTTTCGGCACGCCCTTGCGTGCGCGACCCCTCCCCCATTCCCCATTGGTTCGGCCAGACCACAGGGGCTGGTCCGTAAAGACCGTCTAGGCTGCATGCACAACGTCTCGTCACTTCCCTCCCGGCGTTCGCTCGCTTTGCCCCTGCTCCTTGGGTCTTCGGATTTCCTGAACACAATTGTGTCGGCGGCCGCTTTTGGCCCTTGGTCACGTCATGATTATGGTCAGCAGTCATTGTCGACCACATCCTTGCTTGAGGCGAGCTGTTGGCGGCGTCTTTGCGGTGGAAGCAAGCAGGACCCCTTATCCTTCACCCTTGCCTCGCCCATACGTCCGACGCCCCACTTTCCTCAATGCGGGTGGGGGTCCGGATTTTTCTTTCCATGGATTCCACGCCGTGGGCCGCCTTTTCTTTCTCATTGGTCCACGGGGCCGGAACGGCCCCCTGGATGCCCAAGCTCAAATCAGAAGAAGACCAAGGAAGTAACAACCGGCATTACGCCGCATCTAGAATCTTTGCGGACGACGCCATGTGTCTGCGCAGGCGTCTCTAGAAACTTGGCTATTCTTTGCAGCCGTAGCGCAGACACTGAAGCCGAAGCAGGCAACAAGCACGGCTGGAATGCGGGACACCAGCGACGCGAATCCCTGATGGAAGACTCTTCATGTATGTCTCAACGAATGTGTGGTTCCCGACCAGCCCGTCCAAACACACACTGATAGGATTTAGCCGACCAAGCGGCATGCACATCTGATTTCCCGTATCAAATCCCCAGGCGTGCCAATCGTGCGGGGGCCTTCCATCTTCGTTGCGATCCGATGTGTCTCCCAGAGCTTCTAGGAAGTTGGCCCAATGTCTATCCCCCTACAGACGCACGGGCCGTACGTGCAGGCTGGCCCAGGCTTCTTCGACAAGCATGTGCTCAATCATTCGAGAGATTGTCTTACAAACTTATGTCGTCCTCACCCCCGACTCGAGCGGAGCTCGAGGACGCGGATTGCGCGAAGTTGCGTGGGCGAATTCAGCATAGTTCGTTCTCTGAAGGCGGTGCCAGTCTGATCTAACACGGCTTCTATCGTGTGCGAGAGGCGTGTGGCACTGAGGACGTCTCCCTGAAATTGGCTTCCCCGCGCACCGACATCTCCTTGGGGCCTACGCTGGGCGGCCGGGCGGCACTCCGCCGGGCGGCTTGAAGGGGCAGACACTGGGGAGGTTCGCCGGGGCACTGTGCAGTGGGGGCCCAGGCCAAAGATACCCTGCTTGCCTCCAGGGTGCCCTGGGTTTCTTGGGTTTCGATGGTTTTGCTGTGGAAGGCGTGACGTTCCCACACAAAAGATCGATGGTCGTCCTGGGGTCTCAGGGTCGGGTTTCTTGTGGAAGGCTTCTCGTCGGCGGGCCCCTACTGCACAGCAGCCTCTTGCTCGACGACGATGGCAGCACAGGGGGGCAGGGCGAGCGTCCGTGGGTCGCGACACTGGGTTTGGCAGGTTTGGAAGCACTGGGAGTTGACACGTGAGCTCTGGGGACGAAGCCCGAGTCCATCTGGAGACGAGCGCCGATAGACAGAGGGTGCTCAATGTGTTCGAATGCTTCCCTTTAGCTATGCTCGCCTCTCGTTTCTCGTCTCTCGCCCTCGCCGTCTATCGAGTTGCATTCCGCGTGTAGTGCGCGGGGCGCGTACGTGGAGATGGGGGGAGGGGAACAGGAGTGCCTACGACATGTGTTTGTTCGACTCCCCGTCTGCAGTCCGATTCACAGGAGGCCACGCGGGGCGCCCTGGCCTCCGAATTTTCTTCTGGCACCAGGTTCTGGCTTGCCCCCGCCTTCCCAGGCCAATGGGATCTTCAAACATCTCGCTGTGTGCAGGTGGGAGGGAGGTCGCCCCAGCGGCAGCTCCGTCAGCGAGCTCGGCCAAGATGGGACAGCCCCGCCCTCGGCCCCAGTCCCTCTCGGCAGGCTCGACGTGCCCCATCCCGAGTTCGGCTCGCAGCCCCTGCTCATCGCCACCCTCAACGGCCACACCGAATGCGTGCACTATCTCCTGGAGGACTCGTCTCTAGGGGATGGTTCAGCTGGACCGGGGGAGCGATGCACCTCCCTCGCTGGCGGCTGAGGCCAAAGTAGCACCCTGGCCGGGTCGAGATGCAGCCAAGCTCGGTTGGCTCAGCCGCACTTTTTTTGTTGTTGCTGCTTGGCGCGCCCAGCCCGGATCGGTAGTGAGGCTCAGCGGGGGTGGGTGCAAGGGTTGGCCTGGGCAGAAGCAGCAGCGGGAGCTTCAGAGGCTGGGGGTTATCCATGACCATCGCCTGGGGGATCGATTTTCGGGGGGGCCTCGGCAGGCGGTGGATATGGATACATTCAGGCCCTGAGTGTGGCATGTGGCTCAAGAGACCTTATGTGGCTCCAGCGGTGGCTCAAGAGACCTTATGTTGCTCAGGCGGTGGCTCGAGTGACTTAAGACCACAGACCACAGACCCAGACGTTCACTGTTTGCTGCGCCTGGTCCAGCCCAGGCGTCAGCCTGCCTCCTGGTTCGCTCCAGGTGGGCAGAGTTTTGTTTTCTCAGTGCACTTGGTCCGCCCCAGGTTGCACTCTGCCTTCTGGTCCGCCCCAGGGGTGCCGCTTCTTCCGATGCCAGGAATGATGCTCGGCATGGACCAGCAAGACAGCTACGTGGGCGACGAAACCCAGAGGAAGCGCGGCGTCCTGACCCCGAGCTTCCCCATCGAGCAAGGCAATTTGACCAATTGGGACGACGCGGAGACGATGTGGCAGCATACGTGCAACAACGGGATCCGCGTGGCTCCGGGGGAGCACCCTCTGCTCCTCACGGAGGTGCCCCTGGACCCGACGGTGAATCGCGACCGCATGACGCAGATCATGTTTGAGACGCCGAACGTGCCGGCGAAGTACGTCGCGATCCAGGCAGTACTCTCGCTGTACGCTTCTGGCCGCACCACTGGGTTGGTCATAGATTTCGGGGATGGCGCGTCGCACACCCTGCCCATCTATGAAGACTACGCGCTGCCGCGTGCGATCCTGCGCCTGGATGTGGCGGAGCGGGACCCTACGGAGTACTTGGTGGAAATCCTCACCGAGCGTGGCTACTCCTTCACCACCACGGCTGCGCGAAAGACCGTGCGCGACGTCAAAGAAAAGCTCTGCGACGATCCGCTCGATCTCGACAACGAGAGGATGGCCGCAACGTTGAGCTCCGACAGCGAGAAGACGCACGAGATCCCCGACGGGAACAACGTGACCGTGGGCAGCCAGCGCTTCCGCTGCCCAAAGGTGCCCTTCCATCCTAGGTTCGGGGGCAAGGAAGCCAGCGGCATCCACGACACCACTTTCCAGTCGATCATAGAGTGCGATGTCGATCTCCGCAAGGCCCTGAACGCCAACGTGGTTTTGGTTGGTGGCACCACACTGTTCCCAGGCAACGGCGAGCGCATGACCAAGGAGCTGACGGCACTGCGTGGTTCCGCCCGATCGCAAGTATTCAGTGTGGATCGGTGGATCTATCCTTCCCTCGAAGAGAACCTTCCAGCACATGTGGATCCCCAAAGGGGGGTACGACGAGTCGGGCCCCACCATTGTGCACAGGAAGTGTTTCTGAGGGTCTGCTCTTGGCAAATTTTGGGAACCAGGCAAGATGGAATCGGCCGACGTGTTGGATGGAGATTGCGAGCTTGCCTCACGCCTGCGAGGTTGCCTCACGCCCCAAAGTTTACAGCTGGCGCTGGCAGTGATTATTCGTCAAGACAGCTGCTTATGTCTCTCGTGCGTATGTGACTGCTTTACTACGTGCGCATGCGCAGACCGTGGTTTTGGCTCGCCGGCCCTCGTTGTTACAGTCTGCCAGGGGGGGCCACCACCTGGACGGCTCCTGAGTGGCATGCCGCTGGCGGCTTCTGCAGTACTGCTTGCACACTTGTGGATCAGACTTCGCTTGTTTCGCCCCTGCCGCTTCCCCTGTTCCCTGTTCCCGCTTCCCCCCTCCCCTCCCTCTCTCCTCCCTCCCTCTCTGCCTGCTCGGCTGGCGTCCTCGGTGGGCTGCCGCCGTGCCTGCCCGCGCGGGTGTGAGAGTCTGCGCGGCCTGCCCCCCGCTGCCGCGCACCTGGCGGCGTCTCAGGGGGGACTCGTGTCTGCCTCCCCTCTACCCCCCCCATCCCTCCCTGCCCCCCTCCCTCCCCTCCCTCCTCTCCCCTCCCTCCCCTCCCTCCCCTCCCTCCCCCTCCCCTCCCTCCCCTCCCTCCCTCCTCCCCCCTCCCTCCCTGCCCCCCCTCCCCTCCCCTCCCTCCCCTCTTCCCCTCTCCTCCTCTTAAGATGCTCCAACCTACTTTAGCTTTGACCACCAGAAAGAGTTTCGAGCGCCGAGAAGATACCGAAACTGGCGGGTTTTCACGTGTCGGGCCCTGGGAGGCGGTACTTGTTCGACACCGTTTCGATACTTTTCGGGGAGCTCGAAATTGTTCCTGGGATGTGGTCATTAAGTACGATGGGAGCAACATCATCCTCCTCGTGGTTGTGGGGCGAGGCGTTCGGCCTCCAGGGGCGCCTACCGCGCCAGAGCTATGGCGCCGCCCCGTCTGCGCAGGTCGCCCGTTGAGGCCCGTGGGCCGCGCCAGCTTCGGGGCGGCCGGCCACGCTCTCCCACCTTCGATGCTCACTGGACTCGTTGGGCTTCATGCTTATTGTCTGCCTCGCCCTGTCACTCAGGGGTTCAGGCTTTAACGGCACACCGCCGCCCGGAACGCCAGACTTTGCCCTGCTGCCTTGCTTTCTTCCGCCCTCTCCTCTCCTTCGTTCTCCTTCGTTCTCTCCCTTCGCAAAACAGTTCACTGCGCCCCACCTTGTGGCTGAGGTGCGTGGCCGTGGCGAACTTCGGCTTCCGCCCGCCCTGCCCGTTCTGCCGGAGCGGCTTGTGGTTTTTGCGTGGTTTCCCTCTTCGTGCAGTTCCAGCTGTGCTTGTACAGCTTGTGTCTGGTCATTGCCGCCGCTCGGCCGCATTAGGCGTCTGGTTTCTTTCTCCCTCTGCTCTCTCCTTCTCCCTCCCTCCTTTCGTTTCGCATGCGGCACGCTCGCCCATCCTTGAGGCCACGGTTCAACGCGTGTGTTTGCCCATCGCAGGTCGGCCCGTGTGGTATTCCCGCTTTGCCTGGCGGTATTTTGACTCGCAGAACGGTCGAGGCCGAGTCGGGTGAAGTTTTATGGTCGCGTTTTCTCTTTCTAAAGCTGCACAAACCTATATTTGTATACGTACATAGTATATATATAAAGCAACAATACATATACACAACTTCTTCATTATTTATATGTATGTGTATGTGTATATATGTATGTGCATCTGTATATATATATATATATATATATTTCAGAGCGAGGGGGCCGAACGGTCATTCACTGTCCCTGAGTGCGTGGCTGAAGTGGGCTTCCGCGGTGCGGATTGTTGTTGTGGTTGTTGTTGTTGTTGTTGTTGTTGTTGTTGTTGTTGTTGTTGTTGTGGGTGTTGTTGGCTCTCGCTTTGGATTTCCTCATGAATTATTATGGGAATCGCGCTATCGCTCGATATTTTTTCGCGATTCATGCAGGACGCACGCTTCAGCAACCCGCCTGCCCCTTGTTCTTTCCTTCCGGGGCTTCCCGAAATACTTGTTGCAGGTAAGAGACTTATACCCCGAATGGGGGCTCGATCGAGAACGAAGAGGGCGGGTATCAAGGGTTCGGGGTATACGTGTTGAACGGCACGCGAGCAGATAAGAGCGAACGGCCTAGCACATACTATTATTGTTTGTGTTGTTGTTGTTGTTGCTGTTGTTGTTGTTGTTGGCTCATCGCTATTGAATAGTGATTATTGTTGATCCCCTCTGGTGACCATGGTGTGTTTTCATTTGAGGTGCCCTCCCCCAGGGCTCGCACCCTGTTTTTTTTGTGGGGAGGACTCTTAATAATCAGGGCAAGTCACTAGGGTCAAACTGCGTTGTTGGCCCCCGGGTTACAACAACAACGGCTCCCGCTTCATATTTCTTCACAATTTAGCCACGACCCCCGCTCCCGCCTGAGACTTCCTCCCTCGCATTTTACTAAGGAATCGCGCTCTCGCTTGGGACTTCCTCACACATTATTCAGGAATCGTTCTCTCGGCGCTCTGGAGTCGCGCTCTCGCTGGAGACTTGCTTGCAATTTACTCAAGAATCGCGCTCTTGCGTGGGAAAGCCATACCATGTACTCAAGCGCCGCGCTCCCGAAACTCATGCACCCATGACTCGCGCTCACGCTTTAGACTCCCTCACAGCTTATTGAGGAATATGGGATCTCGCTGCCCTTCGTGACCCTGTTGCAGCCCTTCGTGGCCCCCTCGCTGCCCTTCGCGGCCCCGTTGCAGCCCTTCGTGGCCCCCTCGCTGCCCTTCGTGGCCCCGTTGCAGCCCTTCGTGGCCCCCATCGCTGGCCTTCGTGGCCTCGTTGCAGCCTTTCGTGGCCCGCCCTTCGTGGCCCCGTTGCAGCCCTTCGTGGCCCCGCTGCAGCCCTTCGTGGCCCTGTCGCTGCCCTTCGTGGCCTCGTTGCAGCCCTTCGTGGCCCCCTCGCTGCCCTTCGCGGCCCCGCTGCAGCCCTTCGTGGCCCTCAGCGCTGTCCTTCGTGGCCCCGTGCAGCCCTTCGTGGCCCCCTCGCTGCCCTTTGTTGCCCCCTCGCTACCCTTCGTGGCCCCGTTGCAGCCCTACGTGGCCCCCTCGCTGCCCTTCGTGGCCCCGTTGCAGCCCTTCGTGGCCCCCCCTCGCTGCCCTTCGTGGCCCCATGTATGCATGCCCTTCGTGGCCCCCGCTCGTTCCCGCTTATCGTGGCCCCATATGCATGCGTTTCGTGGCCCCGCTGTCGCCCTTCGTGGCCTTCGTGGCCCCGTTGCTGCCCTCAGTGGCCCCGCCCTTGCCCTCTGCGGCCCAATATGTGTATGCCCTTCGTGGCCCTCTCTCGTTCGCGCCCGTCGTGGCCCCATACGTATGTCCTTCGTGGGCCCGCTGTCGCCCACTGTGGCACCTTCGCTGCCCTGCGTGGCCCCGTTGCGACCCTCAGTGGCCCCGTCGTTGCCCTCTGTGGCCCCGCATTATCTGCCCTTCGTGGCCCCCGCTCGTTCGCGCCCTTCGTGGGTGGCCCCATACGCATGTCTTTCGTGGCCCCGCTGTCGCCCTTCGTGGGCCCCCTTGCTGCCTTTCGTAACCTAATCCCTCTCCTTCGTGGCCCCGCTCTCGCTCTCGCTTTCGCTCGTCGTCGTCGTCGTCGTCGGTCCCCTGTCCGTCCCTCTCGGGGTCGGGTTGCCGCCGGTCAGCGCTGCCGTTGGCCAGGCCGACGGTCCGCGGCCGCCCCGCCGCTTGCTAGGGCCCGGCCTGCAGGGAAGAATGATATACCCGCCAAAGAGGTTACGATCGAAGACGAAGAGGGCGGGTATCGAGGGTTTTGAAAATACACGCTGAATGGCGTTCGAGCAGATAAGTGCGAACAGCCTTAAACATATGGTTGTTGTGTTTGTAGTGCTATTGTTGTCGTTGTCGTTGTCGTTGTCGTTGTCGTTGAACATTATTAATTCTAAAGAATAATTATTGTTGGGACCCCTGGTGCACGGCCCCCCTGCGCCGCCTAGGCCGCAGCTACATTTTCATCATTTTCGTGAGGAAGCCTCAGGTAATTCGATGTGATCAAGATCCGGTTGTTTTGTTCCCCCCCGCTTTCCCTTGCAAAAAACACTATAAAATGACATTTCTTGTTCTAATATAATCAAATTTCAAGAATCCTTTGCAACAAAATAAGGTAAAGTGGACATTCGCGCGCGCAAGACGAAATCCTTCCAAAAGCTTAGTGTTCGGAACGATTTCAACATAAAAACATCAAAAAACTAATGGTTTTTCAACAAAAAAATGTCAAAATCTCATCCCGCGCGCTCTTGCGGATTCGTAGGAAACCCAACACTTTTTAAACATTTCTGTCAAACGGGCTTTTGCGAGCAACTTTTTCGAACTTCTGCGACAACGGTTGCGCACCTGCCAGGGCCATCATCCCTGTCAAATAATACCATGCGGGACAGATTCGTTTTTTCTTCGCGCGCGCACGCCGAAATCTCCAAAAACCATTGGGCTTCTTAAGAATTTTACCACCGCGCATCATAAAATCACACGAATCGCACCGTAGGTCCTCGAAAAACAGCTGCACGACTTTTCAAAATTTCCACCCGCGCGCGCTGTCCTAACAACTTCTGTGGGTGTGTACTCCACGCCAGTGTAGTAGCCACGGTCGTCCGCAGGCCACGAAGTGAAGTGTCCGAACGTCATAGGGCGGGAAGCTGGGTGTGGGTGGTGGCGAAGAGTCGTGTGGATATTTGGTAGAGCTTGCACTGCCCCCCCACAAAGTGGGGGTATTGGCTGGCGTCGCATGAAAACCCTGGCACTGGTGAGAACACTGAGCGTTCGGGTAAAGTGATTGTTGTTGTTGTTGTTGTTGTTGTTGTTGTTGTTGTTATTACTATTATTATTATTATTATTAGTATTATTTTTCAACTCTCATTTCTGAAGAATACTTATTGTTGATCCCCCCTCATCAGTGCATATTTTGTTTTCTCAATCAAAATGTGCCCTTCGACGCTCGCACCTTTTTTTTGACAGGTAAAGTCTTTCTGCTCAAACTGTGCCCCTGGCACCCCGGATTACAACAACAACTGCTCCCGCTTGAGACTTCCTCAAAACTTACTCAGGACCCCCGCTCCCGCCTGAAACTTCTTCACAATTTACTCAGGATCGGTGCTCCCGCCTGTGACTTCTTCGCAATGTGGTCAGGACCCCCGCTCCCATCTGAGACTTCTTACAATTTACGCAGGAACGGCGCTCCCGTTTAAGACTTCCTCGAAATTGAGCCAAGACTTCTTCGCAATTTAGCCAAGACCCCGCTCCTGCCAGAGAGCCCTTCACATTTTATTCAGGAATTTCGCTTTCGCTTGTGGTTTCCACGCAATGTATTCAGAAATCGTGCTTTCGACGCTCAGGAAACACGCTGCGCCAAGGACGCCGTCACAATTTACTTAGGAATCGCGCTCTCGCCATACTCAGGCATCCCGCTGGAATGTCTCATCCGCCCGACCCGCCCGTCAGGGGATCGCCCGCCCGTCGTGGGCCCCCGCCCGAGAGTTCCTTCAGGAACGGCGCTTTCGGCTAGGACTTCCTCGAACGTTCACGCTCTTGCCTTCCTGCTCCTCCTCCCCCTCCCTCCTCCCTCCTCCCTCCTCTCCTCCCTTCTCTCTCCCTCCTCTCTTTCCTCATCCTTATGCCTCTCTGCCCTATCCCCTCTCCCTCCTCTCCCTCCTCCTATCTCCCTCCTCTCTCCTGCCTCCTCCCTCCCTCTTTCTTTTTTTTTTTTTTTTTTTTTCTCTCTCTCTCTCTCTCTTCCCCCCCTCTGTCTCTCTCTCTCTCTCTTTCTCTCTTTTTTTTCTTTCTTTCTTATTTTTTTGTTTTCTCTCTCCCTCTCTCTCTCTCTCTCATTCTGCCTCTAATCAACCGCCCCCCTCTTCGCTCCTCTCCTGGCGTTTTCCCTCTTCCTTCGTCCCTTCCCCTCCCTTCCTCCCACTCACCCTCGTTCTCCCCCTCCTTGTTCTGCAGGGCCCACACCGATTCCCATGGCGGGCACATGTACGCCCACGAGGTTTGTCCGCCTGTCTGAGCCCGCCGCCCCCCACAAAGAGAAATAATCCCCCAAGGGGGGTGCGATCGAAAACACAAAGGGCGGGTACCGAGGGTGTGGGGAACTCGTTTTGAATGACACACGGGCAAGTAAGAGCGAACAGTCTTATAATGATTGTTGTTGTTGTTGTTGGCATGGTCGTTGGTGTTTGGTTGTTGTTGTTGTTGCTGCTGTTGTTGTTGTTGCTGTTGTTGTTGTTGCTGCTGCTGCTGTTCTTGTTGTTGTTGTTGTTGTTGTTGTTGCTGTTGTTGAGGTTGATGTTGTTGTTGTTGTTGTTGTTGTTGTTGTTGCTTTTGAACTCTCATTCTTGAAGAATAATTATTGTTGATCCCCTCCACCGGTGCACATTGATTTTTTTCGATTGAAGTGCCACCCCCGGGGCTCGCACCTTGTTTTTTCTCAAGGAAAGTCTTCCTGCTCAAACTGTGCCCCTGCCCCCCGGGCTACAACAACAACGGCTCCCGCCTGAGACTTCCTCGATTTTTACTCAGGACCCCCGCTCCCGCCTGAGACTTCCGCGCAATTTACTCAGGAAAGGCGCTCCCGTCTGAGACTTCCTCGCAATGTAATCAAGACCCCCGCTCCCGCCTGAGACTTCCGTGCAATTTACGTGGGAACGGCGCTCCCGCCTGAGACTTCTTCGAATTTTACTCAGGACCCCCGCTCCTGCCTGACATTTCCGCGCAATTGACTCAGGAACGGCGCTCCCGCCTGAGACTTCCTCGCAATTTAGTGAGGACCCCCGCTCCCGCCTGAGACTTCCGTGCAATTTGCTCAGGAACGGCGCTCCCGCTTGAGACTTCCTCGCAACTTAGTCAGGGCCCCCGCTTCCGCTTGAGATTTCTTCACAATGTACTCAGGACTGCGCTCTCGCGTGCGACGTCCTCACAAATTATTCTGGAATTGCGTTTCGGCGCTCAGGAACCACGCACGCGCCAAGGACGCCTTCACAACGTGGTATCTTCCCTCTTCCTTCGTCCTTCCCCCTCCCCTTCCTCCCACTCTCCCTCGTTCTTCCCCTCCTCCTCTTGCAGGGCCCGCGCCAATTCCAATGGCGGGCAGAGAGATGTACGCCCCCGAAGGATTGTCCGCCCGTTCCGGTTTGCCCGTACGTCTAAGCCCGCCGGCCCCAGCAAAGAGAAATAATCCCCCCGAAAGGGGTGTGATCGAAGACGAAGAGGGCGGGTATCGAGGGTGTAGGGTATACGTGTTGAATGACTCGCGGGCAAGTAAGAGCGTACAGCCTTAAAATGGTTGTTGTTGTTGTTGTTGTTGTTGTTGAGCTTCATGCCTAAATAATAGTTATTGTTGATCCCCCCTCCAGTGACTATTGTATCTCGTATATTTTCAAACAAATGTTTCTCCCCGGGCTCGCACCCGGTTTTCTACAACGGAAAATGAGCTGCCACCAAATTGTGCCCCCGGCCCCCGGTTCAAAACAACAGCGGTTCCCGCCTGGCACTCCCTGATAAGGAATTCCCACATGGCGCTCTCGCGCGGAACCTCACAATTCATATCGGAATCGCGCTCTCGTGTGGAGCGTCTTGGCAATCTATTCAGTGAATTTTCTCACGATTTGTTCGTTCATCGAGCTATCGCTCGAGACGTCCTCGCGATTTATGCAGGACTCACGCTTCAGCAATCCGCCTGCCCCTTGTCCCTTCCTCCCATCTGTCTTCCCTTCCCCTGCCTTAGGGGACTGCGTGAAATTCAGGGGGTACGATCGAAGACGAAGAGGGCGGGTACCGAGGGTTTGGGATATACGTCTTGAGTGGCACGCGAGCAGATAAGAGCGAACAGTCTTGCAACGATTGTTGTTGGTGTTGTTGCTGTTGTTGTGTTTGCTGTTTGCTGTTGTTTTTGTGGTTTGTTGTGGTTGTTGATATTGGTCTTGATGTTGGTGTTGGTGTTGTTGTTTGTTGGTGTGTCTGTTGTGGTGTTTGTTGTTGTGGTTGTTTGTCGTTGTAGTTGTTGATGGTAGTGTTGCTTGTTGTTGCTGTTGTTGCTGTTGTTGGTTTTGCTGATGATTGTCGTTGGCGTTGTTTGTTGTTGTTTGTTGTTGTTTGTTGTTGCTGTTTTTTGTTGTTGTTGGTGGTGTTGGTGTTGGTGTTGTTTTGTTGTTGTTGCTGCTGTTGATTGTTGCTGCCGGTTGTTGTGTTGTTTGTTGTTGTCGTCGTCGTCGGTTCCCTGTCCGTCCTTCTCGGGGTCGGGTTGCCGCCAGTCAGCACTGCCGTTGGCCAGGCCGACGGTCCGCGGCCGCCCCGCCGCTTGCTAGGGCCCGGCCTGCAGGGAAGAAAGATATTCCCCCCCAGCCGGGTACGATCGAAGACGAAGAGGGCGGGTATCGAGGGTTTTGGGAATACACGTTGAACGGCATTCGAGCAAATAAGAGCGAGCAGGCTTAAACATATTGTTGTTGTTGGTTGTGGTGTTATTGTTGTTGTTGGTTTGGTTTGGTTTGGTTTGGTTTGGTTTGGTTTGGTTTGGTTTGGTTTGGTTGTTGTTGTTCTTGAATTCTCATGTCTAAAGGATAGTCATTGTTGATCCCCCCTCCAGTGACCATTCTATCTCGTATCTTTTCAAATCATATGCTTCTCCCCGGGCTCGCACCCTGTTTTCTACAACGGAAAATGAGGTGCCACCAAATTGTGCCCTTGGCCCCCGGTTTATAACAACAGCGGTTCCCGCCTGATACTCCTTGAGAAGGTATTCCCAAATGGCGCTCTCGCGCGGGACCTCACAATTCATATCGGAATCGCGCTCTCGTGTGGAGCGTCTTGGCAATCTATTCAGACGCCGCGCCCTCGACACTCAGGAATCACTCTGGTGTGAATTTTCTCACGATTTGTTCGTTCATCGAGCTATCGCTCGAGACGTCCTCGCGATTTATGCAGGACGCACGCTTTAGCAACCCGCCTGCCCCATGTCCCTTCCTTCCTTCCATCCGTCTTCTCTTTCCCTGCCTTAGGGGGCTGCTTGAAATTCAGGGGGTACGATCGAAGACGAGGAGGGCGGGTACCGAGGGTTTGGGATATACGTCTTGAGTGGCACGCGAGCAGATAAGAGCGAACAGTCTTGCAACGATTGTTGTTGGTGTTGTTGCTGTTGTTGTTTTTGTTGTTTGCTGTTGTTTGTTGTTGTCTGTTGTTGTTGTTGGTATCGGTCTTGATGTTGGTGTTCGTGTTGTTGTTTGTTGGTATGTTTGTTGATGTTGTGTTTGTTGTTGTGGTTGTTTGTTGCTGTAGTGGTTGATGGTAGTGTTGCTTGTTGTTACTGTTGTTGCTGTTGTTGTTTTTGCTGTTGTTGTTGTTGGTGCTCTTTGTTGTTGTTTGTTGTTGTTGGTGGTGTTGGTGGTGGTGTTGGTGTTGGTGTTGTTTTGTTGTTGTTGCTGCTGTTGATGGTTACTGCCGGTTGTTGTGTTTGTTATTGTTGCCATCGTCGTCGTCGGTTCCCTGTCCGTCCTTCTCGGGGTCGGGTTGCCGCCGGTCAGCGCTGCCGTTGGCCAGGCCGACGGTCCGCGGCCGCCCCGCCGCTTGCTAGGGCCTGGCCTGCAGGGAACAAAGATATACCCCCCAAAGGGGGTACGATCGAAGACGAAGAGGGCGGGTATCGAGGGTTTTGGGAATACACGTTGAATGGCATTCGAGCAGATAAGAGCGAACAGTCTAAAACATATTGTTGTTGTTGGTGGTGTTATTGTTGTTGTTGGTATGGTTGTTGGTGTTTGGTTGTTGGTGTTCGGTTGTTGTTGTTGTTGTTGTTGTTGTTGTTGTTGTTGAGTTTATTCATGTCTAAAGAATAGTCATTGTTGATCCCCCCTCCAGTGACCATTGTATCTCGTACCTTTTCAAATAAGATGCTTCTCCCCGGGCCCGCACCCTGTTTTCTACAACGGAAAATGAGGTGCCACCAAATTGTGCCCCTGGCCCCCGGTTTATAACAACAGCGGTTCCTGCATGATACTCCTTGAGAAGGTATTCCCACATGGCGCTCTCGCGCGGGACCTCACAATTCATATCGGAATCGCGCTCTCGTGTGGAGCGTCTTGGCAATCTATTCAGACGCCGCGCCCTCGACACTCAGGAATCACTCTGGTGTGAATTTTCTCACGATTTGTTCGTTCATCGAGCTATCGCTCGAGACGTCCTCGCGATTTATGCAGGACGCACGCTTCAGTAACCCGCCTGCCCCTTGTCCCTTCCTTCCATTCGTCTTCTCTTCCCCTGCCTTAGGGGGCTGCGTGAAATTCAGGGGGTACGATCGAAGACGAGGAGGGCGGGTACCGAGGGTTTGGGGTATACGTCTTGAGTGGCACGCGAGCAGATAAGAGCGAACAGTCTTGCAACGATTGTTGTTGGTGTTGTGGCTGTTGTTGTTTGCTGTTGTTTGCTGCTGATTGTTGTTGTCTGTTGTGGTTGTTGGTATCGGTCTTGATGTTGGTGTTGGGGTTGTTGTTTGTTGGTGTGTTTGTTGTTGCTGTTGAACATTATTTATTCTAAAGAATAATTATTGTTGGGCCCCCTGGTGCGCGCCCCCCCTGCGCCGCCTAGGCCGCAGCTACATTTTCATCATTTTCGTGAGGAAGCCTCAGAAAAGAGGGTGTGTACAGGATCCGGTTGTTTTGTTGTAATCCGCTTTCCCTTGCAAAAAACAATAGAAAATGACATTTCTTGTTCTAATATAATCAAATTTCAAGAATCCCTTGCAAAAAATAAGGTAAAGTGGACATTCGCGCGCGCAAGACGAAATCCTTCCAAAACCTTAGTGTTCGCAGCGATTTTAACATAAAAACATCAAAAAACCAATGGTTTTTCAACAAAAAATTGTCAAAATCTCATCCCGCGCGCTCTTGCGGATTCGTAGGAAACCCAACACTTTTTAAACATTTCTGTCAAACGGGCTTTTGCGAGCAACTTTTTCGAACTTCTGCGACAACGGTTGCGCACCTGCCAGGGCCATCATCCCTGTCAAATAATACCATGCGGGACACATTCGTTTTTTCTTCGCGCGCGCACGCCGTCGTCGTCGGCCGCGGGGCCCTGAATAGTAGCCACGGTCGTCCGCATGCCACGAAGTGAAGTGTCCGAACGTCATAGGGCGGGAAGCTGGGTGTGGGTGGTGGCGAAGAGTCGTTTGGAAATTTGGTAGAGCTTGAACCGGCCCCCCCACAAAGTGGGGGTATTGCCCGCCTCCTATGAAAACCCTGGCACTGGTGAGAACGGAGTGTCCCCACGTGCTAGTAATTGTGGTGTTTGTTGTTATGGTTGTTTGTTGTTGTGGTTGTTGATGGTAGTGTTGCTTGTTGTTACTGTTGTTGTTTTTCTGTTGTTGCTGTTGTTGGTGTTGTTTGTTGTTTGTTGTTTGTTGTTTGTTGTTGTTGCTTGTTGTTGTTTGTTGTTGTTTATTGTTGTTTGTTGTTGTTGTTGTTGTTGTTGTTGTTGTTGTTGTTGTTGTTGTTGTTTGTTGTTGTTGGTGTTGGTGTTGTTGGTGTTGGTGTTGGTGTTAGTGTTGTTTTGTGGTTGCTGCTGCTTTTGATTGTTATTGCCGGTTGTTGTGTTTGTTGTTGTCGTCGATGTTGTTGGTGGTTGAGTGTTGTTGCTGGTGTTGTTGTAGTTGTTGTTGGTGGTGTTTGGTGTTGTTGTTGCTGTTGATTGTTGTTGTTTGTTGTTGGTTGTTCGTTGTTTGTTATTTGTTTTCTTCGACCCACCCGCGACCAGGCCCCCGACCCACCCGCAACACGCCCGCGACCCACCCGCGACGCACCCGCGACCCATCCGCAACCTTCCCGCGACCCACCCCGTGACCCCGCGGAGATCCACCCGCGACCCACCCGCGACCCACCCCGCGACCCACCCGCGACCCGCCCGCGACCGACCCGCGACCCATTGCACGACCTGCCCGCGACCCACCCGCGAACCACCCGCGACCCACCCGCGACCTTTCTGCAACTCACCCGCGACCGACGCGTGACCTACTCGCGACCCACCCGCGACCCACCCGCAACCTACCCGCGACCCACCCCGCGACCCACCCGCGACCCACCCCGAGCCCGCCCCCGCACTCTTATCCGCAGTTGCGGGGTGGTATATATATATGTGTATATATATGTATATATATATATATATATATATATATATATATTCCGCAGTTGCGGAGTGCTACACATATATATATATATATACATATTATTCATACATATTCATATCCACCGCCTGCCGAGGTCCCCGAGGGTCCCCCAGGCGGTGGTGATGGACAAATCCCCACCTCGCAGCTTGATTCAGTTATATCAATCCCGACTCCGAAAGTGAACCGTTCTCAAGCACCGCGGGGCCTGGGTGAGAAACATAATTTCCTATCATATGGGAAGGCTGCCCTGGGGACGTAATCGAGAGGTCTGGGTGCCCATGCCTAGAACAGTCGAGCCGCCAGATGTCTTGGGATTGGCATGTGAGGAGGGGCAGACTGCAAGACATCGGCGAGTGCCGACAGTTTCTTGTCCGACGATCTCGCAGAGCACGCGCACGTGTTCAACAGCTTGCGCGCCGTGACCGCTGCCCCTGCTGCTCTGCACCCACCAGTCCTCCCCCTTCCGCACACGCGCGCTAGCAGCTCATTGCGCCTCGCGGGGCCGCCTCGCAGGGCGGCTTGTAACCGCCGTGCGTAGGCAAGCGTGGCATTGCCTCGTCGATTCTTCACGCAATGGAGCCAGTGTGTATTGCAGCCTGCGTTCATGTATTGCGAGAGTCTGGTGCGGCGTGGGAGGCGTCGGTCTCGCGAGGTCCATTTTCTTAAGGAGTCAGTCTTCATCAGTCAGTTGACCACGCTGCAGCGGAAGTAGAGGTCCCTCTCGACTTCAGTTGTATGACCCTCCGACGTTTGAGTGCACGCGCGGGCCCCGTAGTCGCCCGTGGCAATCTGAGCAACATTGCGACTGACGCCACCAGCAACTCCTCGCACGCTGCTGCCATTGCGCCTTGAGCGTGGCGTGCGCCCAAAAGGCCCGGCCCAAACCGAGCTGACTCGAGCAGCATCGAGGCCTGGCGCATCAAATGAGGCCCAGCGGATCTAACAAAAGTACGGCCAGCTGCCACTGCCTGCACACTCCAGGAACAGACACGACGATGCGCCAGGACCTGCGGCAACAGCAACAGATCGCTACACCACCCTCAGCACAGGAGGCTGATCAGGAGCGATCGCTGGCGCTGCTTCATCCGCGCGTCAGCAACGAGCGTGCACCCCCCTTCAACGTTTGGGAAGTACAACGTGATGATGCGCCCGCTGCGCTGCCCGCCGTGGCCCTGCTGTTGCTGTCGCTCGAACCACCGCCACCGTCGCCGCCGCTGCTGGGACTGGTGCTCGCGCTCCTCCTCCTCCTCCTTCTCGTCCTCCTTCTCCTCCCCCTCCTCCTGTGTTCCTCCTCCTTCTAATGTTCCTTCCTCTCCTGCTCATCCGCCTGCCGCAGCTGCTGCTGCCGCCCCTCGATGCCTTCATCCTCGTCCTCGTCTTGCCTCGTCGTCCTCCCTCGCTTGGCCGCCCTCCGCCGTCCTCGTCCTCGTCCTCGTCCTCGTCGCTCCGAGGCGAGGATTTATACATAACCACCGCCTCAAGGATCGATTTTCAAAGACCTCGGCGGGCGGTGGAGATGGATATATTTTGGCACCTCGGGGGCCAAATATATCCATATCCAACTTCCGCTCGGTCCCCAGGGCGTCGGTTCCCAGGCGGTGGGTGTGGATGAATTCCCGCCTCGCAGTCATCTCCTCCTCACCGACCCAGTGTTGCCGATTCGATTGCTGCACGTCGCATACGGGCATTAAGCTGTCCAGTGCATGCACACTTCGGGCTGTTCTTGGGCACCCTGGCCACTTCTGCGGCCACCCTCCGAGTCATGCCACCGCTGGCGACGAGCCTCCCTCCGGAGATGTTGGCTAGGCACCGCCTTGTTTTTCACGTGAGTCACCGAGGAGCCTCCACGCCGCCCACCATCAGACCCAACTCTGTCCAGATGGCGTACTCGCCTCATCCTCGCCCTCGCTTTCCCCCTCCTCCCTTTCAGCGCGATCTCTTGCTCCCTCCACCATCGCCTCGTCCCTCTAACCCGTAGGAGCGGGCGGAGATTGAGCAGAGGAACAAGTTTGGGTGGACGCCGTTGTTGGCAGCGAGCTCCAAGGGAAACCTCCTGCTAGCGGGCTACCTCATTGGTCGCAGCGCCGACATCCATTCTCAGGATCCCGACATGGTCATTTGTTGTTGTTGCTGTTGGTATTGGTGTTGCTATTGCCTCTCCTCTCCCCTCGCCATCCCCTCCTCCTCCTCCCCCTGCTCCTGCTCCTCCTCCTCCTCCTCCTCCATCCTCCTCCTTCTCCTCCCCCTCCTCCCCCTCTTCCTCCGTAACCATTTTGGCTCAAGTACGAAACCGTCGCCTTGCAGCTTCGTACTTGCCCGCAGGCGAGGGGCGTGGTCAAGGCGTGCCGCCCCAGCGGGCTTCCATTTTCACGACCCTCGCAGTTAGAGCTCCCCCTGGGCGGCTGCGAGTTCCAAAGTTCATTCGATCTGGGGCTCTGTCCCCCCTCAGTGTAGACACCACGACTTCCTTCATCGCAACACGACGCTTCTCTAGAGCATCGCGTCTGGCGACTCTTACAGCTCCGACGATCGCGCCGACACGCGCAGGACTGTCAGCGACCACGGCCGCAGTGGAGGTGAAGAGCGTGGCGCCCGCAGGCTTCGCCGCTCTGGCGCCAGTGGTCGGGACACAAATGGAGACCGCGCTACTGCTGCCCCTGTTGCCCACGCACCTGACCGCCGTCGCATCCTCCCTCGTGACGAACCTCACAGAGACCGACGATGCAAACGCCATGGTCCCGCACCCGACGCCCTGGCTGCCCCCCCAACGGTGGGCGGCGCGCGTTGGCGGACCGAGCGGAGGCCCCGCCCAGCCCAGCGCTGCCACAGGTGATGCCCTCCAGTTTCACGACCTTTGGGCGGCCACTGGCAGCAGGATCTTCACCGCGCAGGACGTCGCGGACCTGGAGGCCCTCCCTGATTGCGCCAGCCAGCCCGAGGGCACGGACACGCCGCCCGCCCCTGCCTCTGCTGCCGCCTGATCCCGCTGTCGCTCCCAGCGCTCGGCCGCGGGCTTCCAGCAGCAGCTCATGAGCCTCGTTTCGGCCCGAATGGCCTCCACAGCCTCTGACATGGAAAGCGTAACAACACAATGGCCGCCACTCGGTCAGCCATGATCGCCGAGATGGGCAACTACATGGAGCGGATTGCGCAGAACAGATCCACGCATTCGGACGACATCCACCAGCTCAAGCAGCGCGAGTCCGACATGGGGCAGGCGAGCGTCAAGCTGCGGGAGCAGGTCGCTAACATTCGCTCTTCCCTGGCGCTGGCCGAGCGCCAGCTCTCCTCAGCGGACCTCGCGAAGCTCGCGGAGTACGATCGCGAGGCATACCCCCTCATGGTCGCAGCCAACTGCCATAACCTTGTCACCCGAGTGGCCGTCCGCGCGGCCATCATAGACTGGATCCATGCCTCTCGGGCCCAGCCAGAGCACATCGAGGTGGTGGGCGTTGAAGTCCCCACCAAGCGCTGCTTCATCCGCGCCAAGGGCGATGCTGAGGTGGGCGCCACCAGAGCCATGGCCCTCGCTCGTGCCCTCCGTCTTCCTGGCGGCGCATGGCGGTCGCTCCTGGTTGAGGCACCCGAGGGTCAACGGGTCGCACTACGCGTTGGGTCTGCCAAAGCCCCCCGCCAGATACGCAGAGAGATGCACGCATGACGCCGTTCCTGGCTCCTCCATCTCCTCCTCCTCCTCCTCCTCCTCCTCCTCCTCCTCCTCCTCCTCCTCCTCCCTCCTCCTCCTCCTCCTCCTCCTCCTCCTCCTCCCTCCTCCTCCTCCTCCTCCTCCTCCTCCTCCTCCTCCCTCCTCCTCCTCCTCCTCCTCCTCCTCCTCCTCCTCCTCCCCCTCTCCCAGTCATGCGCCGCTGGCCGCGACTGGACAGCCGTCCGCCCCAAGGGCATCACCGGTTGCAGCGCGGCCCCCATCCTTGAGGTCGCCCCGCAAGAAGGGCCACGGGGAGCCCACGAAGACCCTCGCGGGCACCCCGAGGCCCGGCGGCGCGGCGACGAGAGCGGCCGGCAGGACATCGTCGACCGCTTCCGAGAGGCCACGTCCGCTGCAAGCGATCAGGAGGGAAAGAAACACAGACACAATTAATCGTAAACTCCCAGGAAAGTTTGCGCAGAGTTGGGAGTGGGGGGGAAGAGGGACACCCAGAAAATATGGAAAATAGGGGGGATCTTGTTATTTGTGTCTATTTGTTTGTGTGTCCCAGGGCCCCTTTAAACGAGGTGGACACGCCCTCCTGGTTCTGCCCCCAGCCCGCGCCGGCTGCCCCGGGAGATTTTGCCCTCGCCCAGGGCGCGAACAGCGTGGCCAGGGGCTAAGCATTGCATCGCGGAGCGCCAACGGCTGGCTCTGTCACCGCGCTCGCAACCGCAAAGGCAAGATGGGCAGGCTGATCAAGCTGATGCAGCGGCGCCTCCTCGTTGCCACCCAGGAGGCCCATTGGCGGGAAGCCGAACTTTGACCCCTCGTGAACCGATTTCCCGTTAACTATCGTACCTTCTTTGCCCCTGGGGGTACTCCTGGCGCGCGAGGATTGGCTTTCCTGGCCCCGCGGCACTCGGGGGCCCAGCGCAACGCCGTCGGCCCGAGCTTGCTGCCACCCTGCGCCTTGCAGATCCTCGCCGAAGGTCGGGCGGCCCAGCTCGCCAGCTCGAGTCGGAGCAACAACGAGCATATCCGCATCATAACCATCCAAGACCACGAGCTGCCCGCTCCCTACCTCCCGCCCACTCGACGACGGCGGCGCGACGGAGCCGCGTGGGCTGAGGAAGATGAGCGGCGTCGGATCTTGGTTGCCATTGGCGGCTACAACATCGCGGACACCGGACTTTCAATTTTTTGAACGCCCTTCGCCCGCCACGCATCCAGGTACCGGGCGCAGCGACGCGACGGCGGCGGGGGTCTCGGACACTTCATCCACCTCCTCCGCCTCAGATCACGATTGTAGCAGTCGCAGCCCTCGACGCGCCACGGGTAACAGCCGCACCATTTGACACCGTGGCAATCAGCCTCATGGCTTCTGGCGTGCGCTCCTCCAGTCTCCGCGCATTGAGGTGGTTGGCGAGCGGCCGACCCTCTACTCCTAGCGCCGCCAGTCGCGCCCCTTCATTGACCGCGCCTTCGTGTCGCTGCGCCCCCACAACGTGTTGAACACCACGATCGCCTTCCCATCCTTAGCGGACTGGGGCCTGAATGACCGCGCCACCATTGCGCTGTAGCTGAAGGTTCGCTCACCTATAGAGAACGCCGACCAGGGGATAGCCACATGCGTCTTTGGCTCGGAGCGCCACGTCAACCGTGCGATGACGCTGTTGGACGCCATCGACCTCGCGAGCATCTCCGAGGTGCCCGGACGCTGGCCAACGAGATCACGCCAGAATCTGCACGCCTCCCCCGAGACGAGATGACGGGCCTCCCGGATGGCGACCTCGCCGCGGCGGGCGAGGATGACAGACGCATCACCATGCGCGCCATCACCAGATCATCCCGGCGCCAGGACGCTCGCCTCGGCCGCCACCTGCAAGACACCACAGCGCTGGGAGCCTTTCGCTTGCGCGCCGACGAGAACGATTCTCTCGCGATGGTGGATCCTGATAGCTTCGAACGGGACTGCAGTCTCCGTCATGCAGCATGGAACGAGCGACTACGAGTTGCTGCAGCGGCGCGTCTCCGAGACGAGCCCCGCCTTCACTGACGCGGAGGGCCCTTCCAAGCGGCAGCTGCTAGAGATCCAGAGGGCGGCCCAGTGGCGCGCCCTGCTGCGGGCCCCTACCGCCGCCACCCGGCGCCCTCGGGCGCCCGCCTTGACAGCGAGGGGAACCAGTCCTCCATCGCGAGGGAGCCCACGATCATGCTGCATGGGCCCCGCAAGTACTGGCAGCCCATCTTCACTGACAAACCAGCCGACCTCGGCGAGGTGGATCGCTACCTGGACAACCACATGCCCGTCTTCCAGCAGCCGAGGATGGGGGCGCCGTCGCTCGAGTCTCTTCGAGGGGCGTTCCGACGGGCGCGCCCAACTGCCCCTGGCCCCGACCGACTGAGCGCCAGGGCGCGGCTTGCCGATGGGAGACGCACGGATGCACCGCGCAATGTGGTGCTGAATATCTTCCGAGGACGCTGCGCCACGGTGGTCCAATTTCTCCGACATGGCCTTCGCGCCCAAGGGGGGCGACCCAATGGATATGATTGATGTCGGCCGACACGCAGCCAAGGTGCGATCGCTCTCCCTCAAGAATGCAGACGCGAAGGCCATCGCGCCGGCCATCGACCTTCAACTTGCTGCACAGGCGGCTGAACGTTGCCACGTGAGCCAGCAAGGTTTCATCAGAGGCAGGAATCTCTTCGGTCCCACATTGTCCGCCAGGATGCTTTCGCTCGAGCCTCAGTCACCACCCTGAGTTCACTCCTCTCTTTGTCTCCTTTGTCCTGCGTGCTGCCTTCCTTGCCCCGTCCCAGCCCTTCCTCCATCGAGTGCTCGAGCATCGCCGCGTCCCTGCGGGGCTTAAGAACGGGATCTCAGCGCTGCATTCTCGAGCTATCGCTCACTCCAGCTGTGGAGCCGCCTGCAGGCCTCTCTCCATGGTCTCCCCTGGGATTGCTCAGGGGCGCACTCTCTCGGGCACCATGTGGGCCCTCTGCAGGGACCCCTTTCTGCGTCACTTGGATTCCCAGCTGAGCTCCCCCGAGGCCCTTGCCGCGCGCCCTGGGCCGGAGCGATGGCGCCCTAAGCGAGCGCCCGAGCGTGGCGCGACGGCAGCCGACGCGGGCCCCACCCCCCTTCGATTCGGCCCCTTCCTCTCTTGCACCCACCATTCGCTGCCGCCCACACGATCGCTGACCTTCTGACCTTGTGCTGCAGCCAGACAAGTGCTGCGTCGCTCCTTTCGGTTATGCATGTACGCCTGACACGATGCAAAGCACCTCCTCCCAAACTGCGGCGAGTGTCACACAATGGCCCAGCTTCCACGTCGAACCCGCCGCGACTTTCCGTGACGTTGAGTTCGGACCTGGAGCCGATCTCTTGGCCCAGCGGACCGCGCCCCGCAGGGCGTGGAAAGCTCGATCGGTGAAAATTGCATTCAGCCGCTCGCCTGAAGACGCCAACTGTCGCACGCACACACACACACACATATATATATATATACACACAAGACTGCAGTGGCGCTTCGCGCCATGCACCTTGGTCCTTGAAGATTGCTATGCAGGCGGAAAAGGCAAGAAGGTCAAGCGGACACTTTAACGATAACTCCTTGCTGCCTTTTCTGGCATCGCCGTTATAATAATGTTGTTCGTTATCCTTCATCCACGCTTATGTTTCCTCATTCTCGCCATACCCTGGGCATTCTCCCCATCCTCCTCAGCTCTTTTTGCGGAGGCTCCTCCTTGGAGAGCCTCTGGGAGCCTCACCAAAGTTCTCAAGCTTTCTTAAAGCCTTCTGGAGGCCTCCTGGGCGTGTTCTGGGGGCCTCTGGGGCTTCCTGAGGCCAACCTGCCTCTGACCGCGGTCTCCCTGAACGCCCCGGTCACGATTTGGAATGCTTCGGAGGGTGTCTTGGGGCCATCTCGGGCCGCCATGGGGCTCTCTTAGGGCCATTTTGGACCCCTGGCGTACCGTTTTGGGCCTCTCTTGGACTGCCTGGAAGCCATTTCGGATGGCTGTGGGGCGATTTCGGAGCCTCCCAGGCGACTTTGGACGCCCAGAAGACTGCTGTCTTGGAGCGTCGGGAAGCCGAAAAGAGGAGAACCCCAAATTCACCAAAAACCTACATTAAATCAATGATTTTTGCCTCTTGGGGCCTTCTTCGGGGTGCTCTTGGAGGCCTCTTGGTACGTTTTGGAGCGATCTTTCGGGGTATGAGGGCTTCTTGGAGCGCTCTTGTGCTCTCTTAGGGTTCTCCAGGACGTCTCCGATGACCCCCCTGATCGCCCTAGGTGTGCTGCGAAGGCTTGGCAAAACGCCCTGCGAGGCCCGGGGGGCCGCTTCGAGGCCCGTCCGAAGGGTCCCAAAGCCCCAGATCCCGGGAGTCCGTTTTTTTTTGGGGGGGGTGGATGGGTTTTCCCCCCGCCCGGGCTTGTAAAAATATAGGAAGAGGAATATAGTATTATTATTATTATTACTATTATTATTATTATTGTCATTCTTATTATTCTTAGTATTCGTATTATTACTACTATTATTATTACTATTATTATTATTATTATTATTATTATTATTATTTCTATTATTATTACTATTATTTGTTTATTTATGTATTTATTTATGTATGTAGTTATTTATTTAGTTATTTATTGATTTATTTATTTGTTTGTTTGTTTATTTATTTATTTGTTATTATTGTTATCATTATTATTATTATTATCATTATTATTATTATCATTATTATTATTACTACTATGTATATATATATATATATATATATATATATATATATGTGAAAGAGCGTGTTCTGCCGCTGCTGGCGGAAGACCAGGAGGGGCCACTGGGGGTTCCTAATCCGTCCCCCCCCCTCCCCCTCGAAAACCGGGGGGGGGGTCACTGCCGGTTCAAACCTCCCCCCCCAGTCCATCATGAAAAGGGGGGAGGGTCACTACCGGTTCGAACCCCCCCCCTTCGAAAACCGGGGGGGGGGGTCGCTACCAGTTCGAGCCCCCCCCCCCTCGCCGCCAGCAAACGATTCCCGCTCCTCGGGACAGTTGGACAATGGTGGGGATATTGGGACAGTGGTGGGAACGGAGTTGTGTTTTATGCGACCGCCGTAGTGCCGCCGCTCCCGCAAAGCGGTGAGAATCGGCTGGCCTTGTCTTGTCTTCTTTCGCCCACGCGCTCCGGCGTATGGCATGAGTGAGTGAGTGAGTGAGTGAGTGAGGGTGGGAACGGAGGTGGTGGGGACAGTGGTGCGGGGACAGTGGGACAGTGGTGCGGACAGTGGTGGGGACGGTTGGGGACACTGGCGAGGGACAGCGGGACACTGGTGGGGACAGTGGGACAGAGGTGGGGACGGTAGTGGTGGGGACAATGGTGAAGGTGGTGGTGAGGACAGTGGTGGGACAGTAGTGCAGTGGGGAGAGTGGTGGGGACACCGGGGACAGTGGGACAGTGGTGGGGACAGTGGGGACGGTGGGACAGCACAGTGGGACTGCGGCGAGGACAGTGGGACAGTAGTGGGTACAGTGGGGACAGTGGGACAGTGGTGGGACCGTGGGGAAAGTGGGGAGAGTGAGACCGTGGTGGGACAATGGTGGGGAGAGTGGGGACAGTGAGACACTGGTGGGGGCACTGGCGGGGACAGCGGGGACAATGGTGGGGACAGTGGGGACAGTGGGACAGTGGTGGGGACTGGGACAGTGGTGGAGACGGTGGTAATGGGGACAGTGGTGTGGGGACTGGGAAGTGGTGGGGACAGTGGGACAATGGTGGGGACAGTGGTGGTGGGGACAGTGGTGAGGGCGGTGGCGAGGACCGCGGTGGGACAATGGGACAGAGGTGCAGTGGGGACAGTGGTGGGGACAGTGGTGGGAACAGTGGGACAGCGGCGGGGAAATTGGGACAGTGGGATAGTGGGGACACTGGGACAGTGGTTAGGGCCGTGGGGAAAGTGGAGAGAGTGGGACCGTGGTGGGAACAGTGGTGGGGGCAGTGGGAACAGTGCGACAGTGGTGGGGGCACTGGGGACGGTGGTGGGAACAGTGGGAACAGTGGTGGTGAGGGCGGTGGTGCTGGGGACAGCAGGTGGGGGATGTGGTGCGGACGGTGGTAGGGACCCGGGAGTCGTTTGCCGGCGGTGAGCGTGGGGGGGGGAGGGGTTCGGGCCGGTAGTGACCCCCTCCGGTTTTCTGGAGGGGGGGGGGTTCGAACTGATAGTGACCCCCCTCGGTTTTCTGGGTGTGGGGGGGTATCGAACTGGAAGTGACCCCCCCTCGGTTTTCTTCTGCGGGGGGGTTCGAACCGGTAGTGACCCCCCCTGGTTTTCCGGAGGGGTGGGGTGGGGGGGCTTCGAACCGGTTGTGACCATCCCCGGCTTTCTTGAAGGGGGAGGGGGGTTCGAACTGGTAGTGACCACCCCCTTTTTTTCGGAGGGGGAGGGGGGTGGGTGGGGGGGTTAGCCGGGGAAGGGGGGGGGGGGTCCAGCAGAGGGGGGGATTTTCGGAGGGAGGGGGGACCCCCGGGTTGCGGAGGAAGAGGGGGGGGAATTTCCCACAGTAAAGCGGCGGTGGATAGCGCGCGCGCTCTCTCTCTCTCTCTCATATATATATATATATATTACTTTGGAGTCATTCCTGTACTGAGCTATATCTGTCAAATGTTTCCTCCGCCCCCCTCCTTCATTCGCTCCGAGCGCCGCGTCCTTCGCCGCCTTCTCCGTTCCCCCCGCAAATCCTTTCGTTTCAGTGGGCTGATGGGTGTCAGACCTCGGCTCCCATCAGTGGTTCCTGGGTCGCTGCGAGTGGCCTCTGCTGCCTCAGCTTGGCGCGCGGCCCACCGCGTTCTCCCTCGGGCGGGACGGGCGGGTTGGGGAGATCCCTGGCCACCTTGAAGGGACGCGCTTCTGGACTTTGGGCGCGGAGTGCGCTCGCCGAGCTTCTTCGCCAGGCAACAATCCATTGCAGAATTCGATGAGCGGACGCTGGACCGAGCCTCTGCCCCCAGCGGAATGCCCCTGCTGGCTCGGCAGACAGCCGCGTCTGCGGCATCCCGCGGGCTGGCAGCAGCACATGGAGAGGAGCGCCGCCCGCGCCCCCAGAGAGCACTGCCCGCCACTCTCTCCCCAGCTTCCTTCTCCTCCTCCTCCTCCTCCTCCTCCTCCTCCTCCCCTGTCCTTTCCTCCTAATCCTTCTCCTCATTCCTCTCCTCCTGCTCTTCCTCCTCCTCCTTTTCCTTTTCTCTTCCCTGACTCGTTTCCCTCTCTCCTCGCTCGCCGTCTCCGCCCCCGATCCCCTTCTCCAGCTCCCCTCGACGGCGGGAGGCCCTCAGGGCTGTGCCCGCCCGTGCTCCCCCGGACGCGGGCATGGGCCCACGTCAAGACGTCGGCCAGCGGTCGGGTCACCTCCGCCGGAGTCCCGGTCGCCACCCCATGGTGCAGGTCTGCGTGGCTGCTCGGCCCCTGACGATTTCCCACGCCATGCTGTTTGCCATCGTCTCCTCCACCTCCTCGCCTTCCCTCGTGGGCACCTGCCCTCTCCCCCCCTCGCTCGTCTGGTGTCGGGCCCCGAGCCAGATTCCGAAACACAGAACCCTTGGGCTCGCTGCCGCAAGATAGTCGTGCTCTTTTCCTGCTTACCATAAACTGAGAGCTGATCTGGCTTTGCGGCACTGCGCCGCTTCGCCCCCTTACCACTACGAAATCCGAGCCGCTGCTCTAGCCGCGATGCGGTGCTAGAGCGCTGGCAGTAGCTGGACCACCATGGATTCAAGCTACGTGCGCTCTTCCTCCTCCTCCACATCCTCATCCTGACCCTCATCCTCATATTTCGCCTTCTACTTTTCCACTTGCACGTGGTTCAATCCACTGTTTGACCAGATGATCGGGCTATGCCTTTCAGTAACGCTATGCCTGCCATGCTGGTGGCGCATCCTGGTGTGTATGTGCGCGTACGCGTGTGTGTGCATGTGTGTGTGTGTGTGTGTGCATGCGTGCGTGCGTGCGTGCGTGCGCGTGCGCGTGCGCGTGCGTGTGCGTGTGCGTGTGCGTGTGCGTGTGTGTGTGTGTGTGTGTGTGTGTGTGTGTGTGTGTGTGTGTGTGTGTGTGTGTCTGTGTCTGTGTCTGTGTCTGTGTCTGTGTCTGTGTCTGTGTCTGTGTCTGTGTCTGCGTCTGTGTCTGTGTCTGCGTCAGTGTCTGTGTCTGTGTCTGTGCCTGTGCCTGTGCCTGTGCCTGTGCCTGTGCCTGTGCCTGTGTCTGTGCTTGTGCCTCTGCCTCTGCCCGTGCCTGTGCCTGTGCCTGTGCCTGTGCCTGTGCCTGTGCCTGTGCCTGTAGTTGTGGCTCTCTTTGTGTCTCTGTGTGTCTCTGTGTGTCTCTGTGTGTCTCTGTGTGTGTCTGTGTGCCTCTGTGTGTCTCTGTGTGCCTCTGTGTGGCTCTGTGTGTCTCTGTGTGTCTCTGTGTGTGTCTGTGTGCCTCTGTGTGTCTCTGTGTGCCTCTGTGTGCCTCTGTGTGTCTCTGTGTGTCTCTGCGTGTCTGTGTGTGTGTGTGTGTGTGTGTGTGTGTGTGTGTGTGTGGGGGCGTGCGGTTACGTGATCGATTTGGTGTGGCACGATGTTTGCATGGCGCTGCTGTGCATCGTGGCGCGGCCGACCCGATTCATTTTCGACTCCGTGCTCTTGCAGCTCCATCCGACGCACATCCCGATCCGATCCGCTTTCCCGATTCGATGCTGACTGATCCTGCCCCTGTTGCCGCCCTCTTCTTTCTCCTCCCCTGCCTTCGCCTGCGCCTCCCTTCTCCGCCCCTCCTCGCGCGCCCGGTGCCCATCCTCTCGCAGGCGCATTGCGCTTGTCTCGCGCTGCGTGGCGCTGCAGTGGCCGCTGTAACTTTCTGGTCGCATGGCCGAGTGTCTGTGTGACCCCTCTCTTTTCTGTGCCTTCCTCCGCCCCCCGTTTTGCAGTTTCCGCCCTGCATTGATTTCCCACTGATCACGCACATCGTTTCCGCGATGCTTGGGCGATCACGTGTACAGTGAATGTGGGAGGAGGTGGCGAAAGTGGAGCACTTATGATTACAATTCGGGAGACTATCCCCCTCGAGCGCGGTTGGAGCCAGACAAGGCAAATGAAAAGGACAATGCCATCACGGTCATTTCGGAGATCGGCGTTTGAATGAGAATGATTTCATTGATTGCCGACTGCAGAAGGAATGCGCTGATGAGCCGAACGTTGCCATGGTCTAGTTCACGGATTGGATCATGATCTTTAGCATGTTCTTGACAATGAGTCGAATATGCGGCCAAGCCGTACGTTGCCCCGTAATTACATGTTCTTGGAGGTCATAACACAGATCCTGACAACGAACATGACCATGAGTTGGCGCATTGCTTTATTTGTGGGATACGCCTGTCTGCTTCGGCCCGCATCAAGAGCCCTGCCAGGAGTAGCTGCCATCCCGCCAATGCGCCTGGGGATGGCACGAGTCTGGCAACTCCAAACTGGGCTGAATCCAGGCCCACTCATCCTGCCGCGGGGGGGGGATAATATGATTCTTTCCTCGCCGTTTCCCGCTGCCGCCGCCGCACGCCGCTGCTGGTCATCGCAGTACTGGCGCTGTATCTGGCTGCAAATAGTTGTAAAAGTACGCGCGCGGCCCCCTCCGCGCACGCGCGTTATCACAGTTAACTGTACGCGTTTGCTGACGGGCATTCGCTTTAGCCATGCCGAATTCAATGATCCAGCCTATTCCGGGGCATAGTCCCATCGATGATAGTAGAAGATGACGGTACACCGCGCATCATGTCAGAATCTTCTAAACTTCCAGCAAACCACTGACACGACAACTTCCTGCTAGGAGTTGCGCCAGGGGGTGCGCACTCGGCGGCTGAACACCGAATGTTTTGCTACCGGGTGTGCCGCAGGGTGGGCACTCGGCAGCCGAACATAACATGGCCTGCTATGATGCTATGTGCTGTGCAGTCGGCTGCCGAACATAGCATGGTCTGAAACGTGTTTCGCCAGAGGTTGCACGCTCGGCGGCTGATATTATGACGGTTTGTTAGCGGTTGCGCCATGGGTTGCGCATTCGGCGGTCAAACATCCAATGACTTGCTTGTGATTGCGCCATTTGTTTCGCATCCAGCTGCCGAGGTAGCAACGACTTGCTATTGGTTGCCCCATGGGTTGCGCATCAGGTTTTCGAATGTCAGACGACCTTCTCTTGATTGCATCGTACCCTGAGATGTTTTGCTCTATACGCGTACGCCATTCACGCCGACCCCCAGAAAACATGCTGTTTTCACATACAGCTACCAACACATATCTTTACAATTCACCACATGTACACATGTGTATATCTACATATCTGTGTGCACGCACGTGTTTATGCAGATGCATCTAACTGTAGGAGTGTGTGTGTGTGTGTGTGTGTGTGTGTGTGTGTGCGTGCGTGCGTGCGTGCGTGCGTGCGTGCGTGCGTGCTTCCCTGCGCCATGTGATCCCTCATGTTGGTGCCGTCGGTGGGGTTCCTGGGGGCGCGATCCGTGTGAGGGTTGTGCCGACGTGGGCGGAGGGACGCCGCTACTCTTGCGTCTATTTTCTTGATAAATCATCCCTGTCGCACCCCGAAGCGGGTCGGTCGGGCGGGCTGGGCATTTCATTTGAGATTCATTGGTTGACGCCGCACCGCCGACCGCTTGCGGCGGTAGTAAGTGTGAAAAACGGAGTTTGCGGAACGATTCCTGTGGAATCTTGGGGTTTCAGCTTCTTGGGATTCCGTCGGGGGCGGTTGGCGGATCGCGGCTCTGCTTTTGGGCTTCTCTGGGCTCTCCTGGCAGCATTTTTGATGCCTCTTGGGGGCCGTTTAGAAGCCTCTAGGAGTTTCTTTTGGGCCTCTCGGGGGCCTCGTGGGAGCCTCTTGGGGGCCAATTGGCGCCTCCTCAGGTTTTTTCGGGGCCGAGTGCTCGACATGTTCATTCGGGTTCACCCTCTGGGCCTCCTCTTGGGGCCCTCTTGGGGCCGTCCTGGGGCCCTCCTGGGTCGTTTTGGAAGCTTCTGGGGCGGTCTTGGGGCCCTCTTGCGCTGTCTTGGAGCCCTCCTTCCAGTGTCTCCCAGACTCTTCAGTTGGCTCCCTCCTCTCCTCCGCCTGCAGCTTGGGCTCGCGCGCAGGAGCGAGCCGCGACCCGCCCGCGTCCACCCTTGGGGGCGCGGTCCTATCGGAATCGCTCCAATGGAAAACGACAGGAGTGGGTGGCAGGGGACCAATTGGGGACCTCTTGGGCTATCTTGGGTCGATCTTCAAGGGTTCTTGGGCTTTTGTGGGCCTCGTGAAAGCCCAAGAGGCGAATGTGGTAAAATTATCCGTTTCTCCTAGGAAAGGGACGATTTCTGCTTCTGGAGGGCTTATTGGGACGCCTCTTGGCGGCTTCTTGGGGCGTCTTGGGGGCCTCTGGGACCGTCTGGAGGCAATCTTGTGCGTCTGAGGGCGTTTTTTCGGCGACTCGTAGCCCTCTTGGACCGTCTGGGGGGCCTTTTGGGGGCCCCCTTGGCCTGTTTTGGGGCCCCCTGAGGCTCCAAGGGTGCGGCCGGCACCTTTGCCCCCCCCCCCCCCCCCTCCAAATTGGCCGGACCGGGGGAAGCAGCTCACACGCCGTGACTCCAAGGGGTCGGCGGACTTTTGGCCATGTATGGGCATGGAACTTGACACTTGCAATAGCTTCATGGATGAAGAGCTCGCCTTAGCGCCGCGCACATTCGCCGTAAACGTTCGCAGCGGTTTCACGGATGTCAGGGCGGGCTGTGTTCGAAATGTCGTTATCGCCTTAGCACCGCACACTCGCCGCACACATTCGTCTTCAACGTCTGTGCAAGAGTTTCACGGATGGAACGAGGACCGTTTTTTTAATGTGGCTCCCGCTTTAGCGCCACGCGCATTTGATTTTAAAGTTTGCAGGAGCTTCGCGGATGGAGGGCGGCTCATTTTCCAAAATGTGGTTATCGCCTCAGCGCCGCGCGCATTCGTCTTAACAGTTTACAGCAGTTTCAAGGATTATGATGGTTGACGCCCCAGAGCTGGTTTTTTAGTGCGATTTAGGATTGCCAGGGCTCGGCAGTCACATTGATTCGCGGTGTCCACGTCCCAGAAAATAGTGTTCTGGCACATCAGGTATCAACAGTGACGTTGATTCGTGGCGTTGAAGTCCCAGATATGGTGGTTAGGCACGGCTGAAGATTTGTTCTAGTGGTTCTCTTCTAGCATGGTTTTTCCAGAGCCTTCTAAAAGGGAACTTCGAGGGAAGGGTTATTGCAACATTTTTGTGGATCTTGGGTGTGCACTGGTCCTTCTCCTCTTCCTCCTCTTCTTCTTCTTGGGCGCTTCTGATTGGCCTCCTGGCGGTCTCAGAGCCATCTTGCCATATAAGGGCTCGCGGAGCCAGTTCTGCTCTGTGGCCAGGAACATCTCATAAAAAACTGGTTTGCCAGCAGATGCCCCACGGAACTGTCTTGTCCGAAGATTGCCTTGGGGGCCACAGACGCTCTGGGTGCACCTCAGGACCTTCAGGGATCGACGAAGACTGTGCCCATCGATTTCTGCAAGCAATACGTCTTATTGTATGCGTCTGCTGTACCGGTGCTCCGCCCCTCTGATCGGGAACCGCCGTCGCACCGCCACAGGACAAGCTGGGACGCACGCCGCTGCACAACGCGGTGGCGGCGGGTTGCGACGACCTTGCCAAGGGCCTACTCGAGGAGAAGGCTGCGCCAGGGGCCCGCGATCGAGGAGGGGAGAAGATGGTTCAAGCCATGAGCGGGACAAGAACGTGCGTGCACATGGTCGCACTGCGCACCTCCACTTGCTGCCCCTCTCCCCCTCTCCCTCCTTCCCTACCCCCTCACGCCCCACCGCGAGCGACCCGGTCGATACCCTATTGGGTGATCCCTGGCTCCCACGCCGCGTGCTGTGGCCCGGCCGCTCGCGTTCTCCCGCTTGACTGCCTGCGCCGCGACGCCGCGCGTGGCCGCAATGCCAAAAGCATGGTCTTTCCTGTAGGTTTCGCGAGCGTGCGTTGCGCCAGCGTGCGTGACGCGAGGCTTGGCTCGCAGGCTGCGGGGCCGTGTTCCTGAGCGCGGCTGGGCGTGTGCGTCTTTTGTGGGCCCCCTGTCCAGGCCACCGGAATGGGGTCGTAGCAAATGGGGCACGAGAGGATGGGGCCGCATCGGCGACGCATCGGCCATGCGTCTCGGTCCTGGGCCTTGTCTTCCGTGCTGATGTCACCGATGCATCGGCGGATGTATCTGCGATGCGTCGCCAGTGCGGCGCGGGCCTCCGGCCGCACCTGCTCCGGCCCCATGGAGGCCGCCTCCAGTGGTGCACCGCGAAGCATTGAGGATAAAAGAGCCCCTAACCCTGATTACACGATGAAGTTGTAGCGTCACTCAGGTCCCCGTCTTTGCATTAGGGGTAGTAATTCTTGGGGGGCTCGATGCGTCTGCAGAAAAGACCCCCTATCCCTAATGTTTTTGGCCCCCCTACCTTAGGTCCCCACCCAAAGGGTTACGGGTCTTTTTTCTTACTAATCAATCAAGAAAGAAGGTCCCGAGGCAAAGGGGCCTTCAGATTTGTGACAGGTTTTGCACCCCCCCCCACCACCCCCCAGGGGGGGCCCTCCTGAAACCCGGGACCGTCAGCAAACGACTCATGACGAGAAGGCGATCCTGGGAAAGGCTAGGGCCATTTCCATCAGGACCCTGTTCCCTTGTGGCTCGCGGTGAGTGGTGTCTCGTCGGCGTTTGAGGTCGAGGTGCTGGCATTAGAGACCGACGTGTCTTGCGCGAGGTAGGGTCTGGGAGACCGAGGATGGAGTAGAAGGAGGAAGGGGAAACGCATCTGCACGAGGTGTCAGGGCACGAGCAGAAAGAGGAACCCGATCAGAAGGAGAACACATTATCCCAGTGCGACCCTACCTAGGAGTTGGAGCCTCTAGGAAAGCAACATTAGTAGGAGCGGTAAACGCCGTCCTCCTCCTTCTCCTCATCGTCGTAGTTGTAGCAGTAGTAGTAGTAGTAGTAGTAGTAGTAGTAGTAGTAGTAGTAGTAGTAGTAGTAGTAGTAGTAGTAGTAGTAGTAGTAGTAGTAGTAGTAGTAGTAGTAGTAGTAGTAGTAGTAGTAGTAGTAGTAGTAGTAGTAGTAGTAGTAGTAGTAGTAGTAGTAGTAGTAGTAGTAGTAGTAGTAGTAGTAGTAGTAGTAGTAGTAGTAGTAGTAGTAGTAGTAGTAGTAGTAGTAGTAGTAGTAGTAGTAGTAGTAGTAGTAGTAGTAGTAGTAGTAGTAGTAGTAGTAGTAGTAGTAGTAGTAGTAGTAGTAGTAGTAGTAGTAGTAGTAGTAGTAGTAGTAGTAGTAGTAGTAGTAGTAGTAGTAGTAGCGCCAGAACCGCCGACGCCACGCCGTAAGTGAAGCAGCAGCAGAAGCAGGCAGCAAGCCGCCGAGACAGCAGCAAAAGCAAGCAGGCACGGTCATGAGGGCGGGGCACTGGAGAGTTCTTTACATCTACATCTATATCTACACCCACATCTACATCGACACCTACATCTACATCTAGACCTACATCTACATCTACACCTACAACTACATCTACATCTACACCTGCATCTACATCTACATTTACATCAACAGCGAGACTCACATCTACATCTACACATACACCTACACCTACATCTACATCTACATCTACATCTACATCTACATCTACATCTACATCTACATCTACATCTACATCTACATCTACATCTACATCTACATCTACATCTACATCTACATCTACATCTACATCTACATCTACATCTACATCTACATCTACATCTACATCTACATCTACATCTACACATCTACATCTACATCTACATCTACATCTACATCTACATCTACATCTACATCTACATCTACATCTACATCTACATCTACATCTACATCTACATCTACATCTACATCTACATCTACATCTACATCTACATCTACATCTACATCTACATCTACATCTACATCTACATCTACATCTACATCTACATCTACATCTACATCTACATCTACATCTACATCTACATCTACATCTACATCTACATCTACATCTACATCTACATCTACATCTACATCTACATCTACATCTACATCTACATCTACATCTACATCTACATCTACATCTACATCTACATCTACATCTACATCTACATCTACATCTACATCTACATCTACATCTACATCTACATCTACATCTACATCTACATCTACATCTACATCTACATCTACATCTACATCTACATCTACATCTACATCTACATCTACATCTACATCTACATCTACATCTACACCTACACCTGCACCTACATCTACATCTACACTTTCGCATTGGTTTTGCGTTTGCTTTGCATTGCCTTGGCTTTTGCTCTTGCCTTTGCTTTTGCTCTTGCCTTTGCCTTTGCTTTTGCTTTTGTTTTCGCTGTTGCTGTTGCTTTGCTTTTGTTTTTGCTTTTGCTTGGTTTTGCTTTTGCTTTGCCAGCAGCAATAGTGGATGCTGTGCTGCGCTATGCTATGCTATGCTCTGTTATGCTATGCTCTGCTCTGCTCTGCTCTGCTCGGCTATGCTATGCTGCGCAATGCTATGCTGGGCTAGGCTAGGCTAGGCTATGCTATGCTATGCTACGCTGCGCTATGCTATGCTGCGCTATGCTATGCTGCGCTATGATATGATATGCTATGCTATGCTATGCTATGCTATGCTATGCTTTTGCTTTGCCTTCGCTTTTGCCTTCGCTTTTGTCTTCACTTTTGCCTTTGCTTTTGCTTTTGCTTGGCACCCGGGGAGCGCAACTGGGGGAACCGCGCGTTTGCTTTTACCTTTGCAGTTGCTTTTGCTTGGCTCCCAGGGGACTGGGGGAACCGCCCGGGGCGGTTTGCACTGCCCCGCCCCTTTAAGCCACGCGAGTAAGAACCCTTCTAGGCAGAGCCTAGGTAGGGAACTAATGGCGGAAGGTTCACGGTAAACTAGCTAGAGCACTACACGTATCGAATGGCCCTCGGCCCATCACGCCGTTGTGTTTAGTTTGTGGATACGAAGCCTATTGGATGTTCGTTGGGGTCTCGTGGGAGGCCTCTCGGGGGCCTCTTGGCGGCAGTTTGGAGGCCGCTTGGGGGCCGTTTTGTTACTTCTTAGGGCCACTTTTTTGGGTCTCCTGGGAGCCTCTTTGGGCCTCTTCGTGGCCTCTTGAGGGCCTCCTGGGCCCTCCTGGGCGCCTCGTAGTGCCTCCTGGGGCCTCCTCCTGGGGGCCTCTTGGGGTGGAAAGCTAGATTCTTCGGTTCGTGCTCCCTCTCGTGGGCCCCTTTTGATGCCAGCTTGGGGCCCTCTTGGGCCTTCTTGGGGCGGTTTTGGGGCCCTCTCGGAGGCCTCTTGGGCCGTCTTGGAGCGGTCTTGGGGGCCTCTAGGTCCGTCTGGGAGCGTCGGGAAGCCGCAAAGGCGAGAACGCTAAAATCCTTCAAAAACCGATGGGAAATCAATGATTTTGGCTTCCTGGGGCCCTTTCGTGAGGCCTATTGGAGGCCTCTTGGGCGTCTTTAAGCCTTCTGGGCCGTCTGGGGGCCATCTTGAGCGTGGAGCGATCGTTCGGCGATTTGGGGCCCTCTTGGACCATCTTCGGGGCCTCTTGGGGCCCTCATGGCCCGTCTTGGGGCCCTCTTGGGCCCGAAGAAAGGTCACACGCCACCACTCGGCAAAGCCCCAGGGGCAACGCGGAAGGCCCCAGGGGGGCACGCGGGAAGCCCTGGGGGAGTTGAGAAGTTGGGGCCTGGGCCCCCCTTGGTGACTCCTCGGGAGTGAGGACGAAGGTTTAGAGGACTAGGCAAAGGACCTGAGGACACGCCCACTCTGTGCCCATGGGCCCCCTTGGTGACTCCTCATGAGTGAGGACGAAGGTTTGGAGGATTAGGCAAAGGACCTGAGGACACGCCCACTCTATGCCCAGAGGCACGGTCGCGGGCTCATTGTCCCAACAAGAAGAAGATTCAGGAAAGATCCTGTTCGGTTCGGTCCGCTTAGGTTCCGAAGTGCCTTCGGTTCGGTTCGGTTCGGTGTCGTAATCCTTCCGGTGCGGTTCGGTTCGGTTCGCCACATTTTCGTTTCCGGTTCGTTCCGGTTCTTGTTCCGGTTCGGTCCCGGTCCTGATTCTGCCAGATCGCCTAGTGGACGGTCGAGGAGGAGGAGGAGCATGAGGAGGAGGAGGAGGAGGAGGAGGAGGAGGAGGAGGAGGAGGAGGAGGAGGAGGAAGAGGAGGAGGACGACGACAAGGAGGAGGAGGAGGAGGAGGAGGAGGAGGAGGAGGAGGAGGAGCAGGAGGAGGAGAAGGAGGAGGATGAGGAGGAGGACGAGGAGCAGGAGGAGGAGGAGGAGGAGGAGGAGGAGGAGGAGGAGGAGGAGGAGGGAGGAGGAGGAGAGGAGGAGGAAGGAGAGAGAGAGGAGGAGGAGGAGGAGGAGGAGGAGGAGGAGGAGGAGGGAGGAGGAGGAGGAGGAGAGGAGGAGGAGGAGGAGGAGGATCAGGATCAGGAGGAGGAGGAGGAGGAGGGAGGAGGAGGAGGAGGAGGAGGAGGAGGAGGAGGAGGAGGAGGAGGAGGAGGAGGAGGAGGAGGAGGACGACGACGACGACGACGAGGACGAGGAGGACAAGGGGTAGGAAAGGAGGGCCGCGCTCCGCCCTCCGGGCGGTCCGGCATCCGAGAGAGGCCCGCCCCGGGCATCTTCGTCGTCATTCGTCGGCCCCTCGCCACGGGCCTCCCGCGGGGGAGGGGTCCTGGCCCCCCCGCGAGGGAGTTGCCACGGGGGTGACGGGGGCCCCGTGGGGGAGGGGTCACAGGGGTCCGCGGACGGGGGTCACGGGGGTCCCGCGGGGGAGGGGTCACGGCAGGGGTCCCGCGGGAGGGGAGGGGTCACAGGGGTCAGGGGTCACGGGGGTCCCGCGGGGGAGGGGTCGCAGGGGTCACGGGGGTCCCGCGGGGGAGGAGTCACGAGGGGTCACGGGTGGGACGGATCACGGGGGTCATGGGGGTCACGCGGGGGAGCGGTCACAGGGGTCACGGGGGTCACGGGGGGGAAGGGTCACGGGGGTCAGGGAGGCCCCGCCATGGAGGGGTCACAGGGGTCACGGGGGTCCGCTGGGGAGGGGCCACGGAGATCACAGGGGGCTCCTCGCGCTATAGGGATTCCTGGAGGCTTCGACGACGACTCGTGGAGCTGACGTCGAGGCTCGTTCGTTCCGGTTCGGTCTGGTTCAGTTTCTGGTCCGTTCCAGTTCGGTCGTTCCGATTCGGTCTGGTTCCGCATCAGAATCGGGGCCGGTTCGGTTCGGTTTGAGAATCAAAGACGACCGTTTCGGTTCGTTTCGGTTCGTGTTGAAATTGTTGCTGGTTCACGCCGGTTCGGTTCGTACCGGTTCGGTTCGGGCGGTTCGGTTCGGTTCCGGAACCTTCTGAAAATTATCCCCTACCCTCCCAAACGAGGCCAAGATCAATGACACCCACGCGCTGTGCCTTTCCAGAATGAATATTTACGGTACTTACGATTCGGGGAACATGCGCGCCGCCGTTCGCACATGCCAAACTCTTTCAGTATCATTCATGCTCTAACACAAGACTTAGTTGGTCAACGATTACCGAACACCATTGCTACTTTACCCAGTAGGCCGCCAGAATTCTACGCGCTGCACTCGTTTGAATAATCATGAAACCATATTTGTGTTGCCAGTTTGTCGAATCAGACCATGCGGCCGCACGCGCGCGCGCAGGTTGAAAACGTTCAGCAGCCACCGCGTGCCTGCCTACTTTTTCGAATACTTCCATGCGGGCCATACGCCCGCGTCTCCGCGCGCGCACGTCGAAGTCATTCCAACGCCAGCGGATTTCTAAGCATTTCAACACAGAGGCGCCCACATGCATATGAAACCCAAGTTGCTCCCCAATGAGGACGTATCAGGAATTCACGCTTCATGCAAGCTCGCACTTTCTCATCGCCATCATCTGCACAACAATTAACATCATCTCCAACGTCATCATTACCATCGTCATCGTCGTACAGCACCAGCAGCAGCACCATTGTCAGCAGCACCAGCACATCCATCATTACCAGCACATCCAGCCATCGTCAGCCGTCACCAGCATTACCATTTTCAGCAGCACCAGCACATCCAGTGGCACCTCATAATCAAACACGACGGGGGCCTGCAGTACCAGTACCATCGGCAGCAGCATCAGCACATCCAGCAGCATCTCAGAGTCCACGATTGGACCTAGCAGCACCATTGGCAGCATCATCAGCAGCCTCGCACAGTTCTGCACGACGGGACCGAGCAGGACCATCAGCAGCAACATCAGCACATCCAGCGGCGCTTCTGATTCGATCATTGGCAGACCCAGCGGCACCTCCACATCCAGGAGCTCCGCAGAGTCCAGCACGGCAGGATCCAGTATACAGTCCAACAGAAGCCAGCAGCACTACCACCAGAACAGGCACCCAGTGCATCCGCACGCCGCGACTTGCCTCCCATGCTTACTTGTGGGACTATGCTGGCATATGTTGGAAATCCCAGGCTTATTTTGCCACAAAACGCATCCCTGCAGGACGTCAAGCAAATAAACGCCAACGCCATCTTCGATAAGGCCGACTTGATGTATATCGGAGACGCATGGTACAGATGGCGCTGAGTTCGGCGCTCGTCCTCCTCCTGGCTGGTACCCATTCCTGTCGCACGGCACGCGCTCGCAAGCTGTGGTGAGGCTCGTTCTTCCTGATGAAGTTTAACGGCGGGCGGCCGTCGGACTGGGTGTTCGTTGAGGCCGGATGGGCTGCCAAGTTATCTTTATGGGGGCCGTTGTGTGCTCTGGACATCTTCGCGTTTTGCTTGGCTTCGGGCTCCCACATAGCCATCCGCGCAGCTCGACGCGCAACGATGGCCTCGATCGCGCGGCACGTGGCCATTCAGGAACAGGCGCTGTGTCGTGGATCGACGGGGCCGCTGGTCGAAGGCGGATGGGTCGTTGTCTGGAGGAACGGGCGCCAGAGATGCCAAAACTTTCGAGACTTTGATCTACAAACCTTCCGGTTTCAACGAGCTGTACCAGCCGCCCTTCACCCGCGAAATTGACGTGGCGAGCTCTCGCTTGGTCTGGATCTATGCCAATTCGCTCGCCGATCAGCTCGACGGATGCCACGCGTGCCACGCCCTCCCGGCCATTCACCTCTCGGCCCACCGCGCGGTTGCATTCGGAAGATCTGCGACGGCGGCGGACCAGCGGGGAAGACTGATCATTCCTGCGAAGGTTGCGGCCAACCCCAGCTCCCGCAGAAGAGTGGTGCTCGAATTCCACGCCTTGTTGGCTGAGGACACCGTTCGCCCCTCCACGGCGAGACTGTTGACCCCTGTCACCTGTCAAGCGCGCGCTGCACACAGCAGCCAAAGGCAGGCGGCGGGATGAGGCTGAAACCCGGGCAGACGGCACCGATGACGAATTGGGTTGGGCGCTTAGCTTTGTCAGAGCAGCAGAGTGCGTTGATCTCTCGAATGCGGCGCCGCGCCCGGACATTCACCAAGATTTATGAGTGCGTCAACCCGGAAAACCCCGAGGCTCGGAGCGACAGGCCCCCGCGTCTGGCAAGTGAAGGAGTTGGCGGTGCAAGTGGCGAGACAAGCGCTGACAGAAGATATTGAGCAGCGCCAGCGCGACCGCGCCGCTGACCCAGCCGCTCTTCAGACGCAGGCCAAATCCAACGTTCTGACGAAGCTAAATTACCGCCCACCAAGCCACCTCAAGCCAACCTGAAGGCCCCGATCTGCTTTCCATTTCCAGCGGGGTGTGGGGGTGGGGAACATTGAAAAAACACGCATGGAACCCGTGCTCCCCCCAACCCGAGATTCGGGCCTTCGGATTGGGTCGGGATGGCCTGGTAGGTAGTCACCAAAAAGGCGGATGCCAGGATGCACAAATTCAGCGGCAGCCATGCGATGCGAGGGCGAATGGGGCGACGGGCGCAGCAAACGAGGTCGCCGCTGCCCTCGCGGCACTTTGGGGAAGAGTTTTTCGCGCGCCGCCGATTGACTTCCACTGCGCGCAGCGATGGCTGGACTCCCTCCAGGAGGCTGCCCGCGCCTGGAGACAGCATGCGCCGCGGCGCGACGCGCCCCTGGAGGCCTGGAACTGGCGGGCGCGCCGCTGCGACTTCAAGAAAGCGCTGGGCGGGATTTGGCAATGGCGCCCTGGGCCCCGACGGCCCCCCTCCTCGGCTTGGAGGGCGCTCGGCAGCTTTGGGGCCGACATCCTTCGCGACGCCGCGTTGGCGCTCGAGCGGGGGTGTGCCGGCGACGTGCTGCGGCGGGCTCGCGGGGATGCGAGGGGGTGCGACGACGCTCGCCAGTCCTACTTGGGAGCCTCGGCGCGCTTGCCGCAGTCGCCCGCTGGCGAGGGCCCAGACCTGGGCGCCCACTTCAAAGCGCCCGATGCGCGGCCGCTGTCGGTCGCGAGCGCTGCGACGACAGGCCCGCGGCGAGCGCCGCGCGGATTCGCTGAGGGGGGCACCTCGACGGGCACGTCCGGGGCCGTCATCGGGGCTATACCTAAAGGGGCGCGCCATTGTGAAGGACCTCCAGAGAGCGCCATGATGTTGCGATCTTTGAACGATGACGAAGCCGCCGCAGTTTCCCTCGATTTCGCGGCCGCCATCCCTTCTATCTCCCAGGAGTGCATCGTGGAGTGCTTGAGGCGCGTCGAGTTACCGACCTCGTCGATCAACCCCTTCCTGGGCCTGTATGATTAGTGGAAGTGCAACATATCTGCCAAAGGCCGTTGCTTTGAAGGCTTCCGGATGTCCTCCTGAGTTCGCCGAGCAGCGGAAGTTCGGGCCGCGCAGTTCGACGAGGCGCCCCCCCCGCGGCAGTAGTTACAGGAGGGCGCGCGGAGGAGACTCGGGACTGCGATCAGCGATCCTGCTCGCGATCAGTCGCGCATTTCTTTGGCCGACTGGCATGTCCAGGCGCTTGCCTTGTTCCTTGCGCAGGCCGGAGAACGCATCGCCCGACAGGCAGGCCCCATAGAGGCCTTCCAACAACCCCGACGGGCCGGCCGGCCGCCGGATCGCGACGCCCTGCGTCGCAAAGGGTTCCAGCGCGTCGCGGGATTTTTCCTTGCGGCGAATTCCATCATGTCCCCTGCAAGTCGCACGTGGGCCGCTGGGGGCTGGGGGCCCCGACCCGCCGCGCGGCGATCTGCGGGCGCGTGCGCGAGCGGGTCTGGCAGAGTTGGCGCGCCGCGTTATTGCTCCGCATGTTGGGTGAGCTCGCGCCGCTGAGGGCCCAGTCGACAGCGTTCTCCACGTCGTGGAACCGATGGGCAATGGCGCGTTGGCTCCGAGGGCGAGCCCGACGCCTGCTCGGACGCGGCGGAAGGGCGCCAGACAGCATCGACCATGTCAGACGACGCTCCAGCTTGGGCCCTGCCTATGTTCTGCCCTTTCGTGTGTTTAATTGGTCAACCCCCGGATCACCCAGGCGGAGACGCTGGCCGTTGTCGCCGCGGCTATCTACAGCATGCGCACGCGCGCCAGCCAGGCGAGATGGCGCGGCCCTTGCGCTTCGGAGGCGGCTGTGGACACAATCGCGTATAGCCGGCGCGAGGGGGCTCAATGACACAGAGCGCCATGAGGGTCTTGAGCACGCGACGGAGCTAGGGGCCCGCGGCGCCCCCCCAGTGTCGGCGCCTCCTCTGGCGGCCTGGGGGTCCAAGTGTATGGTCTGCACCGTGCTCGCTTGTCGAGCGGGGGGGCGCGCCGCGCGCGCCCGCGCGGGGGGCGGCGCTCTTCCTTCCGCCGCTGGCACCGACGGCCGCCATGGCCTTTTCTCCGCCCCCCCCCCCGCCCGCTGCCGACATCTCGGACTGACTTCGGGTTCCAAAGCGATGTTTCTACACTTATTGCTTCTGGTTCTTCTGGACTGTAGCAGCGGCATCTCCTTCGTCTTGCAGCTCCCTTGCCTCGATCCCGCATCCGGGAAGTCCTGGTCGCGGGTCAGCGCCGCCCCGTTGTCTGCGTTGACCCAGACGGCAAGGCCTCCGACGAATCGGGGGCGCCCGCCCAGTCTGTTGAAGGGCTGCCCTGGCTTGTTGTGGGCCCGCGTCGCGAGGCGCGGGGCGGCTGCGACAGCGGCGGCAATCGCGACGACGAGGACGGCCGCACTCAGAACTGCATGTCTGGCGTCGCGCGTTCACGGTCGCGAGCGCGTGCGCGATAGACAGAACGGCCCCGATCGCGACGGCAGCCGCGATCGCGACGACGACGACGACTGCGGCGCCAACCGCGAAGACGATTGTGGATGTGCCAGCCTGTTTGGATTTCATTGTTGGCTGCGCTGCCCTGCCCGACGGGGCCCGGCGCCAGGGTCGACTTCCCCGCCGACGCCGAGCCCGAGCCCCAGGAGAGCGCTGGGATTGTCTCCCGGTCCGACGCCAGCGCCGACGCCTGGCGCGCCGCATGGGCCTGCCGCGCGACGGGGGGCAGCTGCGCGACTCCGTCAGCGGACCCTCTGAACAGCATTCTGGGGCGGCGGCCCCGGCTCCGACGCCGGACGCACGGGCTACGACGACGGCGACAGCGGTGACCGCGACGCGGCCAGGAGGGAGTATTCCGAGACATCTCCAAGCCCCCACAACGGCGACCACCGCAACGCTTCGCGCCGCCCAGGACGCCGGCCGCGCGACGCCGACGCAGCTCGCCGACTCCTCGATCAGCTCACATATTCCTACGCCGTCCAGAATGGCGGCTCCCGCTCCGACCAGCTCGCCGACTCCCGTGCCGACTAACCCGCCGACCCCCTCGTCGACCAGCTCGCCAGCCCCCTGCCCGTTCAGCTCGCCGACTTCCGCGCAAACCAGCTCGCCGACTCCCGCGCCGACTAGCTCGCCGACTCCCGCGCCGACCAGCCTCGCCCACTCCCGCACCGACCAGCCTCGCCCACTCCCTGGCTGGCCAGCTCGCTGACACCCGCACCGCCAGCTCACCGGCTCCCGCACCGACCAGCTCGCCGACTCCTCAGCTTGGCGGCTCCCGCGCCGACCAGCTCAACGATTCCTGGACGAACCAGCACTCCGACTCCCGCGTCGACCAGCTCGTTGTCTCCCGGCCCGTCCACCTCGCCGACTCCCGCGCCGACCAGCTCACCGACTCCCGCGCCGACCAGCCCGCCGATTGCGAGCGAGGCCGGCAACGGCACTGTCGATGTAAAGGAGATGGCCATGATGCCGTGGCCCATTATGTCGGCAAGGCTCTGGTCGCTTCCGCCAGGCACCACATCTCCGACGCCGCCCACGGTGCTGGAGATAACGCAGGAGATGTCCATGATGCCTGGTGGAACCATGCTGGCCAGTGCCAGGGTGATGGGGCGCACCGCGCTGGCAAGGTTCTGGACGCCCCCCCGATCGCACATTATACTAGAACCACGCGCGCGCTTCGCGCGCGCTTAGGTTCTAGCTAGGAGGCGAGCTTGAGTCAACGAAAGTCGCACGGAAGGGGGCAGGGGGAAGAAGGCCAGAGAGCGCTGAAGGATACAAATACTGGAACCCTCTTGTGATTTTGTGGGGAGCCTCGTCCGGCCGCTCGCTGGGAGTTTGACGTAGCTTCTCGGTAGCCTCTGAACCTGTCGGGGGCCTCCTGGAAGCAGGTTCGAAGCATTTTGGGGGCCGATTTGGGGCTTCTCGGGGCCTCCTTTGGGCCTCTTGGGGGTCTCCTGGGGCCTCTTGAGGGGCCTCCTTGGGGCCTCCTGGCGGCCTCTTGGGGCGGAAGGCTCGAGCTTGCGGTTCGTGGTCCCCCTCTGGGCCCCCTCTTGGGCCCGTCTTGGGGCCCTCTTGGGCCATCTTGGGCGCCTCTTGGGCCGTCTTGGGGCCCTCTTGGGCTGTCCTGGGGCCCTCTTGGAAGCTTCTTGGGCCGTCTTGGGGCGGTCTTGGGCGCCTCTTGGGCCGTCTTGGACGCGGTGAAAGCCCAAGAGGCGAACATGCGAAGAGTATACGTTTTCCCATAGGAATGGCACGATTTTTGCTTCTTGGGCCTCTCTTGGGCTGCCTCTCGGAGCGTCTTGGAGGCTTCTGGGACCTTCTTGGTGTCATGACAGGCGTCTTGGAAGGCATCTGAAGCCATCGGAGCGCGTTCCGAAGCCGCCTGCGAACGATCTTGGACGGCGTCCGGCGGTCCGACGTCACCGCGCCAGCGAAGCTCTGGATGTCCCCATCGGGCACTTGTACTCCGTGGGCGATACAGCGGAGCATTCTGTCGGCACCAGTGCTTCCCTGCCTCGTCGGACACAGCGGACGTATCACCTCGGCGACAGACTCCGCGACGGACGCACCCCGCCCCTGCATCTCATCATTGCGGCGCCACGTTGTCCACCGCGGCGGTGTCGAGCATGTCGCTGGGGCCAAGCACTTCGGAGCCGCGCGTGACCGCGGCGTCGCCGTGTCGGCCGTGAGCACCACTTGGCCATCTAACGTGACGGATTTGAGAAGTACCGCGGTGTTCACCGTAACGATGTCGAGTGCCACTTCGCCACCGTGTGCCACGGACCAGGACTGTAGAATTCTCAACGGCTTCGCCGACGGCAGCATTGACGGCTTCGCCCACGCGGGCGTCGTCAGCAGCATCAGCGGCAGCGCGCGCGGCAACTCTTACGGCGGTGCCGGCTGTGGCCGCCACTGCAAGTCCGATTGCAGCAGTGGGTGCATCCCATTGGTGCCAGCTGCGGCCCCCACGGCAATCCGACTGCAGCAACGGTTGCACCCCAGCTTCCCCGACGGCTCCGCTGGCGGCCTCGCCCGCGCAGGCAGCGACACGTTTGAACCCACCCTCCCCCTGGCTTTTGGCCAGGGCGGCGGGGCCGGACAGGTGGTAGTACTGCGCCGTTGGAGGTCTGAGTCGCTTCCAGTCGGACGGGGCTAGAACGAGCCGCCAGATCTCAGAGATCATCGATTCCGAGTAGCTTATAAGGACACATGTCGCTGAAGTCCGTCAGCAGCAGCAGCGCACGGCGTGCATCCCCCCCCGGGGCTGGGTTGGGCCTCTCTCCCCGCCCCGCCCCTTCCCCTGTCCCCCCCCTCCACCTCCGAATTTTTTCTGGGCCAAGGCGGGGGGGGGCTAGTGAGATGCTGGGCCGTAGTAGAAGGCCCCGGTGCAATAGCAGTTGCCCTGACAGAGCGTTTTTTTTAGACCGCCTGCGTTTCGCCCGCCGCGTCCGTGATCTCGCCTCGGTTTTGACGCGCGCGGATGCGTGTACATGCCGCAAGCAAGTCTGTTCGAGTCGAATCACTGCCTTTTACAAGGCTCAATGGCTCGCATGCGTTGTTTGGCGGAGGGCCCTTAGGGGTTGGTTCTTCAGAGCGTTCTAGGTCGTTTGGGATGCTGCTGCTGCGACCTGTCGGCGCAAGACTTCGGCGATCTCGGCGACCATCGCAAACATCGCCAACCTGGGAGCACAGCTGCGCTCGCTCTCTGGCGCAGATGGCAGCGGGCGGCGACGCGCGGCGACCTGCTCGGTTCAGCCGGGAGTGGCCGGAGCGCGGGTCCGATGGGGGCTGCCCGGGGCGGGCGGGAGCGGCAGCGGCGGGCCCGGGAAAGGTCGCGCGGGGATCAGGGGACTCGCGGAGGCTTATGATCTTCCAACCTACTTTAGCATTGATCACCAGAAAAAAATCCGAGCACCAGAAAAAGTGCCGAAACTAGAGGGTTTTCACGTGTCGGGCCCTAGGGGACACTCGCCCGACACTGTTTCGACACTCTTTCGACACTCTTTCGACTTCCGGGTGCTCGAAATTATTTCTGGGATGTGGTCCTGAAGTGCGACGGGAGCAACATAAGCGGAGGCGGCGGCCAATCTCCTGCTGGTCGTCTCGCGCGAGGCGGGGGATCTCGGCGCGCGCTCGCCTCGTCGAGTGGGCCATCTCGCTGGCGGCAGGCGTCGCGCCCAATCAGGCACGAAGCACGGCGAGCACGGCAAGGAGCTGCGCGAGGAGGCGCAGCACAGCGTTCAAGTCGACTGCGAAGCTCGCGAAGCCCCGCGCCTACACGCGAAGGGCGCGCAGTCGGCCATTGCGGAGCTTGTCGGGAAGACGAACAACGCCGCACCCACGCTTCATCTTCAACAGCCGGGCGGAGAAGCCAAGATGTGCCGCGTGAAGGCGCGGCAAAAAACATATGGAGGCTATCCCAACAGCGCGATGTTCCTCAGCTTGAGCCGCCACTGCAAGCATGCTCCCCGTCTCTTCGACGTGCCTGACATAGCAATCAAGTCCGAGGGTGGGGTGGGGGGCTCGCGGGCCCATCTCCCCGCGAGCCCCCCTTGCAGCCTTGCAGGGGGAGGGGGCGAGGATGCTGGAAGACGGGGCCCGAGCGGAGTGAGCAGCAATGCGTCAGGAGTGGCAGGACGGCGTGTGTTGATACACAAGTGCAAGGAGCTTTTGCAAAGAGTGAGCGCCTAGCAGCCATGTTGGCGAGAGGAGTAATCCCGCGGGAAGTTTCTGACTGATGGAGCCCGTCGGGGCACGCGCGAGGTTCAGAGCTACGGAGCGTCTGACATGCCAAGCACGCCAGTCATTTTGCTGCCCAGGCAGCGGCCATCCAGAGGGAAGGGTCGGGGCGGGAGTCGGGCGAGGGGGCAGGGTCGTGGAAGGAAAGGAAAGCCTGGGGCCTGAGTGCTGCGAGCTCCGATCCCTAGCTGCGCGCCAGGGGGGGGCCTCCTCAGCCTAGAAGCCAATTCTGCCGCGTGCAGAACGTGGCCGCACCCAATCTGAAGGCAATTAAGCAGTTGGCTGCACAGTCGCCCCCCCGGGAGTTCTAAACGTCTCAAGGCTTCAGCAGCGTGACCTTCAGAGGACTCCATGGGCTCCGATATGATCTGCTGATCGTCGTCATCCGCACCGCCGCCGTCATCATCGCCATCATGCGTGTCGCCGCCCTCGTCAAGTTGCTGCGCGCGCACTTCCTCATCGTCCTCATCATCACCATCGTCATCATCATTGCCACCTCCAGCGATGCCACCGTCATCATCAGCACCATTAGCTTCATCACTATCACCATCGTCGTCGTCGTCATCGTCCCCACCGTCGTCATAGACATCATCAGCATTGCCATCGTCATTGTTTTTGTCGCTGTCCACGTGCATTGTGCCAACAAGTTGCGGGAGGTTGGATGGAATGTTTGCGCGAGCTTGGGAGGTGATCGCGAGGATGCGGCCAAAGATAATGGCACTTCATAGATAGCGTCCCACAGCTTGTGCAACAAAGTTTGCACCTTATGGAGTACACCCCATTGGTTGCTTCACATAGCTTACGCCACATGGCGTGCGCCACATAGCTTGCACCACATATGTTGCATCCCATGTGTTACACTACGCCGCTTGCAGCCCATAGATCGCACCCTGTATATTTGACGACGTATGTTGCGTCACATGGTTTATCTAGTGTCCTACCTGTTGCAACGCCTACGCTTCATCACTCAGATTGCAACTTCTAACTAACACCCCGTGTGTTGCACCACGGTGCAATGGCCCACGGCGCGGGGCCCACGCAGACAGACATACTGCTTACCATTATGGTTGTTCGTGTTATCAGTGTTGCTCACGTCTGCTCTTCTGTTGCGCGCGCATCTTTGTGTGCGCGTGTAGGCTGGTGCACAAGCGGGCAGCCAGCCTGGCAAGCTGGTGGGTGCGTAGATGTTGCAGGCAGGCAGGTGGGCGGGAGCGCATGCCTGCCGCGTTGATTGCCCCAGGCCCTGCGGAGCCGCGCGCTCTCCTTCCTCCCCCCGCTCCCCCACCGCCCCTGCGCAGGTAAGGTTGGACCCCAGAGCCTCCATGTTATGCAAATCGGCATACATTTCTGAGCCGCATGAGGCCGCCTGGGCTTTGTGGGCCCCAGAAACGGCAGGGCCGTTTTTTTCACCGTTTCTAGAGCAATTTCCCTTGAAAATGGAAACGGCAAAAAAACGGCGACCTGAAACGGCAAAAAAACGGCTCCAGTATTGGAGCGGGAGCCGGAGCCGGTCAAAAAACGGCGACGGAACCGGTACAAAAACGGCGTCGGAACCGGCAACATAATCGGCGAAACGGAACCGGTAACAAAAACGGCCCTGTCGTTTCCAGGGCTCACTAAGCGCCTGGGCACTGCTCGTGGCGAAGATCCCCGGCGTCCGAGCCCCCCCCCCCCCCGGCGTATGCCCTCGCGGCCGCCCTCCTCAACTGGTCGCTCTCCGTGTGCCTTCGGCCTGGCGCGGCCCGCCGGCTCTCCGAACGCGCCACAGCGTGCGCCCCCGCTGCCGACCCAGAACAGATTCTCAGGACCGACAGTGCCTCGCCTGGCCGTTTCCAGGCGCACAGGCTGGAGCACCCGCTGAGAATGTGCTCGAGGAGGAGGAGGAGGACGAGGACGAGGACGAGGAGGAGGAAGAGGAGGATCAGGAGGAGCAGGAGGAGGACCGAAAGTGCTTCGCCTGCCGTTTCCAGGCGCACAGGCTGGAGCACCCGCTGAGAATGTTCGACTGGACGTAAGAGTGACCCTTCGCCAGAGTGACCTTTGGTGCTTGCACAGATGGGTCCCCAGATGGCTGAAAACGAAGCGGTAGCAGCTGCTTGCGCGCCCAGGTTTGGTCCCCCCGCGGCCCCCAAAAAGTCGCGCACCAAAGGTCACTCTTACCCAGGGTCACTCTTGCGTGTGGCCGAAATATGCTCGTTCCCCCTCGGCCACCAGCACGAGTGTAGAGCTGCACTCGTGCAGCTGCTCCCGCCTCGGAGCGTTTTGCGGCTCCCCCCCGCCGGTCAGGCCGACGCGCGTGCGAAGACCAAGGACGGGAGAACGGCCCCACCCCCGCGCGCGCAGTGCTCCGAAGCAGTTCTGCCCGGCTCTACGACTTAGGATTCCGGCAAATGAGCAGCTGGATCTGGTCCAGATCAAGAGCAGTTTGCTTCCCCAGACATACAGCGTCTCGACACAAATCGAGACGTAGGTTTTCCACTGTTCTTGGCGTCTCGGTGCCCTCAGCAGGCCTCGGGACGGTCAGACATCGGCTCGGGATGAAAAATCGGTCCTGGGGAAGTGGTCGAGAGGTCAGGGGCCCGTGTCTCGAAAAAATCGAGATGCCCGATGTGTGGGTCTATGTACGTCAGGCGTGTTGGTCTCCGATGTCTCAGTTCCCAATCCTCCTGTGTTGGGTACTCGTTCCGATTGTGGCAATGCTGCTCCTTCTCTTCTCCCGCCTCCTCCCTTCCCTTCTCGTCATTGCTTCTTACTGGTATACTATCGCTTGTTCCTCGCTTTCCCTTGGTGAATGCTCCGGGTGCTGCCAACTGCGCCCGTCTTTCGGCGCTCTTGGGGGCCTTTTAGTCCGTCTTGGGGCGTTGAAAGATCGAAAAGGAGAGAACGCTAAAATCGCTCAAAGACCGTGGGATCGGTAATGATTCTGGGTCTTCGGGCCCTCGTGGGGGTCCTCTTGCGCCTCTTGGCTCTTGGGCCGCCTTAGGGTCATCTCAGGCGCCTGGGACCCAAATTGCTGAAAGAGGGCGTATTCTGACCCAGGAGCCCCACTTGGACCCGCCCAGGGACTGCTCCCGCTCTGGCGGGGAAAGGATCAAAAGGGAAGGGCAGCCCTTTGATTCGATTAATTACGACCTGGCTCGATCCAACGCTGGCGAGCTTGGAGAGCCAAGCATGGCAGCCAGGAGGGGAAACACATCTTTGGCTGAACGAGCGTCTTCCAGTAACACCCTGGGACGACCAGGGTCGGCGGATTAAGATCTGACGCGTGTTACCCGCGTGGGGGCCTAGACGAAGGGAATTGTGACATAGTCCCTCTTCCGTCATGTCGAGAAGTGTAGCCGTCTCAAGCTGTGTTATTTTGTGCCTCGTGGGACACTGCTGTCATGTTACCCGATGACTTTCCAGTTGCAGCAGAGCTATAACATGTTACCCCATACAAAAAACATATGTCCTGTGATTCCCCGTGTAGGCGTAAGGAAACTGAGCTAATCCATTCCTCCTCTGCACATGCTGCTTTGAAACACATATCCATCCCCTTCGTGCCAATATCGAGTGGCCAACCCCATCGTCTCCGTTTCGAATGGCCAACGGCTGATTTTACCTCTTGGCAGTCTCCCTTCTCGACAACATAAATTAAAGAGCACATGCAGGGAGCAATTCGACGGAAACCAGGGAGACCAGACGGTTGAGGAAAGCCGGCATTGAACAGAGTAACAAAGGCGTCGGGCATGCAAAATGTAGACAGCAGGAGGGTGACCCGAGATGCCACAACGGCATCTGGCGAGCTTTGTAATTCCCGTCCAGGTCCTATCCATCGAGCTCGGCCGGCCACAGAGGAAGGACAAGGACTGGCTCCTGGCATCGCTCAGCAAGGGGGCGAGGGATGGATGGAGGGAACATGTGCAGGGGCTGTTGCAGGTTGGACAACCGCGGATCTTGCTCGGAGTGGGATTTCTCCCTTCGGAAGGCCAGTCTCAGCCTCGGGAGCTTTGCTGATGGCTTCGGCATGCCAGGGAGACCCTGGATATGGCGCGGGAGCTCTGGGGAACGAGATGCGAACCGAATCTGGATCGACTGTCTACCCGTGGCCCGAGTGAGCTGGTGGGAGGCAGGGGGATGGGCGGCGCAAGCCTCCGAAGAGGCAGGGCCGTTCTCGAAAAGTGTGGCAGGCGCTCCTCGGAGCGGACCAGACAACATCACAGTGCCAAACCATGTCAAGAGCCGTGCCCAGCAGCTCACGACCGCATCGCATTTCGCACATAGCCGAAGGTGCGCCAGCGCGCGTACCGTTAACGTTGAGGCTCGAAGCATGCAACCCAGCGAGGCCAAAACGATGGCCAGAACAAAAGGCATAACTCAGCACCAGTTCGAGGGATCTCCAGTTCCGGCGTGCGCTGGACGGCCCACCCGCCTCCTGGCAGTCCTCCTCGCCGCCGAGGAGCCCTCTGGGGGCGTCGTAGGGCGGTCTCGGGGCTCATTTCGGGTCTTTGGGGTTCTTTCGAAAGGTACGAATTTACCTGGGCGACGGACAATTTGCATGCATCATTGGACTCAGAAGTCTTGCGCATAGCCCTCTGCTTGCGCACGCCATTTCCTTCGGATCAGATTGTGGGTCGGGCCGAGGACCACGGGGAACCTTTTGCAAGGTCGGCGGGGAAGTGAGCAGGAGAAGGCCTTCTCAGAGGGCTCGGAAGTCCCTCTGCCTTCTGAGAAGTTTTCTAGGCTTTTCCCGAACACAAGAAAACGTCTCGGAAGGCGCGAGGGCTTCTGAGAAGTCCCGCCGCCTTCTGAGAAGGCCTTCTCCTTCTCACCTCCCCCCCTCGCTCGCCGCCAGCGTCCAGGTGGCCTGCGGGTCGGGCCGAGGACCACGGCCTTCTGAAGGTGCCCAAAGTGCTTCCAGCATGCCACGAACCCCTCCAGCAGGCTGCGGGGGCGCTGGAGCGAGTAGCTTTCGGCGCATCCCGCCGCCGTGCCAGGATTGGTGGACAAGAGGCGTTACGGAGGCGTTTGGGGGGTTGTTTGAAAGGCTTATTGGAAGCATCCTGGGGGCTCCTCCTCCTCCTCCTCCTCCTCCTCCTCCTCCTCCTCCTCATCCTCTGACGCCTTTCATGCATGGTTTTCACATGTGAATGCTGTTTTGCCGATTTCTTCCACGCAGGCGCCTCGGCGCCCCCTTCGCCGCGCCTTCATGGCGCCACAGGCGCGGAGCCGAGCCGAGCCGAGTGGAGATATCTGGGGGCCTGTTGAGCGCTTCCTGGGGGCCACCTGGGGGCCCCCTCGCAATCCTGGGGGCCGTCTGTCAGGCGATCGCAAATCTGGATCAAGGGGGCGTGGATTAGCGACGCGCAGGGGAATCGGGGATTTCCGCCGCCGAACGAGGCGGCACCAGCCGCACTTTGGGGAGGGCACCTCCCACGATCCATTGATTTGGCGACCGCGCCAAATCCATGGCTCACTAATCCATGTTTGCGCGCCCCCGAGTCTGGGAGGATCCCCCTCCTGGGCCCAACCTGAGGGCCCCTTGGGCTCCTCTTCGTGGCCTCGGATGCCGTCCTGGGACTCTCTTTGGAGGCCTCTCAGGGTCGTCTTGGACGCTCTCGGGAAGAAAAGCGGCATGCTAAAGCAGAAATCTGTTCAGTGATTTCGGCCTCCTGGGCCAGCCATCAGGCAGGCCTTCCAAACAGCCCAAGACAATCCAAGAGAACTAGAGGACAGTCTCCTGGAAACATGCCAAGCCATGCTGTGACCTTGGTTGGAATCCCAGGCGCGCCCCCAAGACCTCGGGAGAACTCATGCGGCAAGTCCCAGGAACGCCCAGGAGCACCGTAGAACTAAGGGAATCTGGAGCCTGGGGCCCTAAAGAGCACTGACAGTACGCAATGCAAGGATCTCGGAGGGACCTGAGGTCATTCCAATCAGTGCCTCCATCACGGTTGCGGAGTATTGATGGGCCAGCGATGAGCTGCAGCGTTCCTCACTGCAGGCAATGTACGCTGGAATTTGGCGGCTATCATCTGGTGTCCCATATGATCTAAGGTTGACAGCAGCATGCGTGAACAAGGTGAAAGCGGAGTTGGCCCCTGCAGCTTCTGGAGTTTGTTAACAAACATGCTCGGAATTGGCCCATGCAGCTTCCGGGGCTGATTACAGATAGAGTCGGACGTTGTTGATGCAGCTTCTGAGAGCGTCTGTGCTTCGAGCCGCGAGTTATTAGAATGTGCACGGGTGGGTGCATGCTTCGAGGGAAGCAAACGCTGACAGTAGCCTGGGCGAGCTATCGGTGCGTGGGCCCGTTTGGCATCACATGGAGCCATCGCTCGGCATAATCAAAAAACAATGCACTCATACGCTCACACACACAAGCACGCCCTATCTTGTATATGTGCAACGATGGGTTCCGAAGCACTTCTGTCGCGAGCAGCAGTTGTCTCTCGCGGGCAGAGAAAGAGTTCTTGGCACTGCTGCTTTCCATGAGTAATGACCTGGCAGTTCTCTAGATGCCTTACTGCGTGCCCGTTTGTCAAGGGGAGGTCGTAAAAAGGCGGGAAGGAGTTTCAAATCCACTGGGCATGAGGATCTCGGTGTTCCGCGCGACAGTTTCCAGTCCACGGGCATGTCGTATAGGCGCACTCCATAATCAGCCGCGACCAGGGCTCATACAAGCGAGTTGCGGTCGGCACCTGGCAGGGCAGTATCTGGCGCGACGCTCCATCCGAGTGCATCTCGTGTTGCGAGTACCGGTTGGCCCGAGAGCAGAGAAGTCAAATGTTAGAGAAGCATGCGAGGACCTCGAGAACATTCTCACGAACCTGATGGGGCTGCCCTTCCCCAAGGATTACGTGAAGACTGGGGCGCTGGAATAGCGGCACCTCCGGCGCGGCGGCTACTTGTTCCCCCCTTGTGCGACATGGAATTCCGCTGTTGGCCCCTCCACCCCCCGTGAGTAAAACCATGTTCGACCCAACATTTGTTTCGGGTGTGACGTTCTGCTCACTGGTCAGCTGCCGCGGCACTTGGGCGCTGCGGGCCTTACACACCAGCTGAGTTCCAACTAGGGCTCCGAACAGCTGGCCTATGGCGACCTCGAAGCCCCACTTGCCCATCCGCAGAATATGCCTTTGGGGGAGTTGCGCTTCGCATAGGCAGATCGAGGGCCACATCAAAGCTATAATATGCCTTGTAGTCTCCCCTGCGAACATCTGTTCGTAGGGTCCCAGAGCGGTTCGTTCCACAACTCGGTGGTCGCGCTTCCCTCTGTATCCAGAGAAATTCAGTGTCGCCTGGAGGTCCTTGCTCCTCTCCATGGAGATGCCACAGGGCGCCTCATCTGATTTGCCCAACTTGCCCTCCATGAGCACGGCCACATTCTATAAAGGAAGACGCGTACATGCAGATCCATAATATATATGTATATGTATATGTATATATCTATATGTATATATATAGATACATGGATATACATATATACACATCTGTGTGTGTGTGCGTGTGCGTGTGTGTTTTTGTGCGTGAGCTTTTTCGTGATGACGTGCGTATTTGTTCATCCACCGGTCCGTGACCGCAGTGGTCCATGTTCCGCCTCGCCCAGGTCCGCTCAAAATCATTCCCCAGACCCCTCTTCCTGGAGTCCATCCTGTCCGGTCTTCCGAGGTGGATCCAGCCGCGGCGACGAGAAGCCCTGCGGAGGCCCAAGAAGGACGAGCAATGCCCAAAACGCCCCCAAACATGTTTCTGCCGTCCTGCTACATCTATGGATGGTCGCTGCTCCAGCGCCCTGGCCAGAACATGCTGCAAGACCGGCCGCCCTCGTTCGCGCTCCTCTTCGCCGGGCAGGGCTCGCAGAGGCCCCGGCCGGCCGTGGGAGGCGGGCCTGAGAAGCACATCAGTGAAGCGCCCCCTCCGTCTCTTCCCCCCCTCGGCTTTGCTCCTCCTCCTCCGCCTCCTCCTCCTCCTCCTCTGCCCTCCGGATACGCTTCTCCTCTGCCGTTGTTTTGATTGAGAATTATCTCTGCGAAAGACCCAGCCATCTGCAGTTGTGATTACCGCGTTGTGGGTATCGGTTTCGGTGGAGCTCCCTATGGGGCCACGGAACGTGTGAAGGGTGTGCCGTAACGGACGCGGTGCTGCCATGCGAGCGCAGCCATTGCGGCTTTCGGTGAAGGTCCCTAGGGGTGCGCCGTAATGTGCGAGGGAGACGCATGTGAACGTCGCAACTGAGGCCTGCGGTGGAGCTCCCTATGAGGCCACGAACAATGTGAGGAACGTGCCGAAATGGACGGGGGAGGCGCGTGTGATTTTCGCAATTGGGACCTTCAGTGGAGCTTCCTGCAGGGCCACGAACCGTGTGAGCGGTGCGCCGTAAAGGGCGGGGAGACGCACGTGAACGTCGCCACTGGGGCCTTCGGTGAAGCTCCATATGGGGCCACGAACCTTGTGAGAGGGCGCCGTAATGGGCGGGGGAGACTCGTGTAAACGTCGCCACTGGAGCCTTAGGCAGAGCTCTCTACAGGGCTACGAATCGTGTGAGGGGTGCGCTGTAAGGAACGGGGGAGGCGCGTGCGAACGTCGCCACTGGGGCCTTACGTGGCTGTCCCTATGAGGCTGCGAACCGTGTGAGAGGGCGCCGTAGTGTGCGGGGGTGACGCAGGCGGACGTCGCCACTGGGGCCTTAGGCGGAGCTCCCTATAAGGCCACGAAGCGTTTGAGGGGTGTGCCGTAACGGACGGGGCAGACGCATGCGAACGTCGCCGCTGGCTCCTTCCGTGGAGCTCCCTACGGGGCCACAAACCGTGTGAGGTGTGCGCCGTGATGGGCGCGGGGGGTACGCATGCGAACGTTGCCAATGGGGCCTTCGGTGGAGCTCCTTGCGGGGCCACGAACCGTGTGAGGGGTGTGCCGTATTGGGTGGGGGAGACGCATGTCACCGTCGCTGTGAGAGGGCGCCGTAATGGGGGGAGACGCATGTGAACGTCGCCAGTGGGGCCTGAGGCGGAGCTGCCCGTGAGGCCACGAACCGTGTGATGGGGTGTGCCGTAATGGACGGGGGCAGACGCATGCGAACGTCGCCATTGAGGCCTTAGGCGGAGCTCGCTATGAGGTCACGGACCGTGTGAGGGGTGTGCCGACATGGACTGGTGACGACGATCATGATGATGACGAGGAGGACATGCGGAGGGCAGGGGCAAGGATGGGGAAAGGACGAGGAACATGGGGGAGGAGGAAGGAGGAGGGATCACTGCGGGGCGCTGTCTCGTCAAACTGAGGACCAACACCACAGGATGGTTGGGAATAACTCCTCCCTGTCGCAACCCCTGAGGTGTTGGTAGGGCGGGCTGGGGGATGCGCCTGAGACTACCTCACCACGTATGGCCCTTAAGCTTAGCAAATGGAGCATTTGCACGGATTGAGGGGGTTGTTTTCAACATGGAGATCTCGCCGTAGCGCCGCGTAACGTCGTTTTGAACATTTACACCAATAAGAAGGACAGAACGCATGGCGCTGTTTTGTTAAATAGGGGGGCTCACGCAGTAGCGCCTCGGACACTCGTTTAAAAAACATTGCAGCAGTTGCAAGGATGGGGCAGCACAGTGCCAACATTGAGCTGTCTGTCCCTACCACGGTGCACATTATTATTTATAACCATTCGTCTTTCAAGCTTGCAACGATTAGAAGGGTAGAGGGCGGTTCGTTCTTGAAATGGAGAGTTAGCATGAGCGCCGCGCACATTCGTGTTTTTAGCATTCAGCAGTCATTGGGTCGAGGGTGGCTCCTTTTCAAGACGGGGTGTTCGATTGAAGCTCCCGTGGGTCAAAAGTATCGGCGTCCCTCTGACGACGGAGGCTCTCTTCCTGCCCGGTAGCCGCTGGTCCCTGCCGACGTCTCAAAGATGGACTGAGGATGGCCGCCCCGGATTACAAAGGCGGCCTCGGATTACCAACACGATGTGCGGGCCCCATAGGGAGGGGGTCCCCGATCGCGAATTCCTCGCAATTCACTCACAGGCGAGGCTGCCGTCCGAGACGTCCTCTTGGGTTCAAGCTCCCAGGTGTCACCCAACTTGTTGCTTTTACGCCATTTTCCTACGGCCGCCTCGGATTATCACCATGATCAGCGGGCCCCCTAGGGAGGGGGTCCCGCTCGAGACTTCTCGAGATTCACTCAAAGACGAGGTTCTAGCTCGAGACTTCCTCAACATGAAAGTGTTAGTGAACGCGTGATTACGTGAATGTATACGATTGCGACGATGGTGATGGTGATACCGACGATGATGTTGTGAATGTGTGTGTGTGTGTATGGTGAGTGTGTGAGTGTGGCGGTGACGATGATGATGCTGCTCATGATGACGATGATGCTGGCTGGCTGATAATGATGATGATGATGCTGATGATGATGATGACGACGAGGAGGATGATTATTAGGATTTTGATTATGGTGATGATGAGTATTATGATGGTGATGGTGGTGGTGATGATGATGATGATGATGATGTTGATGTTGATGATGCTGATACTGTTGATGATGATGGTGATGATAATGATGATGATCATGACGGTGACGATGATGACGGCGATGGCGAGGAAAATGCGAGCGTGTGAGTAAGAGAGGAAGGGGGTGTGACAGGTCTCTGCGCAGGGGGCCGAGAGAAAATGATTCCGACGGTGGGACCCCACATAATGGTCTGTGTAGCTTGCCTGGAGATGCCCTCCTACCCACTCCCGCCTCCTTCTCCTCGTGTTTGCTCTTCCTGCTTCATCCTCCTGACTGCTCCACTTCCTAACTCCTCCTCCTCCTCTTTCTGCTTCCTCCTCCTCCTTCTCCTCCTCCTCGTCCTCCTCCTCCTTCCTCCTCCTCCTCCCCATGCGTCCTCCTGCCTCCTCCTTGGGCATCCTGCCTTCTCCTCGGGTCTCCTGGTGCATCCTGGAACCCCCTGGAGCCTCCTGGAGCCTTCTGAGGCCTCCTGGGGCACTCCTCCTCCTTCTCCTGCTGCCTCCTTCTCCTCATTGTCCTCCTCCTCCTCCTCCTCCTCCTCCTCGTTCTGCCTCCTCCTTGGGCTGCAAATAGGATGTGCCGCTGCCGTTTGGCTCGACCGCCAGCGCGACTCGTCTGCATTCCGGGAAGGAAGGAGCCTATCTTACTACCTCATGTTCGCATTATCACAGCCACCAACCCTAGCAATTCTAGTTGATAGCGGAGCTTGGACAAGGGGAAGACATGGGAGACGCGTTACGAGACGAGCGCCCTCGCGCTGGACCGGTCCAACGTGATCATCCAGACAGACGGTGGGCTCCGGGAGGGTGACTGCGCAGCGGCGGCGTGGA
>CAUYUJ010020875.1:45000-47931 GCA_963575745.1 Prorocentrum cordatum | reverse complement strand
GGAGGAGGAGGATGAGGAGGATGCTGATGAGGATGAGGAGGAGGAGGAAGAGGAGGGAGGGGGAGGGAGGAGGGAGGAGGAGGGAGGAGGGGGGATGAGAGATGCGGAGGAAGGAGGAGGAGGAGGAGGAGGAGGAGGGAGGAGGAGGGAGGAGGCGGGAGGAGGAGGGAGGAGGAGGAGTGACCAAGAGGGAGGAGGAAGGATCATGAGGGAGGCGGAGGAGGATGGAGTACGAGGGAGGAGGCGGGAGGAAGAGGGAGGAGGGAGGAGGGGGAGGGGGGATGATGATGATGATGATGATGATGATGATGCTGATGATGATGCTGATGAATATGATGATGCTGATGATGATGATGCCGATGGTGATGCTGATGATGCTGATGCTGATGATGATGGCGATGCTGATGCTGCTGATGATGATGCGATGATGATGATGATGCTATGATGCTGCGGCTGATGATGATGATGATGACGGTGATGATGATGGTGACGATGCTGATGTTGATGATGATGGCGATGCTGCCTTTGTTGATGCTGATGAAGATGCTGACGATGCTGCTGATGATGCTGCTGCTGCTGATGATCATGATGATGATGCTGACGATGCTGATGATGCTGATGCGGATGCTGCTGCAGACGATGATGCTGATGCTTATGAGGGTGTTGAGGATGCTGATGATGATGATGTTGCTGATGCTGAGGCTGATGATGATGACCATGCTGATGATGATGATGATGATGCTGCTGCTGATGATGATGATGATGATGATGATGCTGACGCTGATGCTGATGCTGATGATGCTGTTGCTGCTGATGATGCTGATGAGGATGCTGCTGGTGATGATGATGATGCTGATGATGATGATGCTGATGCTGAGGATGCTGATGATGATGCTGATGCTGATGCTGATGCTGCTGATGATGGTGCGGAGGAGGATGAGGACGAGGACGAGGACGAGGCGGAGGAGGAGGAGGAGGACGAGGATGAGGAGGGTCAGGCTGATGATGCTGATGATGATGATGCTGATGCTGATGCTGATGATGATGCTGATGCTGCTGATGATGATGATGATGATGCTGATGATGATGATGATGATGAGGAGGAGGAGGAGGAGGAGGAGGAGGAGGAGGAGGAGGAGAAGGAGGTGGAAGATGATGGAGGAGGAGGAGGAAGGAGGAGGAGGAGGAGGATGAGGATGAGGAGCAGGATGATGATGCTGAGAGGAGGAGCAGTAGGAGGAGTATGAGGAGGATGCGGAGGGGAGGGGATGAGGAGGAGGAGGAGGATGAGGAGGAGTCGGAAGAGGAGGAGGCGGAAGATGAGGAGGAGGAGGCGGAGGAGGAGGAGGAGGAGAGGAGAGGAGAGAGGAGAGGAGGAGGAGGAGGAGGAGGAGGAGGGCGGAGGAGGATAAGGAGGATGAGGATGATGCTAATGAGGATGATGAGGAGGCGGCGGAGGAGGAGCGGGAAGAAGAGGAGGGAGGAGGAGGCGGAGGAGGATGAGGAGGAGGGAGGAGGATGAGGAGGAGGGGGAGGAGAAGGGGGAGGAAGAGCAGGCAGAGGATGCTGCTGATTAAGATGATGAGCGGAGGAGGAGGATGAGGAGGAAAGGGGGGGAGGACGGAGGAGGGCGGAAGAGGCGGAGGGAGGAGGAGGAGGAGGAGGAGGAGGAGGAGAGAGGAGGAGGAGGAGGAGGAGGAGGAGGAGGAGGAGGAGGAGGGAGGATGAGGGAGGAGGGAGGAGGGATGATGAGGATGAGGATGAGGGTGAGGATGAGGATGAGGATGATTATGATGATGATGAGGAGGAGACGGATGAGGAGGATGAGGAAGATGATTCTGAGGAGGAGGAGGAGGAGGAGGCGGATGCGGAGGATGCGGATGAGGAGGACGAGGAGGAAGAGGAGGAGGAGGAGGATGAGGAGGAGGAGGATGAGGAGGAAGAGGATGAGGAAGAGAAGAGGAGGAGGAGGAGGAGGAGGTAAGGAGAATGAGGGACGAGAATGATGGAGTATGGCGGGGGGAGGGGGAGAGGAGGAGGAGGAGGAGGAGAGGAGGAGGAGGACGCGGAGGAGAGAGGAGGAGGAGGATGGGAAGGAGGCGGATGATGATGATGATGATGATGATGATGATAATGATGAGGATGAGGAGGAGGTGGAGGAGGAAGAGGAGGAGGAGGAGGATGAGGATGAGGAGGAGGGAGGATGAGGAGGGGGAAGGGAGGGAAGAGGAGGAATGACGAGGAAGGAAGATGAGGAAGAGGAATGAACAGGAGTGAGGAGGAAGGATGAGGCGGAAGAGGAGGAGGACGAGGAGGATGAGGGGGAAGAGGAGGGGGATGTGGAGGAGAATGAGGATGTGGAGGAAGCGGTGGAGGCGGAATCAGAGGCGGAGGCGGCGGAGGCGGAGGAGGAGGCGGAGGCGGAGGCGGAGGCGGATGAGGAGAACGAGGAGGAGGATGCTGAGGAGGAGAACGAGGAGGAAGACGATGATGAGGACGATGAGGGAGATGATGTTGCTGATGATGATGATGATGATGATGATGATGATGATGATGATGATGATGATGATGATGATGATGATGATGATGATGCTGCTGCTGATGATGATGATGATGATGGTGATGATGCTGATGCTGATGCTGATGTTGATGCTGATGCTGATTATGATGATGAGATGATGATGCTGATGTTGATGCTGATGACGATGATGGTACTGATCATGCTGATGATGTTGATGCTGCTGATGTTGATGATTATGATTATGCTGATGCTGATGATGATGGCGATGGTGATGGTGATGATGATGATTCTGCTGATGATAATGATGATGTGGATGATGAGGGTGATGATGATGATGATGACGATGATGGTGATGATGATGATGATGATGATGATGCTGATGACGATGATACTGATGATGCTGATGATGA
>CAUYUJ010020875.1:0-35000 GCA_963575745.1 Prorocentrum cordatum | reverse complement strand
GCTCCCAAGCCGACCGGGAGCACGAGGATCAGCAGATTCTGGCTCTCCACCGGGTTGACCTTGAGCACGTAGCCGTCTGCGCTGCCAGCTGTGGCGGCGAGCGTCGTCACGGCCAGCGCTGCTCTGAGCTGAAGCGGGGTCGGGCTCCTGCCTGCACGGCGCGCGCCCTCGGCCGCATGGGCCGGCGGCGCCGTGAGCTCAGACACATCCGTCGCCATGTTGGTCGAGATGCCGCGCATGGGCTCGTGGCTCTCCCACAGGTACCCGTGGAAGCTGTCGGAGGCCCAGCGCCCGAAGCGCTTGACGCGCTGCAGGTCGTCCACGGCGTGGTACATCGCTGTCGCGCCCCCGATGCGGAGGCTGTGCGAGCCGATCTCCTCCTTCCTCAGCCCGGCGGCAAGCCCTGCGATCGTCAGATAGTGCTGCACCTCCTCGCGACGAATAGGTGCTCCGCTCGCCCAGCGGAAGAGTGGGAGCTCCTCCTCGCTCCCTCGCAGCCTCTGCGGGTAGTGCCGCTCCAGCTGGCGGAGAGCTGCCACGGGGCACAGTGTCGTGCCCGTCTCGTACTGATTCCTTACGCACCCCACGTTGTACTGGTCGGTCTTCGAGGAGGTGATGTGGAGCACCACCTCCACCGCGTCCTTGAAGGTGCAAGGCTGGTTGTCGCCGTCGCGGCCCGTGACGTCCACTCCGCGCACAACGCGCTCTCGGCTCCATGTTTTCCCGGGCTGGATCAAGTACTCGGACGCCCTCAACATGAGAAAGAAGGCCACCGCCACGGCGGCCCACAAGACTGCGGTGTCCATCTCGGGGAGGTCCGTCTGGTCCTTCAAGAAGCCCTGGAGCCACAGGAGCATGCGGGGCGTCGCCGGCCGCTTCCTCCCGCTCGGCCCCTGGCCTCTCCGGAGGCCGGCGAGCGTGGGCCAGAGACGGCCCCGGTGGAGTAGAGGGTCTGGGTACCCGACCACGAGGTGGGCGAAGCGCGCCGCGAACAACTTCTGCTTGACCGTACCTTCCGTGCGCTTCAGCACCTTAGCCAACGCGACGACGAAGCCCAACAGTGCCTCCTCGTTGGCGTGTCGCTCCTCGCGGTCACGTCCCTCCAGCCAGGGCGACTCTCCTTGGGCCGCTGTGAAACTCTGCCACTGCTTCCAGCCGGTCTCGTAACCAGCGCGGGTTCCCTCGGACAGCCGCAGCATCAGCGCCTCGCGCTTCTGCTCCTCGATCCGCCTGCCGTAGTCGTCCCCTCCCAGCATCGGGTGGTCCTGCAGGGCGATGGAGGCACGAGCGCGGCCCAGGGCGACCGGCTTGACCAAACCCTGGGTCTCCACCTTCTTGCCCCGGTTGGGGCTCCTCTTCCGCCGTTTCTTGAGAGTGTTGACGACTGCATTCAGGTCCACCTCCTCTGCGTCGGGGGGGGGCTCGGGGCCCCGCGCGAGGCCCTCCTCGATGGCCTTGAAGCGGACGCCTTGGCTCTTGCGCCTCGCCTTATGGACGTCGTCGCTCAGTGCCCCAGCGTGCTGGTCGTCCTCTGGCCTGTCGGCCTCCACCTGGAGCTCGCTCCGCGCCCGTGCCCTGAGCCGCCGTCGGGTTGTCTCCCAGGCGGCCGACTCCGTGGGATCGTGACAGCCGCCTGCCCGCTGGGTGGTCTGCGACAGCGCGTCCGCGGCAGCGCCTAGTACAGCCCTCGCCGTCTCTGGTGGCAGGGACCTCGCTGCTTCCCGCATCAAGGTGTTCTCGGTGTCGCCTCGGGCTCGCCGCTGCACCCATGTCGCTTCATCGCCTCCTTGCACGATCCAAACCTCTTCCGGTGACAGCGCCCTGATGCGCCCGCCACTGCGTCCTGGGACGTGGATCAAGGTTCCTCCCGGTCCGCCCGGGCCCCCCGCGGGCCAGCGAACCGTGCCGATCGGGCCGTCGACTGAGCAGACCAGATGCCTAGTGCCGGCGAGCTTGATGTGGCCGATGCCCTTGGGCAGTGTAGGGTCGGAGCCCCCTCGAGCTGCTGGGTCCCAGGTGACGCTCCCCTCGTCGTCGAGCCAGTGGTGACTGCCTTCGCTGAGCTTATCCTTCAACGCGTGCTTCACCCCATGGGGACAGCGGCGCGCCGGCGGCATACGCATGCTCACCAGGCTGGCGCCCGCTGGCCCCCGACCTGCCACGATCAAGCTCCGAGCTCGAGCTGTCATGTCGCCGTAGTGGGTGCAGACGACCTCCAGGTCGTACGTGCGGTACCCCAGCTTGCGCAGCACTTTGACAACGCGGGTCAGGTCGAGCTTGCCCGGGGCATCGACTACGACGACCTGCGGCCTCGCCCGAGTGATGGAGGATGCCAACTTCTCGACTTCAAAACCCTTCGGGTCCAGGGACAGCGTGCACATGATCCAGTCCACCCCCGTGGGGTCGCCCGTGGTCAGTTCACCGCCGAGCTGCTCCCAGGCTCGCCCGTAGGTCCCCAGTGGGCTCCCCAGCTCGAGGCCCCGGCGCCCTGCGAGGGCGAGGCTGCGTGGCACTGCTGCTGGGGTTCTCAGCGCCCGGTGCCGGAGTGCTGACTCCGCAATGGGCCCGTCCTCTCCAGGTAACCGCAAGAGGTGCTCCTTTGCCTCGGCCAGCATCTTCCCCCACTCCTCGGGCGGCTCGATGCGGGTCCACCCCTTGCGCAGGAGCTCGGAGTTGACCTTCTTGGCCTCCTCTCGCGACAGCCAGTCCGCGATGTCGTTGTGGTAGGTGCGGATGTACAGTGCGGTCGTGCTGAACCCATGGCAAGCCTCCAGGCGTTGAACGAGGCGAATGAGATGCCGTGCAAGCGGGTGCTTGGGCCGCCTCTTGGAAATCCACGACCGCACGTTCATGTTGTCGGTGACGTAGAAGACCAGCTCGCCTTGCCACTCGCTACCCCTCGCGGCAGCTAGGGCCACAAATGCAAGCAGCTCCACAATGGCTATCGCCCAGTCCTTCTCGGCCCCTGGGTGGCTCAGCACGTCCTCCAACTGGCGGAGGAGCGGGGCGGCGTCTACGGCCATGTAGTGAGGTGGCATCGCTTTACTGCCGGCCACTGCTCGCCCCCAGTCGATGCTGCCTATGGTCGTCGTGGTCGCGTCGCCTCCAGTCCATCTCGTCCGGGCGGCGGCTCCTGGGAGTGCCAGGCGCTCGCGCGGCCCTAGACAGGAAATGAAGCTCGCCTCGAAGGTGGGCGCCCAGGCCTCGGGTGCGTCGAAGAGCGCCCGCAGCAGCTCGAGGGTCTGATCCCACTCGTCCCAGGCAAGGGCGATCTCCTCAGCGCTCCCTCGGGGTTCCGCCCATGCCGCTCCGAGCCCACCGCCGAGGAGGCGGTCGATGACCGGCAGCTCGGGCTTGATAGCCGGCTGCGTGGCCACCCAGAACTGGGCTGACCCCCTTCAGCTCCTGGGCGACTTTAATGGGGACTCGGCGGCATCCGTAGCGAAGTTCGTCGATCGCCAGGAGGTGGGCGGCTTTCACGCACTTGGGCTCTGGGAGCCTCGAGCGCTGCTTGTCCACGTCCAGGTAGAGGCCCCAGACCAGCTGTTCTGCCTGGAAGGTGCCCTCTTCCGCCATCTTGTCGACGTTGATCGCGTCGCCGCCCCAGACGCGCCGCATGCTCGCGTCGCAGTCGGCTGCGCTGAGCCAGGGCCTGAGGCCGACCAGTGGCTCGACCAAGACGCCGTCGTCCATCAGCCACGTGGGCGACCAGCGCACCGTGTCGTTGACCGCTGGGTCCGGTGGGCGGCGCCGCTCGTGGTCCCACTTGGCACTCCAGGCGAACGCCATGTACTCGCCCGGCGACCCCGACCACCCGAAGACCATCACGCAGTGGATCATGATCACGCGCGTGGTCAGGCCCACAGCGTCGCCCGGGAGGGAGGTGCCGAACTCGGCCACGTCCTCGTCGCGCACCCAGTGCCACTTGAAGGCCCGCGACACGTCCCGCTTGGCTATTACCTGTGGCACACCCGGGTGGCGCGCGGACCACCAGAGTGACAGGCGCACAAGGGCTTCGTGCTTGGGCTGGAGCGCCGGCGGATGCAGCTCCTTGGGCGAGTCCCCATTGGCAACCCGCATATCATGTATGGGGCGCCCTTCGCTGCTCACCGTGCGGTCGGGCAACATGTTAAGCACTCGCCCCGACGGGCTCTCGATGAGCTCTGAGGCGGACAAGGCGGCCTCGGCCTCCGGGGTGGCCCAGAGCACGGCGCCGTAGGACGTGTCCTTCCAGGCCTTGGCGTACATCTCCAGGGCATGGTCCCTCGCGGAAGCGTGGGGCTTGGCTATAGTCCGACGCCTGGGCTGCTGCCTCGGAACGGGGACGCCCCTGCTCGCCATCTCCTGGAGGTGCCGCCGGTGGTCCTCCTCCAGAGCCTCGCCGAACTTGGGATCGAGTACTCACCCGAGAGGATTCCCGAGGACGAGCTCCCGCTCCTCGCGGAGCCTCGCTGCGGCAGCCTCCACGCTCCCTGCGGCGAGGAGCAGGCGATCCCCCAGGCCCGTCATTTCCTTTACCAGCTCAGGGGCAAACTCAGCATGCTCCAGGCACCAGCGCAAGTACTCCTTGGCCTCGGGGGCGCCAGGATGAGGCGTTGCCGGCGGCGTTCGACGCTCGTCCTGGCATGCCTCCACTCGGCTCCCGTGGTGCACGCCTTGGCGGGCATCCGCCGGCGGCACCTCGGGGCCTCCGCACCTGCGCCCTGGGTCCCTCGGGTCGGGGGCGGAGCTGCGCCCTCGGCTCTCATCTGGGGGTGACCTCGCTCGCAGCCGGCCTCGGATGTCAGGAGCCATCGTCTCGGAGGCAGATGACTCCGAGTCGCCGGGCGCGCCTCCGGAGGGCCTCGCTCCCCCAGAGGGGGCTGCTCCCCCACTTCTCCTGCGGCTGCGGCTGCGGGCGCTAGGAACGTCTCGACCCTCGTACTCCTCGATGTAAGTCCTCTCGGTCGCGACGTAGATGGGGTCCAGGACCCCGCCCCCGGCCTGCTCGTCTCGCGGGATGCCGAGGCTCTTCATCTTGACCTTCAACGTCTCGTGCTCCTCCACGTAGCGCGCCAGGATCTCGCCGAGCTGGCGAGGCTCTGGCGGCAGGGACGGGTCCGTCGGGTCGGCCCCGGGGTATTCCTGCATCAGCACGTCGCTGATCTGCCCGATCCCGTTCAGGTACAGGATGTCCGCGTGCTGAAGGTCGTGGCTCTTGCCACCCCTCCGCACGTCGTTGAAGTTCTTGACGAATCGCCGAGCGGCGTTGCACTTGTGGACCCCCCCGCGGCATGCTACGCCCGGGTGTGCCTCGGCAGCCCGGCGTCCCATCTCCTCTGAGGTGGTCTCTGGGTCTTCCTCCGCCTCGGGCGGAGGGGGAGCCTCCGGGGGCGCCTGCAGGCTGTGGGGCTCTGGGGGTGCGCTGGTGGCCCTCTGGTCCTCGCGCTCCCGCCGGCGCGCCTCGCGCTCGAGCCGGGCAGCGCGGCGGGCCTGGACTTCGTTGCGCCTGATCTCCAGCTGCCCTACTACGCGCGCAGCGCTCAGCTCCTGGTCACCGCCTTCGCTCGCTGCTCGAGCATGCTGCCCTTGAGCTTCGGCGAGCTGTTCCTCGACTCGCATTAGGGCACCTGAACTCCTCGAGGTACCCCCGCTGGACGGAGGGACTGAGCTTGTTCGGATGCCGCCCGCTGCTGCAGCCACCTCGCTGAACGTTGGGGCTGGTTGGCGGCCACTGCTGGTTGCTGAGCTCGCTGCGGCCCCGCTCGGCCCCGCTGCCGCTGCTGCGGCGGCTGCCCTGTCGGCGATCCTGGCCGTGACTCTCCGCTGACCCTCCTGGGCTGCAGCACCAGGTGCTGGTTGTTGGTCTCGGTTCCACCGGGGGCTCCAATTGGTCCATTCCTTCGGCGGCTTCAGCGTGGCCCACAGCAGCAACTTCTCGCCGGGGCGCACCGCCTCCTCGTCGTCGAGGGGTGGCCCATGTGCTCCTGCAGTATCGTCATCCTCTGTGTACTCGAAGAGGTACAGCTGGTCTGCGTCGAAGAAGCCCCCGGATAGTGTCTCAGAGACCCTCGGCCTCGCCTTGACCTCTCCAGCTTCGAACGGGCCCTCTTGAGCAGCACCCACAGGTCTCCCTGCTGCGGGACGAAAACCCGCACCGGGCTGGCCCGCGACGCCTCGTCCTCGGCCTCCCTCGCCTTCTTCTGGCGGCGGTTCTCCTCCTCTTCCTCCTCGGGGCTCTCGTCCCCGTCGCCCTCGTCATCACCACCTCCGCCAGATCCGCCCCCTCCGCGAGCAGCAGCTTCGCGTGCTTCACGCTTGCGCGCCTTGTTGCGCTTCCAGCCTCCTCGCTTGCCACCTCGCTTGCCGCCTCGCTTCTCGTCGCCACCCCATGTGATTACGGTCGGCTCGCCGTCGGTCTCCACCTCCGCCTCCCCCTCACCTCGGCCTTCGCCCTTTGAGCTCCTGCCGTCCTCCTCCGCCGCGTTCCTCTCCAGGTAGTCGTCCTTTGAACGACCACCTCTCCGGTGGCCCTTTGAGCCCTCGTCGAATTCGACCTCCATTGAGCTTCTCCATATCGAGTGGGGCAGGCAGCAGGTGTTGGCGCTCTGCTTGAGGCTGCCGCATTTCACGCTGTGCTCGTTGATGGCCCCATTTTCGGTGCTGCCGCCCTCTCCCGCACAGGCCGGAGGCTGAAAAGAGGGGGGGGGGTTCTTGTTCCAGGGCGTCAGAACGCCCGGCCCGCGCCACCTTGCTCTCCAACTTCTCTTCCAAAGCCCGCGCCTCTGCGTCCATCGTGGCGATCTGTTGTTCCAGCTTCTCTGGGGCGGTGCCGGCAGCCGCTGCCTTAAGCACGGCTGCCCAGGCAGCGCGCAGCCGCGGTGCATACTGCCCCGCGTGCTGAGTCCTCCGCATGCCCCGTAGTCCCAGTCCGAAGCCTGCGCTTCCCAACTCTCCTTTCACCGCAGCGCTGAGCTGGGGAGTGCCGCTGGGAACGCGTCCTCCACCTTCCAGGTTGGGCGGGGCTTGCTTGCCGAGGGTGAAGCGGAGCTCGCCCTCGGGGGTCTTCCCGAAGTAGAGGGCCCACTGGTTCTCGGGCAAAGCGGAGTAGTGCTGCTTGGTGCGGAAATCGATCCTCGCCCAGTGGAAATTGTCCGGGGCGGCCCGCGCGATGAGCTGGTTCACGCGGATCAGCTTGTCGTCCGGGGGCAGCGTGACGGTGACCCCGTCGCTGTCGAGGCCGTAGCACCCGCCGGCCTCGCCCAGCTTGGTGCTGAGGTTGATCAATTCGCTGGCCTCGGCCTTGCTGAGCCGCGTGCGCGCATCGAGGTTGTAGGCTTCCACCTGGGCGTCCGTCAGATCGTGCGGTAGGCCGCCCTCCAACGTGCGATGCGTGTGCTGGCCTGTGCACCTCCTGGCCAAGATCAAGGCATAGGGGTAGAGCCCGAGTGATGCCAGCCACCAGGTCCGCTTCTGATACCGATGCTGTGGCTCATCCGGTGGTGCGAGTCCCCACTCACACATGTCTATGGCGAGAACTCGGGCTCCAGTCGTGCGCATCAGGGCTCGCATGCAGGGGCGGTCCCACAGCTTGGGGTACCGCCCATCCCGTGCTGACGACTCGATGAGGAACTCTCGTCCCGCCTCGTAGCCCCGCTTCGCCCCTATGCACGCGAACTCCCCGAATACGTTGCCGTCGATCTCGATTTGCCGCTCCCCGGTTCCATCTGGGCACTCGAAAGTCCTCGTCCCTCCTGCTGCCAGCTGCCAGGGGCAATGGCTCACGCAGGGCGGGGCGAACTGCAGCACGTTGGCTTCGTCGGGGCCGGGAGGTGCGCTGAACTCCTGGTACAGGCGCTCCCGTACCAGCGGGTCGCGTATGTCGAACTGCGGCCTGGGGTCCTTGCCGAGCAATGGCTGCCCGAAGTACTCGACAGATTCGCTGGTGGCGATGCCCGCATCCTTCATGGCCTGCGTCCAACGCCCTGTGCCGGCGAAAATCTCCCGCGTCCTGAGTCCCCACGCGAACGCGGGCCTCAATCGCAGAGGCTCCAAATCCCCGAAGTCTGGACACTCTACCTCGGTGGGGAGCTCGGCTGCGGCGGTTGCCCCGCCGGCGGCTCTCCCACGCTGCTGCTGCTGTGCTGCAAGGGCTCTGCAGTGCTGGCACGGGGGAGGCTTACTGGCCACCGCCGGACTGCCATCCTCCTCCGAGGCGAGGTACGTCTCCCAGCCCATGGTGGGGAGCTCCTTGAGGTCCTTTCCGCTCGTGGCCCAGGTGCGAATGAGCTCGTCTGCTACTCGCCGGCCGTCGGCTCCAGGCGGAGGGTGGAGGACGCGCATATGCCCGCGATGGATAATCACGTGGCACTCCTGCTTGGGCTCCCCCACGGGGAGGACTGTATCGATATCCAGGTGACCCCAGTGATCCGCTCGCCATGCTCTGAGTACCACCTCCTCCAATGCTTCGCACGGGAAGAGGGCGACGCATCGCAAATCTTTGTCGTGGTCGCGATGCACTGCGTCATGAATGTGCATCCGGACCCCAGCCTCCCTGGGGGATATCCAGGGCGGGGCATCGGCGAGGCCCGCGGCCGCGTCGGTAGCCTTTCCAGGAGGTCCCTGCGAATCTCAAGGGCCAGGTCCTTGACCTGCTGGGCGTCGGGTGGAGTCTCCAGCTGCACCCAAAGCTTGGCGGCCGCCAGGTGGAGTGGGAGGCACTGCCGTTCCTCCGAAACACCGGCGGCCACCTGCAATCGCTTCGCGACACACTCGTCCAAGGGCAGCTGGTCCTGGTAGTCGAGGTAGCGCCAAGTATGGCCTTGCACTGTGACCGAGCCTTGACCCACCGACTTCTCAGCGTCCCACCGCACTGGTGTTATGATGACGCCAGGGTCAGCTCCCAGGTTGCCAGCCTTCGCCCCGAGGCGGTCCAGCAGTTCGCTAGCCTCGGCGGCCAGAGTGGGCCCGCCTTGGCGCGTCGCTTCGAGGAGCACCTGTTCAACTGAAAGCTCCTCCTCGCGCCCGCGGGCGCAGGCAAGACGTGCCAGGACATGTGACCGCATGTAGTCACTGGCGTGGCTCACGGGGTCGAGTGCCCCGCTCTCCTGAACGACCTCGAGCAGCTTCCGCTGGGCCAGGGCTCCTTCGTCTGCGCAGACACTCGTCCCAACCAGGGCCGGGCTGTCGGCGCGCGGGTCCTCGAGCCAGGTCGCATCGGGCCCTTGAGCGGCTGCCCGAAGCTCCGACTCCAGTTCGGTGCACTGGACCTCGGCGTATTCGTCAGGCGGTGCCCAACCTGTCTTAGCGGGTTGGCTCTCCGCTGCGCCAGCACCTGCGGCCCGTTTGCTGTCTGCCTCGGTCTTCGCCTGGGCCCTCAGCTGTGCGATCCTTCCGTTGACCGAAGCTGGGTCGATCTTGGCGGCGTTGCGGAGCCCATGAGGAGCTGGCACTGCACGGCCCAGTGCACGTCCTTCAGGCCTTTGATGAGCTCGTGCGAGTGTGAGCACCCCTGGGCCCCCTTCTGGCAGCCTATCCAGGTCGAAATGTCCCAGCAGAGCGGCTTGCCCTGCTTGTCGCAGGGCGCGTGCCGGACAGACAGCTTGATCTCCTGGGCATTCAGCCGCTTGCCCGCAGGGTACGCGGCCCGTGCGGAGCTGGCTTTCGGCTGGGCTTTGGCCTTAGGCTTCTTCTTGGGGGTGGCTCCAGCTCGTTGTTCTTGAAGCTCTGTGGCTGGCTCATCTCCTTCTCCTCTGACCTCCCCAGCCTTGCCCGGGGCGCCGCGCACCCCGTGCATCGAGTCATTGAGGACGGTCTGGAGGTAGCGCTGCTGCCGCGGGCGCACGACCTCCTGGTAGTAGCCTGTGGGAGACTCGAGGTCGAAGACGTTGGGAAAGACGAACGCTGGGCGTCCGTCCGACCGGGGAGCAAAAGCCACCATCTTGAGATCCTCCTTCCGAGGGTTGTCCGTCTGCAGCACACGCAGGAGGCCTCGTTTCTTTTCTCGGAGTCGCTCGCACCAGGTCGCCCACAGCTCCTCCCACAACTCGTAGACGAACTTGGGCGGGAAAGCGTGGTCATTTTTCTCGCACTCCCGCGCGAGAGTCTCCAGGCAATCCAGACTCTCCTTAACATGCTCTCGTCCGAAGACGAGCCCGAAGAAGCTGGTCATGTCCTGGGCCTGCCGCTTCCACTGGTCGAAGACCACGGGGGCCCTGGGCCTAGGTTCCAGCTTTGTGTCATGCGGCGCACTGTACTTGTCGAACGCGACCGTCTTGCAGGTCGGGAAGTCCGCCACAGAGGCCGACCGCGGGGCCAGGTTGTCCAGGCTGCTGCCGCCGAAGCTGAGCGAGGCGCACGCCATCGCGATCCGATTGGACACCGTCGTGGGCGTCTCGACGGCGAGCATCAGGGCCTTGTTCTGCTCACAGGTCCGGCGCAGAGCGTAGAACAGCTCGCGTCCGAGGACCTCGTCGCAGACCTCCACGGTCAGTTGGCCGCAGCCGCGCGCCAGGTAGACGTCCAACTCCTCGGCCCGGCCCAGTGCCGCCACTGTCCCTCGCTGGGCCGCCTTGTCGCCCTGCCGGGCACTAGCGACCCCTTCCAAGGCGTGGAGCATCCTCGCGGTGTTCGCGTCTAGCGTTGCCCCGGGCTGCACGAGGCTGAACGGGTCGGCGCCCCCGCTGTCCTCTCGGGCCCCAGCGGCGTAGCGCGCTGGCGCTGTGGTCAAACCTGGGGGCAGGCCCAAGTCACTGACGTGCTGGTCGTAGCAGAACAGGGACCCGATGTTTGGAGCCTGTGGGCGGACAACCGGGCCCAACCCAGCCGTGGTAGCTGGGAGGCCGGCGTCCCGCTGTCCGACAGTGAAAGCCGGCGGGGCGACCGCTGGCGAGAGGGGCGGACGCGCTTCGAACAGGGGCACGCTGTCGGCCGGGGAGGCCGGCGGCCCCTGCGAGCGGTGGCGCTCGGGAGAGAGCTTGAGGAGCCCTTGGAGGCTGCTAGGCGCTGCCTCTGGGGTCTGCGGTCGCGAAGGCACTTGCTGGAGCACCTCCCAACTGCCAATGTGCCCATCAAGTCGTGCAAGTTCCTCGGGTTCGTTCGTCTGCTGCTTGAGGGCTTGAGGTATTGAGCGTATCGGATGAGGCCGGCGAGCACCTGCTGGGCTTCTTCATCGAAGCCGGCAGCCACACTCTGCACCGCTGCTGCGTCGCTCGACCCACGGGCCTTCTCCTCCAAGTAGCAGGCCATCATGTCCCCGCCCTCGTCTCCTTGATGACTCTCTCCTGATGCTGGTGCCTCGGAGCTGGCTGCCCGCCCGCCCTCGGCTGACGGCGAACGAGAGCTCCGTCGTGTTGACCCTGAGGGCGGCTTGGGTGAGCTGCTGCGATCGAGCCGCTGCCAGTGGCTGCGCAACTTGGCGTCCGCCTCGGTGGCCTGCGCTTCGAAGCTCGGGCTGGGCGCCACGCCCCCCTCGGGGTGCCACTTGACTAGGTTGACCACCTTCTCCTTGAGCAGCCGCCAGCGAGCCTCGCTGAGTGGACCAGCTCGCCCGCCTACGGGTAGACCATGCCACGCCGCCAGCTTGTGCCAGACTTTCTCGGGTACGTTGGTCGCCGAGACGCTGATGCCGAGCTCCTCGCATCCCAAGGGTGCGTGGTGGAGCATCTCCTCGATGAACCCTGCGGGCAGGCGCCCGGTTGGTCCCGTGGACGGTGCACGGATGACGCCGTCAGGTTTCACGAGAAAGCGGATGGTGATGCCGGACGGGTCTGCCACTTCAAGCGCCAACGCACCGTCGAAGTAATCGGCCACTGTGCTGGCCGCAGCGGCGTCGACCGCCTTTCCTCTGAAGATCATCCACTGCGCTCCTTCTGGCCAATGTTCTCTCGCCCGTATGATTAAGTGCTGCCCGAGGGGCATGGGTGGCGGAGTAGGCGGCTTGGGGAAATCTGGAACCGGCGGCGCTTCGAAGCGCACGCTCGGTGGCCCAGCCGGCGCCGGGACGGGGTCGCCAGGGCTGGAGGGCGCCTCTCGAGCAGAGGTCGTTGGGGCGGAGCGCTCGGGAGTGCGACTCCGGGCCGGGGTGGCAGCCGCCCGCTCCGGCGTGCGACTCCGTGGTGCTGGGCTCCGCCGAGCTCGGCGCCGCAGTCCTGCGAAGAACCCGACTCCTGCTGGGTTGTCGTGGATCGCACGGGCTGCATCGCCCCCAAGGTGCTGCAGGCAGAGCGGGACCCCTGAGGCCATGCCCACCGCTTCCCGGAAGCACGTCACCTGAGAGCACTTCTCGCCGTAGCGCAGGACCATGTAGATTTGCCGGTGATGCTCGCAAAGGCAAGCCGTGGCGCTCCCTTCGCTTGGGAGTGGGAGGTCGGAAGCTCGTCCATCCTCCACCAACAGCACAGTAGGGTCCCCGCGCGCAGCGTCCCGACAGCCCTCGGGTGCTAGTGGGCGCATCTTGCCCTTGATCATGAGCCCCACCTTCACCGCCTCGCAGGGGTTGTCCTCGGCGTCCACCTCGGACTCGGACTCCTGATCAAGTAGTCTTGCCACTGACCCCTGCGCGCCAGGCTCCGCATCGCCAGTCTTATGACGGCGGCGGCGCCGGCGGCAGAGGCATGCACCACAACACGAGAGCCACGAGAGGAAGTACAGCAGCAGCTTGTGGACAAGGCCCGTCCCCCTCCAGAGCCAGACGAAGATTCGGCATGGTGTGAACTTCGAGTAGTCACCGAGGTCCATGATAGCTTCATTGTCGAGAGCGGCGTACTCCTTGCAGTGCAGCTCGTTCTCGCGCCCCTTGCACCCGGTACAGCTGGAAGAACGGCACAGGTGAAGCCAGCGAGGATCCCGCTGCTCCAACTCGCGCCGGAAACTCTTGTCGCTGGCACCCTTCACAGAGTCATACTCTACCCACAATCCTTGGCGATTGATACGTTCCGGCGACTTCATGTTGAGCTTGAGCCGGGCGACCCGGTAGTCCACCCTGATCATGAGGTCTTTCTGGCCGCGCTTGGAGCCCCGGCCTTCCTTGATGCTCTTGCGGTGCCAGTCGGTCGTCGGGTCGGCCCCCGTAGTCGGCCCGTGCCACACCACATCGGTGAGTGGTGGCGCCGCCGGCGGGACCAGCTTGTCGAGCTTAGCCTCGCCAGGCGTTCGGCGCCTCGGGCAGGGGCAGCGCGCCAGCACCAGGCCACAGGTCCAAGCTGCCCAGCTGCAGGGTGCGAAGAGCGTCCTCAGGCTGTGGGCCAGGAGCGCGACCACCCCGGTGCCGGCGAAGACAACCACGAGCCCGGCGATCAGCGGCCACGCGGAGCCGAACAGGGAGAGGCCCATCTGGTCCGCCATGTACAGCACCCAGCCACCATCCGAGCTCAGCCAGCCTCCTGCCTCGCGGGTCGAGAAGGCCGACCTGGAACTTCCCGCAGCCCGGAAGGTACCCCCACCCATCCCCTCGGCAAACCAGTGTGTGCGATTGCCGATGTCCTTCCAGCTGATGCCGAAAAGACCCCAACCTCTGATCCAGGACGATGGATCCCCATCGGGGGGGTCGGGGGGTGTGTGGGTCGGGTCCTGAGGGGGTGGGCCAGCCGGCGGCGCCGAGCGCTCGCGCGGCGGGCCCCCTCCACTGCTCCCTGCTGGAGCAGCGCGCCCGCCGATGGAGTGGACCTCGACCGGCAGCGCGCCCACGTGCACAGAGGTGTCCATGGGCCCGTCGAGCCAGAACTCCTTCATGTCCACGTTCACCTCGTCGTCGTAGTAGACCTCGGCGTTGGGGGCCTGCCCGTGCGCGAGCTCGGCGCCGACCACTCCCACCACCTCCAGGAAGACGACGAACCAGACGGGCCCCAGCGCGCATGCACGCCTCGCCGCCCTTGTCTGGGCTGGAGCGGGAGCCGGCGCTGGCGCGCGCCCGGCTCCCTGCTCGGCGGCGGCGAGCTGCGCCCACGCCACGCGTGCTGCCCCGCCGCCCCCAGGTGCTCCGCGGCTAGCGTGAGCCAGTGCCGCTCGGCACCCGGGCTCGCCGCCGCCGCGCAGCTGCGCGACTCGGCCGCGCGGCGCCAGGCGCGGCTCCATGGCTGCGGGCGCCCCCTTCACGCCCGGACTCGGGCGAAGGTCTTCCGGCCCCGTCCCCGAGGCCCGGCCTTAGGCCACCTGAGGCCGACCCCCAGCTTGGCCTTTGAAAGGCTTGAGCCGCCGAGCGGCGGAAAGAGGGGAAGAAGCGGGAAAGGGCAAAGCAAAGAGGCAAGGGCAGGAGCAAGGGGAACACAAGCGGAAGCCCGCGCCAGTTCTGGAAACGGGGAGATCCATCAGTTTTGCCAAACATCCTAAATAATAATAATACTAATAATAATAAGAAGAAGAATAAGAGGAATAATAATAATAATAATAATAATAATAATAAGAATGAGAAGAATAAGAAGAATAATAATAAGAATAAGAAGAATCAGAAGAATAATAATAATAAGAAGAATAAGAATAATAATAATAATAATAAGAATAAGAAGAATAAGAATAATAATAATAATAAGAAGAAGAATAATAATAATAAGAATAATAAGAATAATAAGAAGAAGAATAATAATAAGAATAATAATAATAAGAATAATAATAATAATAATAATAATAATAATAATAATAATACGAATAATAAGAAAATAAGAAGAGGAGGAGGAGGAGGAGGAGGGAGGAGGAGGAGGAGGAGGAGGAGGAGGAGGAGGAGAGGAGGAGGAGGAGGAGGAGGAGGAGGAGGAAGAGGAGGAAGAAGAGGAGGAGGAGGCGGATGAGGAGGAGGAGGAGGAGGGGGTGGAGGAGGAGCAATGGGAGGAGGGAGGAGGAGATGAGGGAGCAGGATGCAGGATGAAGAGGGGGATACTGATGGTGTGGGGGACTACTGGGGAGGACGGACCGCGTACCACAAGCGAGGCCACCGCCTGGGTGGCTCAAGCCTCTCACGCCTGGTGGACCCCAACGAACTCCCAGTCTCCCCGGGGCCCCTCGGCCACTTCGGTGGTTGGGGGTCCCCTTGGTGGGACTGGGGGTCGCGGTGTTGGGGTTCCTAAGGGTTGGGGAGATGCCCTTGATCCACCCACCCCTTTGGCGAGCGTGGGCTGCCCCGCCGCAGCGTGCGCCACGCAGCCAGCTACCGCCCAACCGCCGCCCAGCCTGCTCCCTCACCCACTCTGTCTTTCGGGACTTCCTTGCTTGTCATCGTGCCAGTGACCTCCGCGGATCCTGTCGAGGAGCTTGGGAGCGAGAACGCAAAGCCTTAGGACAACGAAGGGCCAGCCTTGTCCCGCACCCAGCAGGGTCGGTCTCACCCCATCGCGTAGACGGCTCACCACCTTCCTCGGCCTCCCTTGCACATGGTTATCTCATCCCTCCCCCTTTCCCCGTTCTGTATGCACGGCCACACTGCCAAGTCAGCACTGGCCCACCGCCACCTATTCAGACGCGCCACCGCGAGGAAAGCACACACCTCCCCCGCGCCCATTGTAACCACCCCAGGCGGCCACCAGCCTTGCGGTCTGGGCACCCTCCGCCTGCTTTGCGGGTGAGGGTACCAGTCGCAGGTCCGGTGGGCGCCTGTAGGGGGTTATTCTGGGCAGGGGGAGAGGCTTTTGTACCTGCCACGCCGGCGGGAGTGGCGCTGGCCACTGCATATGCTACCTCTGGCTGGAAGGGTGGCGGCCCCCCCTCCTCCCCCCTCCCTCGTGGTATCTACTACCCCTCCTCTTCTTGTCTGTTTGTCGATTCCCTCACCCATTACAGCTACCTGCCGTCGACTCCTGGAGCGGTGCTCCAGGACTCGCTTGGTCTTGGTTTGATCACCCCCCAAGGGCCGATCGGCCGGGGGGGGCAGCGTTCGGTAAACATTCTTGCCATCAGGAACCAGGAACGGGGCAGGAGGAGGAGGAAGGAGGAGGAGGAGGAGGAAGTAGGGAGGAGGAGGAGAGTAGACTGGGATGCGTTCCCCTCCGACTGGGCCGCTGCCGCTGCTCTTGTGCTGCTGGCGACCCACGCGCCCACGAGAGGAGCACGCGAGGGCATGGCCGATGATCCAGAAGGCCAGCGAGATCCTCGGGTACGACCTCTTCGACGTCACCGAGATCGGCCCAGAGGATCGGGCGCCTGGCCCGCACACGACAGTCTACGGTCGGGACCTGCTGGACATCGGCTCGCTCCGCTGGTTTTTGCCCCCGCTTCTGCAGGACACGCTGTCCACTTGGCGGTCCCCAGGCGTCCACGTGCAGAGATTTTCCCGTCCCCCCAGCCCACGAAGCGGAGCGACACGCTACCCACTCGCATGGCCTAGCGTATCGCCGGGGCCGCCAGGGCGACACGCTGTCCAAAAGTTCCCGACCGTAGAGACGCCGGAACAAGAACCACTGTGGGCTCGGGAGGGGCTCCTGTTTTCGGGCCGCTCCCTCCATCCAGGGCGGGGGGCCCGTCCGTGACCGAGGCTCAACGTGGCCAGAAAGGCCCCTCCGTTCCCTGTTCGGCGTTCCTGAGGGCTCTGTGGGTCAGCGGGGCCTGTCGCCCCTTCTCCGCTCCCCTTCCCCCAGTCCTTCCCTCCGAACTCGTGTGCGGGGAAGGGCCTGCGCTGGGGGCAGCGCGTTGGTGTTTGCACGCCTTGCTGCGCACCGCACCGCGAAGCTCCCAAGGGTCCCTGTCGAGCGCTTCACAGCAGCACGATGGCCGCACAGGCAGACTTCAGCGACGCCACCTGTCGGCGGCGAGCGAGGGGGGAAGCGAGAAGGAGAAGGCCTCTCAGAAGGCTCGGAAGCCTCCCGGCCTTCCGAAAGGTTTTCTAAGCCTTCCACGAGGACACGGAGAACTTCTGCGAAGGCCAGGGGGGCTTGTTAGAAGTCCCGCCGCCTTCTGAGAAGGCCTTTTCCTTCTCACTTCCCCCCCTCGCTCGCCACCGAGCCTTGGCTGTGGGTCACCGGCGCGCCGCCGCCTCATCGCGCCGTTCCCTCCCGCTGCTGCGCACCTCTCGGGCGCGCCCCCTCGCAGATGCCGAGCGCAGCTGTGTCGAGGGCCGCTCTGCGCGGACGGCACGTCGAGTTCGCCCCCCCCCCCCCCCCCTTCTCCCTCCTCCCTCCTCCTCCCTCCTCCTCCCTCCTCCCTCCTCCCTCCTTCCTCCTCCTCCCTTTGTGGGCGCAAACTCATCAGAGGACGCAAATGTGACGAGACGATTAATTCGCCGCCGAGGACCTGCTTGACAGGGCCTGCCGTTAGCGGTCGCGGGTGGCCACACTTTCTCGCAGCTTTGTACGCGGGTGTGTCTGCAGCGTCTAAATGCGCTATCCTATCGGCATCCATCGGTGAGGTGTTGGCGATGACCCACAGCCAGCAGGCGGTCCGATGAGGGTTCGACGAGTGTCATATGAGATAGAGTGGAGTCGAGAACTGTTTGTGGCACGCTTTGCACACTCCGTCTTCGTCAGCATACAGCGCCGATCAGTGCGCATGCTATGCTTGACCCGAGCGTGCGTGAACATGGCCTGGCGCGTGGCAAAACAACGTGTGCAACACATGCAAGAATGGGAGGCAAATCCACGACTGCTCATGGTGTCACGAGGCGCATCACACACACGCAAAGAAACGAATACCATGAACGATGTCCTTCCACTGCTGCCACTGTCAACCCGAATCCACGGCAGGGTCAGGTAGGCAATTTCGGGCCGCCGTGGACACTCTGTAGCAGGATGACAAGTCCGCCCTCAATCACTTGACGGGGCCCGTCCTCTCTGTCACGCCATTGAGACAGCAAAGAAAGCAACGCATGAGTATCGGAGCGGAGAAGACTAGCACGGTACAACGACCTCTTCTGCAACAGTATGCAACCTATGGACACCATGCCAGCATGCTCCCGGGCATGAATGTCCGAACCCGCCGTTCCGTCGAAATTCACGCGATCACACATGCGACGCGCAACAAGCATGTGCACATCATCGGGCACGCGCACCTCACGAGACTTCAGCACTCTGCCGTGTGTATTGTACAGAAGCTTCGACAACACCAGACTCCTCCTCCCCTCCTCCTCCTCCTCCTCCTCCTCCTCCTCCTCCTCCCTCCTCCTCCTCCTCCTCCTCCTCCTCCTCCTCCTCCTCCTCCTCCTCCCTCCCTCCCTCCCTCCCTCCCTCCTCCCTCGTCCTCCTCCTCCCTCCTCCTCCCTCCCTCCTCCCTCGTCCTCCTCCCCCCTCCTCCTCCTCCTCCTCCTCCTCTTTCTCCTCCTCTTCCTCCTCCTCCTCCTACTCCCGCGCCCACTCTGGCCCCCACTCCTCCCGCTCCCGCTCACCGCGCGACGTCGAGACGGGGACGGCCCTCCCTGGCGTCTTTCTTCCTTCATGGGCCTCCTGGAGGCTACCGGTAGCCATAAGAACGTCTGATGTTCCATCTGAGCACTGTATGTGAGGGGGGGGCAGGATTTGTCCCCCTTCCCAGTCTCTGACCATTGCGTGATACCTTCGAGCATCATGTGAAGATCGGTCCGAATTCCGTTTCTGGCAGGATAGCTGCGCACACAGTTTTAGCACAGGCGGGAGAGACGGGTTTGCAGAAGCAGCGTTTCCCCACCTCCGCGGCCATTTGCCTCAGAGGCCCCACAGAAGGCCGTGCTAGCAGCACGCACGTTGCTCTGTACACGCGTTGAGTCTAGGAAAGAAGTCATTGCGTGTAGACGCAGATCTGCCTCGATTCCGCACCGTACCAGTTGCAGAACTCGTTCTTGAGGTCCCGATGGCTCTCCCACGCAGTCATGCTGGCACGCGCGCAGGCGGTGCCGGATCCAACGACGGCTTCCAGGCGGCGCTCCAGCCTCTGGCCAATGCTCTGGCTAATCCACTCCGGGGGCAGGTCTTGGAACTACATGGCCAGATAGCAAGCCTGCAGCAAGTGATGAGCCAGAGCATTGGGCGACTCACAGGCTCAATCCAGGCTCACCACGGCGCTTAGTGGGCCCCGGAAACGGCAGGGCCGTTTTTTCACCGTTTCCGAAAAAATGCCCCTTGAACTGGAAACGGCAAAAAAAGGCGACCGGAAACGGCAGCAGAAACGGCTCCAGGATTGGAATCCGAGCGGGAACCCGTAAAATAACGGCGACGGAACCGGTAAAAAAACGGCGTCGGAACCGGCAAAAAAACGGCGAAACGGATCTGGTAACAAAAACGGCTAAGCCTCGGCGCCCTGCGACTGCGAGAAGCCACGGACGCGGGACGCGTCCGCCGAGAAGCGTCCCCCTGCGCTGCAAGGAGGCATGACCGAGGACCAGTTCGGGCACTACATCAGCGGGCCCGACAAGATATTCAAAGTCCTAGACGGTGGCATCTGGAACATAATTGCTGGAGTAGCGTGGGAAGCTCCAGGAAGGAGCCGAACTATTCAACAATCACAAAACCAGCACGGATGTCGGGAAGGAGGATCTGCATATTCGTTTCAGCGACGAGGCGAAAGTGCAGCGACAGTGGCCGAACTTAAACATACCAATGGCCAGGCTTACCGACTTTGAGTCCGAAGCGCAGCTGGATGATCTCGGAGAGAACGACATCGCGAAAGCATGGACGACATTCCGGGAGCAGCATGCCAAGCAGTGCCAATGTTTTGTGAATGCTCACGTTTATGGCACCATCACGTCATACACGGAGAACTCTCATTGCCGGTCGTTGTCCAGGAGTTGACAGTGGAGCTCTTGGCTCCAGGCATACTGGGCAGAACGCGGGAGATACTACATCGAAGTAGAGAAGCAGTTCTTCACGAATAAGGCAAGCCATTACACTACCGTGATGCTGCGTAAACCCTCGCGGGGAGCGAGATGAAGTATTTCAAGGCGAAGCGCGATGAGGAGACCTTTGCTAACAGTTGGAGGAAGCCCAGGCGTTATTCGAGAGCGCCGACTTGCACACCATAGTTGCCATGGCCAATATCTCTTCTGGCAGGGGCAATGTAAGTAATGCAGCTCCTGGTGCCGTCATGCACTATTTGTACAAGAAACAGGCCGACATGATCCATGAGCACTTGAAGGGGCTCTGGCGGCGGGGCGGCCACAAGTCGCCGAGGAAACCCCGGAGCAGGAGCGGCTCAGCGAAGCCGAGCCAGGCTGCTCCGCGGGGTCGCCCGAACTCCTGGGACTCCGATCGCCGTGCAGTACACGCGACAGGGAGGTCCCCAGACAGGACCACGGAATGCCCCGGCACGCTGAGGGCTTCTACGAGTGCCAGAACAGGGTGCTCATTGAAGCCTTCGTCGAGAGCCGATTCGAGATATCGTGTGCGCTACTTGGCCAACGAGAAGAGACACGCGCGCAGAAGGAGGATCGGGCGCAGGAGCCAGCAGCAAAAAGGGGCCAAGACGATTGAGGTAGAGGCCGCGGCCGTGGGAAAGGCCGAGGCCGACGCTGGTAGCTGCGTGGCCGCACCACAAACGCCGGCCCCGGAGACGATGTTTTTGGATAGATGACAGTTGTGGCTCGACCAAGTGTTCACTTGCCAAGTTATACATAGTGAGAGTTGAAGAACTCCTTCACAAGCTACGCCCACATTAAGTTCTTTTTGCGGGCGTTGCCCCTGGGGACGTCCCAGTGCTTGTCAAAGAATTCCTCGGCAAATCTGCCAAGATCATTCAGCAACCAGAGCTGAAATTGACGACTTACAGGTCAGATCTTTCAGACACTGCGAGTGTGTGCCTGGGCCTCGAACTTCCGGCAGAGGCCTGGGGAAGGAGAAGCCGATTTCCAGCGACGTACTTCGACCCCCGATGGCAGAACGCCGCGCCTGCTGGACGCCGACGCGCAGGCGTTCACTCAAGCAGCGCGCTTTGTCCGACAGGGTGCGTATATGAGCCATGAAGCTCTGGCGCCCTGGCCGCGGAAGCACTTGGAAGCAATCTTTCCAGGCCGGACTTCACAAGCATGCAACGGCTGAGGGAAAACAGTTTCTCACACCTGGCAGCCGAGACGGATAAGCCAAGCATATGGAGGTTGCAGTTTGCTCTTCTGAATGGGTCTGGGAACAGGTGCGGAAACACCTGAATGCATCGCACGTGAAAATTGGCACAGACGAATTTCGGATCTTTTCCGAGAACTCAAAATTGGTTTGAATACGATTGTAAAAAGAACTTTACAGAGAGGGGTCATCACAGACGGGCAAGCAAAGTTTGTTCGCTCGAATTTCACCTCGTTCATGATCCCGCTCTTCCGCATCAGCGCCACAATCCACAAATCGCCGATCGAGTCCCGGCCGATGAGTAACCCACGAGGCTTTCTTTTGGGTCCTGCCAGCAATTTCTTGAACGCGGCCATTCTCCCCATTCAAAGCCAGACGATACAGTCGCTGTTTCTATATATAGGACATAGTAGCAAACTACGGAAATGATATGTTGGGCGACGACGACATGTTCATGACGTTCGTTTTAACTTCCTTGTGCCCGAGCCTAAACTTGTTCGACGAAACCGATGGGGTCCTCAGCGTACTCGCCCTTGTGATCAGAACGTAGATCATTGAGAGAAGTCGAGGGGCATGCTGTTTTCCTGTGAGCTTTCGAAGCTAATCCTGTTGGTTCAAACCGCCTTGGTTGCTGGATTTTTCAAGCGAACGGACGGACTCACGACTGGATTCAGTTGTTCAAACACCATTGTTAACATCTATCTCGCTGAGCATGTCGCTCGTTACCTGCATGGACGAGTACACGTACGCAGATACAACATATACATCGGCGACGTGTCCAGTATAGTGAAAACCGTACAAGCACCTGAACTATTCGATGCCTCGGATGGATGGCGGCCCTGGGTCTATGTAAAACGATCAGATATTGCATTGGGTGAGGCAGCACATATTCGTGATGTGAGCTTGCACGTTGGGCCAAGCAGACGAGTGTATGCAACAACATATCGTAAGGTTTTCAGCGTACGCGACTACATCCCCCATCTTACGCACACCACCCCTTCCACTTTCGCCAGGTAGGTCAAAGGCGAGTTGCACCAGTTGATGTTGACAAACACGGAGGACGATCTCCATAAGCAGGTGTTGTTTTTTCATGAAACAACTCCGACCGCGGGGTTACCGCATGAGGCGAGTAGGCCTTATATTCAGTAGCTATAGCTTCGATCACCGGCGAAATTCGATCGCCAACATGTCAAATGGGGGCAGCAGCAGGTGTAGAAATGAACGTCCTCTTTTCCGCAATTTCAGTGTCATTTTTAATTACGCACAGGGTTTGGAGAAAGTCCGTCCCCGGACGGCTTTCCGAAGAGCAACCCAAATTTTGTGCGCCAGGTTGGGGGGCCCAGCGAGAGTCCGCCGAAGGTTCGGGGTAATCAGGAATATGTTCAGACGGCTGTAATACAGCCGTGTGCCTATACAGCCGCTGTGTTGGCACACGTGGCGGGACAGGGCTTGTCCCCACCCGACAGGTTCGGGTCGTTAGGTTTTAAGAACAGACTTCCCGACCCGCCCACTCTGCATACCGCGGCCGCCAGATCCCTAGGTTCCCGAGCATCCCCGAGAGTCCCGCCTCGCGCTCCTTTGCATACCGCGGCCGCCAGATCCCCAGGCTCCCGAGTATCCTCGGGAGTCCCGCCTCGCGTTCCTCTTCATACCGCGGCCGCCAGATCCCCACGCTCCCGACAGTCCCCGAGAGTCAAGTCCCGCCTCGCGCTCTTCTGCATTCCGCGGCCGCCAGATCCCCAGGCTCCCGAGTATCTCCGAGAGTCCCGCCTCGCGCCCTTCTGCATACCGCGGCCGCCCGATCTCCATTTCCCCCGAGTATCCCCGAGTGTCCCGCTCCGCGCCGACAAATCAGAACATGACTGAGCGGTATTTAAAAATAGCAGAATCGAATCCAGTACATCACGATAACTTATGACAGAACAGCGTATAACACCACACCACCTAACATAACAGACCCAAGCGTAATATACCATACCATGACATAACACACCGTAACATAACACACCCTGACAGAGCAATGCATACCATAGCACAGCATCACAGCTCATAGCATCACATGGCATGGCAACGGACACACACCCAAACAGAACATGCCACTGCCTCACATAGCATGACACTGCACAGCACGGCACACCATCACAGCACAGATAACATGTCAGATATCATCGCAGCACATGTGACATAGCATAGCATGGCAGATCGCTGCATACTATGTGACGTCATAACAGAACATCGCTAGCATAACAGCATCAGCTATGGCATAACGGCTCATACGTAACAGATCACCACACCACATTTCATACCATAGCACGATAGACCATACTACACCACGCGATGACATAACATGCCATACCATGACATATCATGGCAGAACAGAACACACAGTATTACAGCATCACAGCACACACCATTATTTACCGTGGCGAAGCATACCATGACAGAGCGCGGTATGACACAATATGTCATCGCAAACCATAATACATCTCAACACCAACGCATACCATGCCAACTCTTGTCAGAGCAGGACATAATAGGACACAGCATAACAACGCATACAATGACATCATGGAGCATACAGGGCATTCCATTACACCACACCTCAAAGCAGACAAGGGCAATGCACACCATAACATGGCGTAACAGTACAGAGCATAACATCACACGCACATAGGCATAACACATCATAACATAACACAGAACCAGAGCCTTTCATAACATGACAAAGCATTTCATCGCAACATATTATGCCGCACTGTAATATAACCAAACACGACGTGCGCGCCGAGGTCAGGCTGACCACAGGAGCAACCTGGCGCAGCAACGAACGATCGGACGACGTATCTTTCGGGACAAGCGTCACGACATAATAAAGCACTTATTCAACATTATCGAGGCATACAATGACAGAGGTGATCATGCCATAGCACAGCTTAACAGACGAGAAACATAACTTTAAAAAGGAACTTCATGGCATACTAGGCCGTGCAAAACAACAAGCGCGTCGTGGGCGCCGGAGTCACATTGGCCACAGGTACAAAGATGCGCAGCAACGACCAATCGGACGACGTATTTAACGTGACAGGAGTCACGGCGTCACGCCGGCCCGTTGACAACATCCCAGATCAGATTGTATAATAGCAGGATCGAACCTGACAGAGCATTACATACTTAGCAACTGCTAAATACAGCAACGACAAATCAAGGGCGCACTCGCGTCCGCGCCTGGCCACAAGAAACAACAGGCGCGGCAACGACCGATCAGACGGCATATCAAAGGCGACAGACGTCACGACGTCGCGCCGCCCCGTCGAGACCAGAACATAAACAAAGATATGTGCATAGAACGAAACAGAACCGAACACAACGCGATAGAGTACAATTCAGCAGAGACCGAGAACTGGTGGCCTATCACACGCGACATGCGCGCCAAGCCCAGGCTGGCGACAGAAACAGACAGCAGCAGCAACGACCGATGATAAGCCATAACGAACGTGCAAGGCGTCACGACGTCACGCCGGCCAGTCCACAACATAGCATAACATAGCATAGTGTCATATCCCACACTGGGCCAGAATCGAACCGAACAGAAAACAAAAAACACAATATTACGAATACGCCAGCCTCCATTTCACTGCGTCTCATCAAACGCGACATGCGCCCCGTCGTCAGAGGAGGACGGGGTGTCCGGAGCAGGAGGAGGAAGGATAGGTCCGCCTCACCTCCTCCTCCTTCGTCGTCCGCCTCCTCCTCGCGCTGCTGCTGCTGCTTTTCCTCTTCCTCTTTCAACAGGCTGCAGATTCTCTCCGAACAAGTTCTGGGGTCTCGCAGAACTCGTTTTGGGGGCTGGTTTGTCGCTCCAGGGAATTGTTCCGGTTTCTTTCGTCAGGGGCCTTGGGGTTGCTAGACTTTCGGAAGACATCAACTTGCGACCTGGCCCAGCCGCTGGGCTGGCCGAGACCGCCGGGCCCCGCGCACATCGTTCCAGTAGGCGCGCGCACCGTTGAGAACTATCGCCGAAGGTTTCGGTGGGGATCGCCCGAAGCAAAACAATTTAGGGTGCCTTGTTTTTATGGCCACCGGTAGCCGAAAGAACGTGTGATGTTCCAACTAAGCAACGTGTGGGTGGAGGCAGGATTTGTCCCCCGCCAGTGTTTGAGCATTGTGTGGTACGTTCGAGCATCATGTGAAGATCGGTCTGCATCCCGTTTCTGGCAAGAGAGTTGCATACACTTTTTTTACAAGCTCGAGTGGGCGCCCCGTGGCTGAGGAGAGGAGAGGACAGCAGCAGGGGGGGGAAGAACAAGACGAGAGGCAGCAGCAGCAGCAAGCAGTGCAGACAGGCGCGGCCGCGGCCGCTACCTGGCACCCCGACTTTGCGGGGTGCCGCTCTCGCCTCCTGGCGCCCAGCAGGCCCGCGAGCTCGCAGAGCTCGTCCCTGCCCAGCCGCGCCGCCCGCCCCACAGGGGGGAAAGGCGCGCGCCCCGCGCCCGGGGCCTCCCAGGCCCCGCCAGCCCTGCCCAGGCGCTGCGCCGCCGCTGCCAGCGCCGCGGGCCCGTCCACGGCGGGGTCGCCCTCCGCAGCCGCCGCCAGCTGCGCCGCCTCCGCCGCCAGCTCTGGGAAGGCCCGGAACGCCTCGGCCCTCGCCCGGAGCTCCCGCGCCAGCTCCGCGGCCGGGAGCTTGCACAGCCGCCGCATGGCGTCAGCCCCCGCCGCCCCATGAGCAGGGGGGCCGCTGCCGCGACGGCGCCGGCCTGGCGGCGAGCGACGCGCGCGCCTTGGCCGCTCGGCCGCCTCCAGCACCCGCTCGACGACCCGCCGGCGGCCCAGCGCATCGGGGACCGAGGCGGCCTCCTCGAGCTGGGCACACGCCTCGCGGAAGCCCAAACCGCGAATGGCGACGCGAAGCGCCGGCGCCGGCGCGCGCGCTGCCGCCCACCCCGAGCTGGCCAGGCCATCCCGCAGCTCCTGCACGAAATCCTCCCTGGAGATTCCGTCGCGCTCCACACCGTCGCCCTCCGCCCGCGTGGGGGGGGGCCGGGACCAGCGCGCCCGCCGCGGCGGCGCTGGTGCCAACGCTAGGCGGGCTGGCCGCCTCAGAACCGTCGCCCTCGTGGAGGGCCGGAGGCCGCGCCGCCTCAGCGCAGGGGCGGGCGGCTGCGCGGGGCGACCCAGCAGCAGCCCCACCCGCGTAACCGTCGCCCACGGGGGGGTCCGGGGGCACGTCGTCCTCCGAGAGGTGCACCCAGCAGCGCTCGGCCGGGCGCACGCCGGGCAACCGCGGGACCGCATCGTCCAGCGGGGCCCCGCCGCAGGCCGAGCGCTGGCGCGGAGGCGTGGCAACCGCGATCGCGCCGCCCGAACGCCCTGGCGCGCCATGCCAGAGCCCCAGATGCCAGTTTTAGCACAGGCGGGAGAGACGGGTTTGCAGCAGAAGCGCTTCCCCACCTCCGCGGGCATTTGCTTTAGAGGCTCCACAGAGGGCCGTGCTGGCAGCACGCATTTTGCATTGTACACGCGCTGGGTCTTAGGAACAAAAATCACAGTGGGTGCGTCCGCATCCGGCTCCTCGCTCATTTCGGCGGGTGCGTCCGCATGCGGCTCCCCGCCAATTTCGGCACACAACTCCCATGTTTCGTCGCGCCATCGGGAGCTGCCCCTCCTCTGTCCCACCTGCCTTGCCATATGCACACTGACACATGCCTGGGTCCATTGCCCAGACAATCCCACTTTCGGGGCACTCGCCAGCGGGACAGGTTCTCCTCGTGGGCCGCGCACCCCTGCACCCGAGGCTACAGGACCTCGGCCCGTCCGCTTGCCATTACGGCTGGCACGAGGGTTAAGAGCAACCTTGGCTGTAAGTCGGGCGTGTCCCTCTACAGGAGGAAAATTCAAAAATAGTCCAAAAATAGTCAGGGGACGAATGTTTGATTATTTTCTGTTTATATTTGTTTATTTTTGACTATTTTATATTTTTCCTCCAAGGTCTGCCTGCAGGGGGACATGCCCGACCTAACCCTAGCTGTGGATTGTACCCCTCCCTTTTCGGGTTTGGGCTTTCCACCTTGGAATGCTCTCGATGTCGGGTACCTCCACGTTGCCACGTTGGGCCTTGGGCCTTCGGCAGAGTGGTACTGCTCTCGACCCGCGGTCTGGTGGCCATGCGTTCGATTGTAGCGGCTGGCCAGTCTGCGAGCGAGCGGGCCCATGGGCGCACGGGCTCCCAAAGATGCCGTTCGCAGCGCGATTGGGTCGGAAAAGCGGGGGTGGGAATGGGAAGTGGAGGGGAACGAAAACTGCTACATGCAGCTGGCTTCGGCCCTGCCGCCGGGCGCTTTCCTCGATGCGTGGGCGCCTCAGGCGCCGGGAGGCGCCGGAGAAAACCAACCACGCAAGGCGCCAACCCCTCCTTTGATATGGTCTCCCTTTCGTCTGCAGCAGCTGCCCCGATGGGCATGGGCGCTGACAGGAATTTGGACTGGTCTCGATCGCCTCAGGGGTGCTGGAGTCGGCGTGGGTGCGAGAGCGAGCCGATTCCATTCAGAACCGGGGGCCCAGAGGAGCTATACGAACCCTCGTGCCCCCCGCCCCCGCGCCTCCAGGTGCCGCAGGCGTTGATATTTTTCACGCGCGCATGAATGGTGGTTTCGCGCTCTCCCGAGTAGGTCCAAACGCGGTTGTGGAAACGTGGTCCAGGTGCATTCCGGCCAGCAGGAGATCCCAGGTATCATCCATACCTACTCTAAAACCTAAACCGCCATAAGTGGCACCTGGAACATTTGCATCTGGCACCTAGAACTCGTCCGTCTTCGGGCCAACTGGCCTCGACGTAGCGCGGCCAGGAGCCGATGAGGACTTACCTTCCCCTGGAAGGAATACTCGACGTGAGTAGCCGCATGGTATTGTTGTATTGCTCCCAGATTGGATTCGCATTGGGTCATATTGGGGCCATAGGTGTCATATTTGAATCGTTGGATGATCTCGGGGTCGATTCGGCGTCACGCGGTGCTTCTGGCTCCGTCTTAGCGCCACAAGGACTTTTCTTGGGGTCATGTCGGGGTTCGCATGGGCCACTTTGGGATCATCTTGGACTCACGGATTCGCTCGGGAACTACACTTGGGACACGAAGTTGGGGTCATCGTAGGGCCCTGTTGGGGTCGTCTTGGGACCATCGCGGGGTCACGGTGGATCGCGATTCTGTCATGGGGTCATCTTAGTGTCGCGTTAGGGTCCAGGGGCCACCTCAGGACCGCGGTGTCACGTGAGGGTCGCCTTCGGATCGCATTGCGATCGCGGGCCGCGACGAATTCCCCCCCGCTCACCATCCTATGCGGGAGGGGGGGGGGGCAGCCAACCAGCGTGATCACCGGCTGGCGGCGCGGGGTCGGTGTTCTGACCTTGGTGACAACATCGATGCTTGTGAGGGTCGCAGGGCGTTCGGCGCCCGTGGGCAGTGCCAAGATGGCCACGTGGCTAAGGGGCGGGGCAAAAGAAAAAGGGACCTAGGAAGGATGGGCAGCGAGGAGGGCGAGGAGGAGGCGGAGGAGGAGGAGGAGCAACTAGGAGGAAAGGGAGGAGGAAACGGAGGACGACGGTGCATATGGATACACTAGAAGGAGGAGGGGGTGGGGCAGGAAGTGGACCAGGAGGAGGGGCAACAGGGGAAAGAGGGGTTAGAGGAGGGAAGGATGATAACGAGGAGGACGAATCGGAAACGGAAGACTTGATGGAGCGGAGGAGCATGAAGAGGCAGAGGACGAGGCCAAGTTGGCAAGTTGTTGCTTGCCCCCGAGGTACTCAGCGGCCTCATGAGCCCCCCGGAGGCCCGTAACTTGCCAGAAACGTAAGGCAATGTACCCACAACAATCAAAACATAACAAATCACTCGACCCCCGATCCTCGAGCGTCGGGGTGTCGATCATGCCTCTGCCGCTGTTGCTAGATAGTGCCTCTGCCGCTGCTGTTGCAGTTGTTGCAGCTGCTCTATTCGCCGCTGCGGTTTCTTATGATGCTGGCTTCGTGCTCGGATGCTCCTCTTGTTGATGCTGATGCTGATGTACCCACCTCCCGAACAAAACAACTTGATGCAAGTAGGCATTGGTCCATGGGGTGTTCTTGGGATCGCTGCGACGCCGCGTTGAGGTCGTTGCGTTTTGGGATCACCTTGAGGTCATGTTGGAACCATGTGGGAGTCTTTCGGAGGCGGTGCATCGAGGACCGAAGAACCCACATCGGGCTTCTCCCTTAGACCTCGCTGCAAAAACCTTGCAATACCCTGCGAAGCCCCCCCCCGCAAAGCCCCTTCAAAGGCCACTACAATACCTTGCAAAGATGCTGCGAAGACCCTTGCAATACCCTGCGAACCAGACCCTGCAATACCCTGCAAAGACCCTTGGATGCCCTGCAATGACAATGCAATGCCCTGCAAATGCCCTGCAATCCCACAAGCCCTCCGGGCGTGGGTCGTCGAAGGGATTCTTTCTTCCAGCCCCAGAATACAATACAGACAAGTGGCGCGTCACGTGCGTGCCCAAGCCCCGAAAAGGGCCCCCCCAAAGGGCCTGAAGAGTGACCAAGAGGACTCCAAGAGGGCCCGAGAGGCTCTGGGAGAGCTCCAAGAGGACCCCACGATGACCCCCACGAGGGCCCCAAGAGGCCCCCCCGACGGATGCTACAACTGGGGTGTGCGTTTGTGTGCGTTGTAGCATCCGTTGGGGGGCCTCTTGGGGCCCTCTTGGGGGCCTCTGGAGGCGGTGGTGGAGCCCGCGGAGGGGTCCAAGAGAGCCTCGGAAGGGGCCCAACAGGGCCCCAAGAAGACACCCGACGGACGCTAGAACCGGGGGGGTGCGTTGTGGCATCCGTTGGGTACCTTCTTTGGAACAATCTTGGGGCCCTCTTGGGGTCCTACTGGGGCGCTCTGAAGGCGCGGGGGGGGCCCGCAGACGGCCCCGATGGGGCCCCAAAACTGCCCCAAGAGAACCCCAAGAAAGCACCCGACGGATGCTACAACACGGGGGGCGTTGTAGCATCCGTCGGGGGCCATCTTGGGGCCTCTTGAGGCCCTCCGAAACCGCACTGGAAGGCCCTGGAAGGCCCCGAGAGGGCCCCAAGATGACGCCAAGAGAACCTCAGGGTCCAACGACCTGTCACAAAACACCTTGTTCGTGACAGGCTATTGGCTCCCCTTGGAGCCCTGTTGAGGCCCGCTGAGACCGCGCTGGAGGGCCCTGGCCCTACGAGAGCCCCAAGACGGCCGACAGCGGGCCCCAAGAAGGCCCCGAGGGGGCCCAAGGGACAGCCACGTGGGCCTCTCGTGCATGACAAGTTTTGTAAACGACCACTCTTGTATATGACACGTGTCGTATACGACTACTATTATAGATGGCCCCTCGGATCCAGAACAGGCCCGACCACTGACAGATTTTGCGGATGTCTCTGCCGGAGGACCTGGGGCCTGAATCCCACCAGGCTTCTGGGCGCAGCTGGTCTACAGCGTTTGCTCTTCCATCGTCCCTTTTCCCCTTTGTGGATGGGTTTGCCCCTCCCTCTCCCCGTCTCCCCCTGGGTCTGGACGGGGGGGCGGGGAGGCGCTGGAGCGTCCAAGATGGCCCAAGATGGCTCCAAGATGGCCTCGGAGAGCCCAGGGTGACATCCAGGGTGGGTTAAGATGGTTCAATATTGTTTCCAATATGCTTCAAAATGCCAAGAGATCGCCCCAAGACGGGTTCAATTGGCTTTGGGGCCTCCAGAGGACGCCCCCAACAGGCCACAACCTTTCCCAAACCTAAATGTAATCGGTGTTGTTTGACTTCTCGCCTTGTCGCTTCCGGGAAGCCTCAAGACGGTTCCAAGATGGCCCAAGGCCCAGGAGGGCTCCAAGACAGCTCCAAGAGGGCCCTAAAAGCCAAAGAGGGCCCCAAGAGGCGATTATAAGGGGCTTTCGAAGCGCAGGGCAAATTATCCCCGCTGTGTGAGCAACGCATACTTCTAACACCACGTTGGCTTTAAAAAACGTTTGCTTTTCGGAGGTATCTATGGGAGGCGTTTGGCCCAAGGGGGCTCCAAGATGGCCCCATATGCTTCAAGATGGCATCAAAGATGGCGCAAGATGGCCTCCAAGAGATCATGCCGCTCTAAGACGGGTGCAAGTGGCCCTAAGAGGCCCAAATCCTTCCCAAGCCTTGACCTAATCAGTGAGTTTGGCCTTCTCGCAGGCTCGTCTCCGATAGCCTATACCTCAAGATGGCTCCAAGAGGGCGCAAGAGAGGCCCGAGAGGGGCCCAAGAGGCTTCCGAGACAGCCCCAGGAGCGCCCAAGAGTGCCCCAAGAGGCGATCTTAGGGACTGTAGACGGGCAGCGCTAATTGACCCCCTATATTTGATCAACACACACACCCACACACACAACACACACACACACCCACACACACCCACACACACCCACACACACACATTGAGAACACACACACACACACACAGGTTTGATTGTGTTTAGCTTTTCGGGGGCCTCTGTGGGAGTCTTTTGGCGCAGTAGAGCTCCAAGGTGACCCCAAATGCTTTAAGATAACTGTAAATACCACGCAATCTGGCCACAAAGTATCCAAGACTGCCTCCAATATGCTCCCAAGAAACACCATGATGGCCCCAAGATGGGAACAATTGGCGACGGAGACTTTCAATGCCGCCCGCGAGAAACCCAAACCCTTTTGCGAACCTAAATAACATTAGTGACGTGTGCCTTCTCGCTTGTTCGCTCCCGATGGGGTTCTGAAGCCCCAAGATGGCTCCACGATGGCCTACGAGGGCCCAAAGAGAGGCCCAATATGGCCCCGAGGCAGCCCCAAGAACGCCCAAGAGCGCCCCACGAGGCGACTTTGGAGGCTCAAGAGGGGCAGCGCTGATTGAGGGCTCCCACTTCCGAGATCGATGTCCTCCAAGATGGCCCAAGAAAGGCATCCACGGCCTCTCAAAGAGCTGCAAAATTGTTTCAAGAAGCGCCCAAGAGGCCCCCAAGAAGACAATGAGAGGCCCCTTAAGCGGCCCAAACAGGCCCCAACATCCCCCCCCCAGAAGCACATACATATGCCGAGAGAGGTCCCCAGGGCCGCCAAGAGAGGCCCCCAAGACGCCCCAAGAGGCCTCCACGGAATGCCCAAGAGATATCCCTAGAGACTCCGAAACGCATCCAAGAGGCATATGTCCCTCATGCTCGCCCTCCTCCTCCTCATTCTCCCCCTCCTCTTCCGCCAATGCCTCCTCCTTCTCCCTCCCCCCTCATCCCTCATCCATCCCCCTTTTCCTTCGAACGATAACGGCTACCCCTTCTTTGCTCTCACGCTTCTTTGATTACCTCAACTCGCCTGGGCATCGTTTCTGGATGGGCTGGTTGGGTATACGCGAAGCGTCAATCAGTTGTTCTGGCCACAGCAGGACATGTTTGGAAATACGCATACGACGCGCACCACACACATGCAGAGGTATGGACATATGTGTACACACGTCGTGCACTATATGTGATACAGTATGCGTGTAGCACGATCTATATGGTGCAAAATTGTTGGTGTCATTCGTCCGTGCTGCTATATACGGGGACCATACGTTCGGTGCAATCTACGTGATGCAGCCAACGCGTTTTCTTACATGTCGTGCAATATACACGGTGCTGTCCATATGTACATGTTGCGATATACACATACATACACACATTGTCTGCGTCTGAGCAGGTGCACATACTACATGCGCGTGCGTGTCTACACACATGTGGCACAAACGGCGGGATGCAATCGACGCGGTGCAATGGGACGCAGCTTTTGGTATGCAACATTTGTTATGCATTGAATATGATGTGGGCTATAATCTGCAATCTGGGTGGTAATGTGATGTTTCGACCTATAGTGTGCCTTCGGTTGGATGTGATGTACATGTGTGATATGTGCGCGGTCCAGAGTGCAACCTTCGTCATCGCCACGTCATCATCGCAGCCAATCCATCGCACGCCGCCATCACGCCATCATCATCACGTCATCGGCACGTCATCATCATCACGCCATCATCGCCACGACGTCATCATTGCATCATGAATCACGGCGTCATCTTCGCGCTCATATCATCGGCACGCCGTCGTCATAATCACGCGAAGAACCAAACCTATGTGATTTTGCGCAATGAGCAAGAGTTCATCGAAATGGCTTGGGAAACCCACAGAATCCAATGGGGCTGACCCCCCCGGGGGGGGGTCAGCCTCATTGGGGACGGCCCGACCGCAAGGCCAGAACGATCGACTGTTGCGTTCGGCAGAGAAACCAATGAGGCTGACCCCCCTGGGGGGGGGGGCATTCCCTCATTGGTTTCTCTGCCGAACGCAAGAGTCGATCGTTCTGGCCTTGCGGTCCGGCCGCCCCCAACGAGGCTGACCCCCCGGGGGGGGGGGGATCAGCCTCACTGGATTCTCTTCTAGACAGGCACTCCGCCCCCCACCAAGCCTCCCGGAAGACCCTCCCGGGACATTTCCGGCAGCCATCGTCCAAACCGGCAACATGCTCATTGGAGTCGGCCGGTCCCCAATGAGGGCGCCTTCCCGGGAGAGCCTGCCGGGAGCCAATTCCGGCTTGAGGTCATGGTGCCCGGGCCTCCCGGGAGCCAATTCCAGCTTGAGGTCATGGCGCCGGGGCCTCCCGGGAGCCAATTCCGGTTTGAAGTGCACCTCCCGGGGCCTCCCCGGAACCAATTTCGCTTTGGGGCCCGGCCTCTTGGGAACCAATTCCGGCTTCAGGCCGGCGCCTCCCGGGGCCCGTCCTCCCGGGGCCTCCCGGAGCCTCCCAGGGCCTCCCGGCCAGGTGCCTCGCGCGATGGGTGGGTGGGTGTGTCGGGGGTTCAGCTGGTGGATGCCCGTGGGCGCCTCGTTGCGCGCTTTGTTCGCTGTTTGCGGATATAGATTGCACATCGATTGCGCTCTATAGCTTGGAGCCCATAAATTGCACCCTGGCCCGCGCAGGTATTGCACTACTACACAAATACATCACATCACATCCATGGAGCCACACAGACTGAAGCATGATCCCACCACCCATAGTGCATCAATCCTTGTCATGGCACAGCAAAGATTACTTACCAAACGTTTGTACCACATTGCACAACGTCGTAGACTCACGCATGTATATGTCTATGTATGTTTGTACGTACACATACATATGTAGATATACAAACAGCCGCGCATGTCGCAACAAACACACATGTACAGCAGCATTGCTATTGCAGTACATATAATGCATCGCATCTGTTGCATCGTGCATATTGCACCGAACGGATGTCCCCGTGTATATCATAATGAGCACAATGCACAAACAATGTTACAATAACTAGATTGTACCACGCGCAGAGCGCACAGCATACATTGCACGACGTGTATACAACTGTGTTTGTATAGCGAATGCTGTGTTCATGTGCATTCCGAAAACAGTTGTACTGACTGTCTTCTTGTGGTAAGAATCATTCACTGACGCTTCGCATGCCCCCAGCAGCCCATCCAGAAACGATGCCCTGGCGAGTTGAGGTGATCAGAGAAGAAGCGCGGGAGCAAATAAGGGGGTAGCTTTTCGTCCGAAGGAAAAGGGGGATGGACAGGGGAGGAGGGAGCGGGCGATGATCAAAAGGAGGGCATGCAGAGGGGCCGGAGACATCTTGGATGTCCCTCGGAGTCTCTGGGGATGTCTCTCCGGCGCTTCTCGGAGGCCTATTGGGGCGTCTTGGGGGCCTCTTGGCGGTGGGGGCCGCTTGGGGGCCTCTTGGGGCCTCTTACGGCATTTGTTGGGGCCTCTTGGGGGCGTCTTGGGGCCTCTTGGGGGCTTGTTGAAGTATTTTGTTTGCCCTTCGAGAGGCCTCTCCTGGCATCTTGGAGGATATCGATATCAGATGGGGGGTCCTCAATCAGCGTCACTCCTATTGAGTCCCCAGAATCGCCTCTTGGAGCCCTCATGGGGCGCTCCTGGGGCCGTCTTAAGGCCATCTTGAGCCCCATATTGCAGCTCTCTTGGGCCAACACCCTCCCACAGAGGCCCTCGAAAATCCAACATCTTTCAA
>CAUYUJ010020874.1:14731-144731 GCA_963575745.1 Prorocentrum cordatum | reverse complement strand
TGTCTCGAACTAGTGGCAGCGGCAGCGGCAGGGCCCGTGGCGGCAGGGCAGCCAGTGGAACTGGGGGGCGGCTGTGGCGTTGGTGGCGGCGGCGTATGGGGCGGATAGTGGGGGCGTGGCCGCGGCAGCGGTGAAGCAGCGGCGGCGGCGGCTATGGTGATAGGGTGGAATTGGTATTTGGGGCGAAGGGCGCTGGCCGCGGCGGTGGTAGTGGCTGTGGCGCGCCGCGGGGCAGGCGTGTGTGGTGGCAGAGGCTGAGGCGGGCGCGGCCGCGCAGGCGGGGTAGCAGTGGGGGGGCTGGCTGCTGGCGCAGCAGTGGCAGCAGCGGCGGCGCCGGCGGGCGTGGCTGGCAATGCCAGAGGCAGCGGCAGGGGTGGCGGCGGTGGCGGCGCTGGTGGCGGCGGCATTCGCAGGAGTGGCAGTGGCAGCGGCAGCCGCGGCGGCCGTGCCTGTGGGGCCTCAAGGCTTTGGAGGCACAACAGAGGATCGCAAATTGGGATTTCTTGGCTCTGCGCAGGGCGCCCCAGCACGGCACTCATGTGCCTAAATCCCTCGTTCCCGGCGTGTGCAAATCCCCTAATGGGAGTAAGCCGCTTTACTTGCACAGGATTCTTTCTACAGTGATTTCCGTTGCAGTTGCGCTGAGCCCTGGAGAACCTGCGGACAGCCACGTCCGAGATTGAGGAACAATATTCATTTCTCGGGGTTGGTGGGGGGGGCGCGCCATTGCACACGGGGGGCGTACCATTGTACTCGCCACAGCCTGGTGGCGGTGGTGGTGGTGTTTGTGGCGCGTGTGGCGGCAGCAGTGGCGGCTGCGGTGGTGGCAGCACTGGTGGGGGCGGCGGTTTTTGTCGCCGCGTTGTTGGTAGGGGTGCCGCATGGGCGGCGGCGTTGGCAGTGGTGGTGTTGGCGGCAGCGGCGGCGGCGGGGATCGCGGCCGCCGTTGGGGCCGCGCAGTCGTAGTCGTAGTCGTAGTCGCAGCAGTAGTAGTAGTAGTAGTAGCAGTAGTAGTAGTAGTAGTAGCAGTAGTAGCAGCGGTAGCAGCAGTAGTAGTAGTAGTAGTAGTAGTAGTAGTAGTAGTAGTAGTAGTAGTATAGTAGTAGTAGTAGTAGTAGGGGGAGGAGGGGGAGTAGTAGTAGGAGTAGGAGTCGCAGTCGTAGTCGCAGTAGTAGTCGTAGTCGTAGTCGTAGTAGTAGTGGGCGTAGTAGTAGTACGAGTAGTAGTAGTAGTAGTAGTAGCGTAGTAGTACAAGTAGTAGTAGTAGTAGTAGTAGTAGTAGTAGTAGTAGTAGTAGTAGTAGTGGTGGTGGTGGTGGTGGTGCTAGTACTAGTAGTAGTAGTAGTATTGGTGGTAATAGTGGTGGTCGCAGTAGAAGTCGTAGTAGCAGTAGTAGTAGTAGTAGTAGTAGTAGTAGTAGTAGTAGTAGTAGTAGTAGTAGTGGTAGTAGTAGTAGTAGGTAGTTGGTAGCGGTAGTAGTATTAGTAGTAGTAGCAGTAGTAGCAGTTAGTAGTAGTTCAGTAGTAGTTGGCCGTAGTACTGTAGTTGTTGTAGCCGTAGTAGTAGTAGTGGTGGTGGTGAGTAGTTAGTTGTTGTAGTGGTAGTAGAAGTAGTAGTATTAGAATTTAGCAGTAGCTATACTAGTAGTTAGTAGTGGTAGAGTAGTAGTAGTAGCAACAGCGGTAGTAGTTAGTTTGTCGTAGTAGTAGTAGTAGTTAGTGGTAGTAGTATAGTAGATGGTAGTAGTATTTGCCGTAGTCGTAGTCGTTGTCAAGAGATGAACCAAGAGAGAGAGAGAGAGAGAGAGAGAGAGAGAGAGAGAGAGAGGAGAAAGCGAGGACAGAGAGACCCCCCGTTTCCCTGCGCGCCCCGCGAGGACTGGCCTCAGGCCTTGACCATAGGCCGCAGGGTCGGATGTCTCTGGGGGGTTGTGGCGTTGGCGCTGCGGCCGCGGGGTGGGGTTGAAGAGGTTCTGGGGGCTGCGGCGTTGGCGCTGCGAGCGCGGGGGCGCTGGGTGCATCGAACTAGTGGCAGCGGGCGGCAGCGGCAGGGCCCGTGGCGGCAGGGCAGCCAGTGCCACGGGGGGCGGCTGTTGGTGTTGGTGGCTGTAGCGGCGCAATGGGCGGATAGTGAGGGGGCGTGGCGCGGCGCGGTGAAGAGCGGCGGCGGGCGGCGATGTTTGGTAGGGTTGGAGGGGGAAATGGTATTTGGGGCGAGGGGCGACGCCGCGGCGGTGGTAGTGGCTGTGGCGCGCGGGGGCAGGTTGTGTGGTGGAGAGGCGGGGGCGGGCGCGGTCGCGCAGGCGGGGTAGCCGTTGGGGGCCTCCTGGCTGCGGGCAGCAGTGCCACAGCGGCGGCGCCGGCGGGCTGCGGCTTGGCAAATGCCGGAGCAGCGGGCAGGGGTGTCGGCGGTGGCGGCGGTGGCGGCGGCGGCATTCGCAGTAGTGGCAGTGGCAGCGGCAGCCGCGGCGGCCGTGCTTGTGGGGGCCTCAAGGCTTTGGAGGCGCAACAGAGGATCGCAAATTGGGATTTCTTGGCTCTGCGCAGGGCGCCCCAGCACGGCGCTCATGTGCCTAAATTCCTCGTTCCCAGCGTGTGCAAATCCCCTAGTGGGATTCAACCGCTTTACTTACACAGGATTCTTTCTACAGTGATTTCCGTTGCAGTTGCAATATCACTACATTTTGGGAGTCTCAGGGGGGTTTTCTGGCCCCATTCTGGGGATCCTCCACAATTTCACCGAAGCCCTGCCGAGGTTGGGGGCTGCGCGGAGTGGCGCGCTGAGCCCTGGAGAACCTGCGGACAGCCACGTCCGAGATTGAGGAACAATATTCATTTCTCGGGGTTGGTTGGGGGGGCGCACCATTGCACACGGGGGGCGTACCATTGTACTCGCCACAGCCTGGTGGCGGTGGTGGCGGCGGTGGTTGTGGCGCGTGTGGCGGCAGCAGTGGCGGCCGCGGTGGTGGCAGCATTGGTGGGGGAGGCGGTTTTTGTCGCCGCGTTGTTGGTAGGGGTGCCGCATGGGCGGCGGCGTTGGCGGCGGTGGTGTTGGCGGCAGCGGCGGCGGCGGGGATCGCGGCCGCCGTCGGGGCCGCGTAGTCGTAGTCGTAGTCGCAGTCGTAGTCGTAGTAGTAGTAGTAGTAGTAGTAGTAGTAGTAGTAGTAGTAGTAGTGTAGTAGTAGTAGTAGTAGTAGTAGTAGTAGTAGGAGTAGGAGTAGTAGTAGGAGTAGGAGTCGTAGTCGTAGTCGTAGTAGTAGTCGTAGTCGTAGTCGTAGTGTAGTAGTAGTAGTAGTAGTAGTAGTAGTAGTAGTAGTAGTAGTAGTAGTAGTAGTAGTGGTGCTAGTACTAGTAGTAGTAGTAGTATTGGTGGTAATAGTGGTGGTCGCAGTAGAAGTCGTAGTAGTAGTAGTAGTAGTAGTAGTAGTAGTAGTAGTAGTAGTAGTAGTAGTAGTAGTAGTAGTAGTAGTAGTAGTAGTAGCAGTAGTAGTAGTAGTAGTAGTAGTAGTAGTAGTAGTAGTAGCAGTAGTAGTAGTAGTAGTAGTAGTAGTAGTAGTAGTGCTAAGCCTGCTCAGCACTGCTAAGCCCTGCTAACCCGTGTTCAGCCCTGTCTAAACCCTGCTAGGGCGTGCTAGGCCCTGCTACGCACTGCTAAGCCATGCTACGCCGTGATAGGCCCTGCTCAGCCCTGCAAAGCCCCGCTAAGCCCTGCTAGGCACTGCTAAGTTCTGCTAAGCAATGGTAAGCCTTGCTGAGACCTGAAGGGGCGTTCGTGCCGCAAGGGGCTTCCGTGCCTAATTATGTACGGGCCAACGGTCATGCACGAGAAGGGATGAGGCACGGGGAATGTGAGGATCCAGGAAAAAGGCGAGGATAGGTGAAGATAAGGAAGAGGCCCTGCAACCTCAGGAGCCGCTATGCATCGCACCCCGTTTGGGGCGGCATCGCGAAAACGCCGCAATCCCTTCGCATCCCCACGAACGCTTGAAGACATACCTGGTTTCAATATCCCACCCATCCCTGGCGCTTCGACTCGTGCCGCCCCGCGCATCTGGGCCCCGATGTCGGTCCGGGCGCCCCGCTCGTGGAGGCGCCCGGCCGCGCGCCGGAGCCGCGCCGGGGACCCTGGATCTATACCCCGGACCCAGACCCAGGGCGGCTGGTGCTACGACGCATGCTGGCGCCCCCGGATCCCTACCGCCGATTGAAAGCGTAGCCGATTATTTGTGTTGTTTGTGCCCTCATACATCAGCTGAATGCGTCTTGTCCCAGGCTACGCTTATCATCGGCGGATCATCGACTGGGCATGTTTTTATGTTTAAGATTAAAGCTTAAAAGGCAGATGCAGACAAAATTGAAACAACACACATGCACAGTCACATACGCACACACACGCACACGACACGTGTTCAGCGAGGTTCAATAATTTCCTGTCACACGCACGCAGAGACACACACACACATCACGAGCAAGCTCAATGGCACATATTGCAAATGCAGCACCGGAGCTGAATTGCCCGCAGTTGTTGCGGGCCCGAACAGAGATGTGGGCAGAGAATGCTGCGCGCGAAAGCGAAACGAAGAACTAGCTGAGGCGAACCCCCCTCCATTGGGGAGGGACGCGGCCGCCGAGAACCGTTAAGTCCCCGCGTTGGAAAGGCGGATGCTGGGGCGGCCGCGGGCTCGGTGGAGCGGGCGGCTCCGCCGCGCGCTGCTCCGCCGCGCGCTCGGCGCGCTCCTCGTCAGCCACGTCCTGGAAGCGGCTCCGCCAGCGCCTGGCAGGGTCGAGCCGCGGGTCGGGGGCGCCCAGCGGCAAGCCCAGCCGAATGCCTGGGGCCGAGGGGCCGCGCCGGAGCCTCTTGAAGGCTTGGCCGTCCGCTCTGCGCCCGTCGCTGGCGGCCTCCGCCGCCCCCGCGGGCCTGGGCGCCGCGGCCCGAGGCCCGGCCGCGGCCCCGCCAGGGGGGCCGGCCGCCGCGGCCGCCGGGGCCGCCGCGGGGGGGGCGGCGCCGGGGCCGCCCCGCCGGCGCGCCGCGGCGGAGGCGCCGGCAGCCCTCTTGGCCTTCGCCCTGGCCCTCTCGCGAACGGCCTCCCTGCGGGCCGCCTTGGCGAGGGCTGCGTCCCGCCGGGCCCAGGGGCTGCCCGCGGGCACCTCTGACGGGGACGGACCCTGCAGGGAGAGATCGGCGGCCCGCTGCGCCCGCAACGCGGCCAGCGTCTTGCCCAGGTGCGTGAGCATGTTGGCGGACGGCGTGGCGCGGTAAGCCCACTGGTGCACCAGCACGGCCTGCTCCACCGCCTGAGTCAGGGACGTGTTGACGCCGCGGTGGGAGCCGCCCCGCCGCAGGTTCCGCCAATGCCCGTCGACGGTCTGCGTGCCCCCTACGCGCCACGTCCACTCAGGGCCGCCCCACTGCCCCGCGCGCGGGTCCACCTCCTCGACAGCCGACACGTCGTCTGGGTGGACGTGGACGAGTCGCATGGCGGTGAACTCCCGCTCCACGCGCCCCGCCACCTTGCGCGAGTGGCACACGGAAGTGTGGCAGAGGCGCAGATGGCGGCACTTCGCCGCCCACTCCTCCCGGCGGTCCCGCCAGTCCCGCCGCTCCGCCGCGCACCGCGCCAAGCACTCCCGGAAGGTCTCCCGCCTCCACTCCCCGGGACAGAGGTTGGCGGCCCCCACGACGTCCTCCTCGGAAGCCGGAAGCGGCGCGTCGTGCGCCGTCCGCCAATCCAGGTTCCGGTACGCCTTCGCGCCGTCAGTGTGCACCATGGTCCCAGGGCGCAGCAGGGGCGGGCCGCCGGACTTCGGCCGGAGGATGAAGTCGTGGAGCTCCTCGTGCGAGAGAGCCCCGCCACCTCCCTGGCCCTGGCCCGAGGCGTACCTGGGGGGGAGCGCCATCAGGACCAACTTGCCGCCGTGGCGCTCGTGGGCCGCGATGTACCGGTGCCACTCGCGGCCCCATGTGCCATCGGCGCCCTCGGCCCAGCGGGCGCGGAAGCAGACCTCGTCGATCTCGACCTCCGCGCCCGGCCCGCCCAGCTGCTCGGTGCAGTTTTGCCAGAGCTGGTACTCGGCAACGGTGGCCCGGGCGCCCTGGACCCAGCCCTCCACAAGGCGCTTGTGGTCGAGCCAGCAGTCCAGAGCCAGCTCCTCCGTGGACGGCTCCAAGCTCTTGGACCACCGGCAGAAGAGCGACGCGTTCTGGCGCAGGGAATACTTCCCGCACCAGATCTCGGCGTCCAGCCCAACGGCGCGCTTGCCCCCGCAACGCCCGCACCGGTAGTACGCCGTCTCCTTCCGCACGGCGACCTCGCGCCCCCCGATGCGCACGGCCTGCGGCCCTCTGTGCAGCGCGGCCCTCTGCCCCGCGCCCCTCTGGGCTGAACGGGCCGCGTGCTCGCTCTCCAAGACGCGCACGTCCTGCGCGGCGCCCGGCGCGCCACAACCCGGCGCATCGCACGCGGCCCTCTGCGGGAGGATGCCGCAGTCCCCCAGGACGGCCACGACGTCCCGGCCGTCGACCATGTCCGAGAGGACCTGCGCGCAGAGGGGGCGGCCAGCCTTCCCCGCCCGCGCCAAATGCCCGTGGCGCACTCGGCCCGCGGCCGTCGGCCCGCCGTACGGCACTTTGGCCGCGTACGGGCGCATGAGCCGGCGGGGTCCGATGGACGCGCGGGCGCGCGCCACCGCGTCCCGCCGCGGCTCGGGCACATCCGCGTCTGCCGCGTCCAGCAACGCCACCACCTCGAAGGGGATGGCGTCGTCTGGGTGGGGAGCGGCGGGCTCCTCCGCGTCCTCCAGCCCTTCGGCCTCGTCCCCCACGGGCGCCACCCGCCGCTTGCGGCCCCCCCGCCAGCCGCCCTGGCCGCCTCGACGAGGCAATTGCAACTCGGCGGCGGCCTCCGCCCACGCGCTGGCAAGGTCAGCCATGGCGTCGTCGCCGCTACCGTCGCCGTCGGGGCTGGCCGCCGCTTCCCCCGCCGCTGCCTCCTCGCGAGCGGTCGGGCCGAACTCGACGCCCGAGTCCTCGACGGCGGCGCCCCCGCCCGCCGGCCGCTCCACAGGCCTCCGCCCGCTCGCAGCCCCGCGGGCTCGACACTTCTCGGCGCGGCGGACGCCGCGGCCGAGCAGCCCCCGATGCGGCGGGCCAGGAGCCGCCTGGCCCTTGGCCCTGGCCTTGGCCTCGCCCTGGCTCTTGGCCGTGGCCTTCCCCTTGGCCTTCGCCTTGGCTTTGCCCTTCGGCGCCGCCGCGCTCGGCGGCGCTGCGTCCGGGTCGTCCGAGGAGCTGAAGTCGCCGAAGAGGTCAGCCATCGGATCGGCCTCCGCCACGGCGGCGGCCGCCGCCGCCACGTCCACGGCCGACGGCCGGCCCTCCAGGTCATCCGCCGCCTCGTCCTCCGTGCTTGCTTGGGGCGTAGGGTCCTCGGCCATGTCGATGGCCTCCTGCACCGCCAGCGGCAGCAACGGGCTGTCGCTGTCGCTGGCCACGGGCGGCGCGGCGGCGGCAGCACCCGCGGCGGCGGCCGCGCAACTGTGGCACATCAGCGCCCCGCAGGGCTCGCAGTGCTGCAGCCAGCCGCCCTTGGCCCTCTCGTGGCACTTGCCGCGGGTCTCCCGGGCGAGGGTCCGCACTGCGCGGAGCGGGCGTCGGCATCCCGGGCAAGCCAGCGAGGCCCCCGAGGCCGCTGAACTCCCCCGAGCGCGCTGGTGGCCAGACATGAGGGCCAAGAGCACAGCTTGCGAGATCACCGAGAGCGCAAGTGGGAAGAGGCCCCCCCACTGCGCGAACCCTGAGCCAAAATGGGCACGGCAAAGCGACGGTGATGGCGATCGTCAAGACGGCTGTGCGATGCAAAGGATCGCGCAGCATCGCCCAGCAATTTTACGCAGTGCAAAGGAATGCAGGGCAATCACGACTACTACTACTACTACTAGAGGCCAGGGTCTTCCAGGGCTCGGGGCGCCTGGGCGCTCCCACGGCCCCCAGGGCCCCAGGCGCCAGGGCCTCGCTGCCCCCGCGGCTTCCCAAAGAATCTGGGGCCGAAGCTGCTAGAACCCTCGGAGCCTTCAAGGACCTTGAGGCATGCTTTGCACGGGGCGTCCTTGGCCCCTTGCAGAAGGCTTTCCTGGGCTCCTCACACGAGGCCATGGTCGGCCCTATCCACAGGCCTTGGCGGGGCCCATGCAGAAGGCATAGACGGGCTCCATTCACAGGTGGCCCTATTGGGCTGGCCCCTTGCAGGAGCCCCCGCCGGGCTCTTCCCAGCAAAGAAAACATGTCAGGGCTCATTCCAGAAGGCGTTACTTGGCAACGTGCAGGGCGCCCCACTGGGCCCCGCGCAGACGGGGGGCGGGGGGGGGGGGAGCGGAGACGACAGCGTGGGGACAACTCTTTTTTTCTGCGCGCTGTCAAGCCTTTCCCGGGGAGCGCCGGGTGCATCGGCGGGGCCGCGCAGTGAATCGGCATTTTTACTTGGGGGGTGCGCGCAGCCTAGACGCTGAAAGGAGGAACGCGTTGGATTCGGAAGGGGCTCGATGTTCCAGTCGCCCTTCCGCGGTTGTTCCTCTGGCCCTTCTCGGTCGCCCAGGCTTTTCTGGAAGCCACAGAGGGGTTCCGCTCAGCATCGTTGCGCGTGAGGAGGGGGATGAGGAGGAGGAGGAGGAGGAGGAGGAGGAGGAGGAAGAGGAATGCGAGGAACGGGGGAAGCAGGAGGCCAAGGAGGAGGAGGAGGAGGATGACGATGAGGAGGCGGAGGAAAAGGAGGAGGTGGAGGAGGAGGAGGAGGAGCAGGAAAAGGATGAGGAAAAGGAAGGGGAACAGGAGGAAAGGGGGGGAACGGGAGGCGGAGCAGGAGGAGGAGGAGGGCGAGGAGGAAGAGGCGGTGGAGGAGCGAGAGGTAGAGGAGGAAGATGATATTCGGAGGAGGGGAGGAGGAGGAGGAGGAGGAGGAGGAGGAGGAGGAGGAGCAGGAGCAGGAGCAGGAGCAGGAGCAGGAGCAGGAGCAGGAGCAGGAGCAGGAGCAGGAGCAGGAGCAGGAGCAGGAATATGAATGCGAGGAAAAGGAGGAAGCAGGAGGCGGAGGGGGAGGAGGAGGCGGAGGAGGAGGAGGAGGGGGAGGGGGACAAGCTAGGTGGGCTCGCGTCATATCTGACGTCCTACCCCTCCCTCCCATCCCTTACCATGGCGCTGATTTTCTCTATCCGCGAACGCGTGTCGTAGCGGACCTGCGGCTCCGCGCGCGCGTGCGTGGTGGGTGGTGGTGCACGTGCGTGCGGGCGGGCGTGCGTGTGTGCGTGGTTGTGGTGGTGCTGGTGCTGGTGCTGGTGCTGGTGCTGGTGCTGGTGCTGGTGCTGGTGCTGGTGCTGGTGCTCGTGCTGGTGGTGGTGCTGGTGCTGGTGCTGGTGGTGGTTGTGATGGTGGCGGTGGTGGTGGTGGTGGTGGTGGTGGCGGTGGTGCGGCGCGGTGGTGGCGGGCGGATGGGCGCGGGAGAAAGGGGCCGGCGCTGGGGCGAGAGCGCCATCCTGAACGACGGAGGCCAAACACACGGGCCTGCGAGCCCTCGCGCAGCCCCAGGCGAGGGGCGCCCGCAGCAGCGGTGCCCCCAGCAGCGCTGCCCCCAGCCATCCCGGGCTGGCTCGCACGGGGGCGCCTTCTGTGGAGGCAGGGGTCGCCTCCACAGGGGCCAGGGCCACAAAATGAAGATATCGGCGGGGCGATCTGATCTTCTCGACTGCATGGCCTGACCGATAAGGCATTAGGACAGAATCTGCACTTCACAAGTTCAAATCCCAGTAGTACTTCTTGCAGGTCTCAGTTGGAAAAACATATATTCGGAAATTTTTCTGGCCCCTTGAGCTAATCTCCTTGAAAAACTGCGGGCATTTTTTTGTCTGCCCGCACTTCGAAGGGGGGCGGGCATTTTTTTTCCGGCCCGCAGAGCTAATCTCGTTGAAAAACTGCGGGCAGTTTTTTTCCTGCCCGCATTTCGATTGCCCAGAGGTGGCAGGGGGGCGCGGGCACTTTTTTTCCGGCCCGCAGAGCTAATCTCCTTGAAAATTGCGGGCATTTTTTTTTTCGCGCCCGCAGTTCGATTGCCCCGAGGGGAAACTGTCGAGGGGATTGGGGCGTCTGCGCCCCTGTAGCCTCCATAGAGCCAAGGCCTTGGCGGATTTGAGGCTTGCGAGGAGGCCCTGGGACGATGGCGCCAGGGCGCTTAGGGCCTCATGGCCTTCACTCCTGGGAATTTGCCGGGAGCCTGTTTCTCGGAATCTGCTGGTAATGTAGTGAAATGACACAATTCAGTGGAACGGAGCAGGCGAAATATGCCCAACCCTCCCAGGTAAAATAATGTTAATGTAGTGAAATGGGGCATCCATGTTCTCACAATCTGAGCTTCTTGGGTTCAATTCCTAGTGGGGCCTGAGCAGCCTACATGAAGGGACATGTTCTAGCGTTGCCACTGTCATTGCGGGGGAAATCACTGTAGAAAGGATTCTGTGCAAGTAAGGCCGTTTACATGTATTTAGAGCTTTGCATACTCAGGAATTCTGAAAAAAAAATTGCCATCGCCCCCATTGCGAAAGCCACCGCCACCGCTGCCGCCGCGGCCGCCAAGCCAACCCTGCCGCTGCCTCTGGCATTGCCAACCAGGCCCACCACCGCCGCTGCTGCTGCGCCGACAGCCACCACCCCCCCACCCCCACCCCAGCGCGACCCAGCCATCCACCGCCACTATCCAGCAAGCAAGCAAACGCGCCTGCCCCAGGCACGCCGCAGCCAATACCATCACCGCGGCCACCGCCCCCCCCCCTCCCGCCCCCCGCCCAGCATTGCCCCACCACTATCGCTGTCCCCGCCGCTGCTGTTGCCGCCCCCACCAAAGGCACCGCCGCCCACACCACGATCGCTCCCACTGCCACTGGCTGCCCAGCCGCCACCACCTCGGCCGCTGCTTGTTTGAAGCGCCCAGCGCCGCGGCTCCCAAAACCTTTTCAGCCCCCACAGCGGCCGCGCTCGCCGCAGCCGCTGTTGTCGCCACTGCGACCGCCCATGCAAAGCCACTACCAACACTGCGGCGACCACAGCCGCCCCCCCCCCTCACGGCTGCGCTCACCGTTGCCGCCGCACTGCCACCGCGCACACCACCGCTACCCCCGCCACCGCTGCCGCCGCGGCCGCCAACCCTGCCGCTGCCTCTGGCATTTCCAACCGGGCCCACCACCGCCGCCGCTGCTGCGCCGACAGCCACCACCCCCCGCCGCACCCCCACCCCCCCCCCAGCGCGACCCAGCCCCGCCGCCACTATCCAGCAAGCAAGCAAACGCGCCTGCCCCAGGCACGCCGCAGCCAATACCATCACCGCGGCCACCGCCCCCCCCGGCCCCCGCCCAGCATTGCCCCACCACTATCGCTGTCCCCACCGCTGCTGTTGCCGCCCCCGCCAAAGGCACCGCCGCCCACACCACGATCACTCCCACTGCCACTGGCTGCCCAGCCGCCACCACCTCGGCCGCTGCTTGTTTGAAGCACCCAGCGCCGCGGCTCCCAGACCTTTTCAGCCCCCCACAGCGGCCGCGCTCGCCGCCGCCGCTGTTGTCGCCACTGCCACCGCCCATGCAAAGCCACTACCAACACTGCGGCGACCACAGCCGCCGCTCCGCCCCCCCTCCCCCCCCCTCACGGCTGCGTTCACCGTTGCCGCCGCACTGCCACCGCGCACGCCACCGCTACCCCCGCCACCACCACCACCACAACGACGACGACGACCACCACCACCACTACTAGAATAGGGGACGTGCCATAGAATAGGGCAATCATATGCCCTCCTTCCCCTGTATGTGCCGAATTGTAGTAAAATGGGGAATATTTCTTCCCATAATCTGACCTTCTTGGGTTCAATTCCTAATGGTGCCTTTGGGGCCTGCTTGGGGGTAGGGTTTCCAGCGAGCTGCGGATTGCCCGTGCACCTCCCACCCCCTGGGGGAAACCGGAGCTTCGTGGGGGCTGGGCTGGCTCTGGTGGGGCGGGGCCTGCAGGGGCTGGGCGCGGGCGGCCCTGAGGCAGGCTCGGCCGGGCTTGTAAGACCACGCCCGGCAAAAGAGCAAACCAAAACGTCGACCTCCCGGCCTTGTAAGACCACGCCCGGCATACAATACCGTACCATACCATGCCTACCATACCATTCCATACCACTCCATACCGAAAACCATACTACTTACATGGTTTCGTGCCCCTCCCACCCCTCCAGGGAGGCCCCGCCTGAGCGAGGAGGGTATCGGAATACCATACTATTTACATGGTTTCGTGCCCCTCCCACCCCTCCAGGGAGGCCCCGCCTGAGCGAGGAGGGTATCGGAATACCATACTATTTACATGGTTTCGTGCCCCTCCCACCCCTCCAGGGAGGCCCCGCCTGAGCGAGGAGGGTATCGGAATACCATACTATTTACATGGTTTCGTGCCCCTCCCACCCCTCCAGGGAGGCCCCGCCTGAGCGAGGAGGGTATCGGAATACCATACTATTTACATGGTTTCGTGCCCCTCCCACCCCTCCAGGGAGGCCCCGCCTGAGCGAGGAGGGTATCGGAAAACCATACTATTTACATGGTTTCGTGCCCCTCCCACCCCTCCAGGGAGGCCCCGCCTGAGCGAGGAGGGTACCCCCCGTGCCCCTCCCACACCTCCAGGGAGGCCCCGCCTGAGCGAGGAGGGTATCGGAATACCATACTATTTACATGGTTTCGTGCCCCTCCCACACCTCCAGGGAGGCCCCGCCTGAGCGAGGAGGGTATCCGAAAACCATATTATTTACATGGTTTCGTGCCCCTCCCACACCTCCAGGGAGGCCCCGCCTGAGCGAGGAGGGCATCAAGAAAATTGGTCCCACGAAACCGTTAATCTCTTTATGTGGGGAGCTCCGTTAGCATAATTCATCCTGAACCGTTGTTTGACGGCCCCAGGGTCCTGTAAGGGCCCTCAAAGGCCCCAAACGGCCAAAAACCTCCCGTCCTGATTTTTCAGGACGCGAGCCTATCTGGGTCTGAATCGCTTTGCAGGGTGCTCCTAAGGCTTAGGACATCCGACGATGCGCTGGTTTTAGTTAGCCCGTGGCCCCAGAATTCCCGGGGTCAACTTTTCGTACCGGCTCCATGATTGGCAGCCCTGGGCCGCGACAAGAGGGTCCCCGACGGAGGCCCACATCGAGGGCAAAAAACCCAGGCTTGAACAAATGGTGGACACGAGGGCATCGGAAGAGCGATGAGGAGAGGATTTGCAAACACGCGCCTTTCGTGCCACTTTCCGTGCCGGATCCATGCTTGACAGCCCTGGGTCGCGACAAGAGGGCTCCGGACAGTCAAGAACTTTAGCTTACCGTGTCGCGGAGGCGGCCCCGGCGACACGCTATGCCCTGCAAGCGGACAGCGTGTCGCTCCGCTTGGAGGTCGCGCGGAATGCGCCAGGGGCGGCGCCAATGGCGTCGCCATGGGGCCATGGGGGCCCAGCGCCGATCCGAGAAATCCGCGCGGAGCTCCGAAAATTAATGCTTATGTTTATGCCGTTTCTTCTTCCTCGAACTCCTGACCGCAGGGATTGGGCCAGAGCCGCGAACTGCCCACACCCGACGTCGTGATTTTTCACACGTGAGTCCCCAGAGGTCTCGACCCATTCCCTGGGGGGCCGGCTGAATCTTTTTGTTGACGGTCCCTTGGCCCACTGAGGGCCCCCAGAGGCCGAAAACTAGTGAAAATCTTCTGTTGCGATTTTGCTCGCAATGGGAGGACGTCAGGGCAGCCCTCCCCACGGAGCACCCAGCCGCGCCCGCGCGCGCCTCCTCTTTCGCTCGCCGGCGCCCTTCACAGCTCCGACGGCCGCCGAACGCCGCCGGCCGCGGGCTCCGCCGATGCCTCCAGGGTTGCCACGGGAGCCGCGTCGCCGGCGTCGCCGTCGTCCTCGCCGTCGTCGTCGCTTTCGCCGCCCCCAGACCTCCAGAGGCTCGACAGTACCCAGCCTCAGGTTTTTTTGCACGTTCGGCTTCCAGGGGCCAGCTTGGGACTCTGGGACTGCCACGCCACGACTCGGGACGAAAAACAGGTCCCAAGGAAAGGGTCGAGATGTCTGGGGGCCCGAAACTCTAAAAGATAGGCACGTCGGAGATCAGGGTCGCTTTCGCCGTCGTCGTCGTCGTTGTCGCAGCCGCTTTCTAGAGGGACAAGAAATTAGCCCGACGAAAAACCCAAGCATATGCAGCTGCGAGAACCGCGAGGGAGATGAGACGAAGGAGGAGAACACGCGAACCCCGAATACCGCACGTTGTATACCCTCTACTCTCAGAAGCACCGCGCCGCAAGAGAAACGAGGCGCGGGGCAGTGCGGGCAGGCGGGGGGACGAATGGGTGGGACGTATGCGAGCTTTCGGTGGAGCTCCCTGTGGGGCCACGAGGCGCTGTACTGGGTGTGGCGGTGGAGCTCTCTATGGGGCCACGAGACGAAGAATCAAAAATGAGCCGCTTAGTACAAATTTGACAATCTTTTGAAATTTTGCGAACGGTTCGGCAAGGCGAAAAGTCCAAGTGCAGTCCGCCAGTACCAGCGAAAAGTCGAAAAAAAGCTGAAAAGTTGAAAATCCTTAGACTTTTCAAGCTTTCCGACTTTTCGCGGGCACCGCGTCGGGGGACCTCCCAGGCGCCCCGCGTAGTGCCCTCGCCGCAGAGGGGCACAGAAGTGCATCAATTCAAAAAAATCGGAAAGTGGAAAACTTCTCGACTTTTCCACTGTCCCGACTCTTCGAGCAATTCAGCGCTGCACTTTTCGACTTTTCGAAATTTCGACATTTTGGGCCTCGTCGCGGAGCGGGACACTTTTCGACTGTTTAACTTTTCATTGTTTTTTTTGGAAAGGGCTTAGGATCAGGGTTCTATTTCAGTATGTTAACCACCTGTTCTGGCGGCTCTAGGACCGGCGAAATTGTTTTTGCGATACATAGCGAGGTCGCGTAGGGCCGGCGAATTAGAATTGGGAGGATGTCTCGAGCGAAACGCTTGTTTTCAGAATTTGTTGAGGATGTCTCGAGCGAAACGCTTGTTTAGCGTTATAGATTGTCCTCTCCTGGGGACCTGAATTCAGAGTATCTCTCAAGTGAAATGCTTGTTTTCGCATGCCCAGGTCTTGATGTCTCGAGCGAGACGCTTGGTTTCACGCCTCCAGGTTGCCCAGGCAGGTGTCTAGCATGAGGATGTGTTGGGGATGTCTGGAACCAGAAGCTTGTTTTCACGTGCCTAGGTCGCCCAGGCGGATGTCTAGCATGAGGATGTGTCGAGGAAGTATCGATCGAGACGCTTGTTTGCAAGTGTCCAGGTTGCCCAGGCGGATGTCTAGCATCAGGATGTGCTGAGAACGTCTTGAGCGAAACGCGTGTTTTCACGTGTCCAGGTCGCCCAAGCTCAGCACAGTCCTCGGCACGGTACATCAATACCGATACCCTTAGCATTGCAGCCTGGCGTGTTGCCTGGTACGTTCCGCGGAGCGTCCCGTGGCGAGACCCCCTGGCCCGTCGCGCGGTGCACGTCCATATTGGCGCGTTCCGTGGCGCGTCCCCTTGGCAAGCCCCGCGGTGCGTGCCCATGGCGCGTCCCTTGGCACGCCGCCTGGCGCGTCCCTTGGGACGTTCCGCGGCGCGTCCTCCTGGCATGCCCCCTCTGTCGATTAGTTCTGGGGCAGTTGCCATCTGCTCGGGCAGCTCGAGCTTAAGATCCAGATCAGTTCGGTCAGGACTCGGATACAAAGAGGACTCGATCCACAACGCTATATAGAGCACAATCGCGGCATGGCACATCGAAATTCAGCACGGCCCAGTACGTCACGGCCGTCGGCACGGTACATCAATAACGATGCACTCAACATTGCATCTTGGCACGTTCCTTGGCGCTTTCCGCGGCGAGTCTACCTGGCACGTCGCGCGGCGCGTCCCCTGGCACGTCCCGCGGCACGTCCATTGGCGCGTTCCGTAGCGCGTCCCCTTGGCACGTCCCGCGGTGCGTGCCCATGGCACGTCCCTTGGCACGCCGCCTGGCGCGTCCCTTGGGACGTTCCGCGGCGCGTCCTCCTGGCATGTCCCCTCTGTTCATTAGTTCTGGGGCAGTTGCCATCTGCTCAGGCAGCTCGAGCTTAAGATCCAGATCAGTTCGGTCAGGATTCGGATGCCAGGGAGGACTCGATCCACAACGCGATATAAAGCAAAATCGCGGCATGGCGCATCGCAGTCCAGCACGGCGTAATACATCACAGCCCTCTGCACAGTACATCAAGATCGATACATTCAGCATTGCATCTGCCCGTCGCCCAATCAAATGTCTTTGAAAAGTTGCCATGCCTTACATTTCTATATTCCTTTCCGGGTTCGTGGGTCGATCATGTTTTGCGATGCGCAGCATTTTTCGACTTTTCGACTTCTCGATTCTTCGACTTATCGCGCAGCGCTGCATTTTTCGATCGATCACCTTGCCGACCTTTTCTGACGTTTCGCGGGGCCCCAGGGCAGCGTACCCAGGCCTCCCCTGGTCTGCGGGCCTCCCCAGGGAGAGTTTTCGCACGGTGTCGGGCGGGGGATTTCGCATGGCGCAGGGCCCCCCCGGGTCTCCCAGGACGCGAGGAGGCCCCAGGAACCTCCAGGACGCCCCCAGGAGGCCCTTGCGCCCTTGCGCCATAACACCGGCCGATTTTGCCAAAACTTGCGCCGATTCCACCAGAACCAGCGGGTGTTATGGCGCCAAGACGGTGTTATGGCCTGGGGCCTCCTGGGGCCTCCTGGCGCCTCTTGGAGCTTTCCAGTGGCCTCCTGAGCCGTAACGCCGGCCGCTTTTGCCAAAACTTGCCCCGATGCCGACAACACCGGCTGGTGTTATGGCCTGGGCCGTGCTGGGGCCTCCTGGGGCTCTCTGGTGCCTTTTGATGCTTTCCAGGCGCCTCCTGGGCCACAACGCTGGCCGATTCTGCCAAAACTTGCCCCAATCCCACCGCAATCGGCTGGTGTTATGTTCTGAGGCCTCCTGGGGCCTCCCGGGGACTCCTGAGGCTCTCTGGTGCCTCTTGAGCTTTCCAGGGGTTCCCTGGGGCCGTAACACCTGCCGGTTTTTGCTGGCGTTATGGCCCGAGGCCTCCTGGGGCCTCCTGAGCCAGTTGGTCGACGGGTCGCTGGAGAGGGCGGCGCGCGTCGCTTCGCCATGCAGGAAGGGGGAAAACTCTGTGCTGATGCACAGGCCCTGGCCATAGCCACAGAAGGGGCACGCGGATGCCGCGCCATTGCGTCGCCAACATTTGGGAGAGATTCGGGGTTGGTGGGGCTTGACATTTCGGCAGCTGCGTGGGAAGCCTGAGTGCTTGTTGGCGAGCGAGCCGAGATTTGGATCATCGAGGTGTCATCCAAGTGGTTCTGGGCGATCTCTAAATGTCCGCCCTCCAAGATGGGGGGGAAACCAAAGTCACGTGGGTGATGCAGACCGCGCCGCCCTCGGAGCCTTTTCGTTGATCTGGCGACGATGGGCAAGCTCATGCTGACGCTGAGGATTGCTGACGACCTCACTGATGAGAAAAAAAAACACACATCCCGATCCACCGTTACCTCTTGCGAGGCCATTAGGCGCACGTTCTCTGCAAACCTCTGAGCAGTGGCGACGCATGAGTTATCATCCACATTGGCAAAGAGCTGATCGAACCGATGGTGTTGGAGCTTCAGTCAACCCAATGCTCAACGCACCCGTCAACCGAATGCTCAAAAGCGTCGTCCGTCGCATCAATGAAGCCAATGCTGGGAAACCAGCGTTCCGAGATGAGGCCTATCACGTGTGAGAGTTGGGCAGCGGAGTCTGGTGTGACTTGATCGCCATGTGTCACCTGCAACAGCGGGTGTCGCTGAACAAATGCTGGCTAGCAACATGAGTCCAACGGATAGTTACTGTGATGAAGGGCCCCATTGTAAGTGTCTTCGCCCAGAACACCTGGGTCAGGCTCGGCGCGTATGTCATGAGAGGTATCAGAAGACGATGGGGAATCATGCGATGAGGCGGAAGAGGATGAATAGCGACTTGCCGATCCTGTTGGAGTACCTGGGGCCGACTGGATTTGATGGAGGTCGACGAGGTCCATACCTGGGTCCTTGGGGACGAGGAAGGCCGCGCCGCCAATGCCAGGACCGCCGCCGTCATTGTGCATGATCTCATTTTGAACTGGGAACGCTTGTATAGCTCGTCGGAGCCTCGGAAGATCACATGAACTTCTTGAAAACGAATGGTGTAAGTTTGGCGCATTTGCGGTGGGAAAACAGAGAACTTAGCTTTGCGGCGACGGAGATTGATTCTGAGGGGCCCTCGCGCCTTCCAATTAGCCAGACGCAGGGCCAAGGGGCCGCGGCCACGTTGAATGCCCCCCCCCCCCACCCACCCCACACGAAATGCCCCGATCCTCCCCGAAGAAGTCGTTGAAGGACTTGGCGATGGCGGCTGGATCGGCTCGTAGATCCCGTGCGGGGAGGAGGTGCCAGACCAATGTGGTCTCGGCTGTGGCCGTGGCGCCAACCTCCAACCGCGCGGGCGGGACACCTCCACTGGTAATGCGCCCCTTCTGCTTGAAGGGGCGAAGGTCTGCATCTGGTAACGCGTCTGAGAGAAGCCGATGGAGCCGACGTGTCTGGATCTCACGCCGAATCTGCCGAGGACTACGTTCTGCGCTGACGTATGGTTGAAGAACCTGGCATGTGACCGCATGTGTCTGGAATTTTCTCCAAGCACCTCCTTGTACTCGAAGGCCTCGTGCGGAGAGCAGCAGCTCGAGGGGCCGCGGGAGCAAGGCCCCCGAGAAGTCGAATGACTAATCTCTTGGCGGTGACATCCCCCACGAGGGTGGCGTTGGACCAATCCACTCCAGCGTCCGAAAACGATGCAACGATCCCGCGTTAACCTTGAATGGTGAACCAAGCTCGGCACAGCCAGCCGTGAAGACGGCAGGGTCAAAAACTCGATCGGAGTCAGCCTCCACAGCCAGGTAGGCGATGGGCACCTGAGCTTCAGCCACTGCGAGGGCTCTTTGGATGTCGGCGGCAGCCTGCTTTGTCTCGTCCTGGACCTTCTCAGATGCTGAGATGCGCTGCCGTAAGGTTGCAATACCGCCCTCAGTGCCAGCAGTACGCCTGGAGAGGAGCGTCTGAGAGTCATGGATGGCCTTGGCGACGGTGCGGGCTGTATCCACTTTGGAATTGGCGAAGGCGGTGCCGACGTGGGCCGTGAGCTGGTCATGCAGGGCTTTCGTGAGCGCCTCGAGGCCACGAACTGTTGCGGAAAACGCCGATCCAATTGCCGCGGTGCCAGGGTGAGACTGTTCTTGAGCAATTGGGCGATCTCCAGGCAGCCCTTGCCACGGGTCAGCACGCGCCAGAGGGTCCTCAACACGCTCTTGTGATGGGAATGTGGCGGCGGCGTCGTGGGCAACGAGAAACGATTGCTGCGAAAGAGGATGGGCGGGAAACGGAAGAGGTGCGGTGGCGCCACCAAACCGCGGATGGGGACCCACAAAACGCCCCGCACCACCTTGTCGTTCTTCACGAAACCATTGCTGGGAGCGCGGCTGTTTGCGACCGTAGTCCTGAGATCGACGGTGACGTCGTCGAGCGGGCTCTTCACGGGGAGAACCGTCAGCACCTCCACTCCTGCCGGCGCTGCGCCGAGGGCCGCCTGTGTCGGAGGAGTCCATGCGATGACCTGCAGGATCCAGAAGAGGGTGCCCAGCGCCAGGCACATGAGGCAGCCGAGTCTTCGCGAGGCGAGGAGAGTGCACATGGAGGTCCTAGAAGGACGGGAGTTGAATGGGAGCCTACCCCGCTGAGGCAGTTCGAAGGGAACCATTTTGGCCTTGAGCCAACATGGCAACGGAGGAGGAAAAGGAGGAAGAGGAGGAGGAGGAGGCGGAGGAAGGACGAACATCCTCTGAAGAGTCCCAATACGCCTCGCCAGCGCTTGCCGCAATCGCTGCTGGACAACATGAGCATGCCACCGAACCGCGGGACGACGACAATGACGACAACGACGCCGGCGGCGGCGGCGGGCAAAAACCTGTGCCGCGCGCCGCCAGACCCCCAACGCCGAGTCCAGCTCGCGCGTGACCCCCGCGACGCCGCCAGCGTGGTACGGGTGGTCCTTGCTATTGGTGGCGTCGTTCGAAAACCGAAGTTCGAGATTCGCCTCCTCACTGTCCATCCTTCGCTGCATCCTTGCCCCCCTCCTCCTCCTCCTCCTCCTCCTCCTCCTCATATTCTGCTTCGTATTATAACTCATACTCTCCGTATTCGCGTTCTTCTTCATATTATTATCATTGCTACCATTAGTAGTAGTAGTAGTAGTCGTCGTCGCCGTCGTCGTCGTCGTCGTAGTAGTCGTCGTCGCCGTCGTCGTCGTCGTCGTAGTAGTAGCAGCAGCAGCAGCAGCAGCAGCAGCAGCAGCAGCAGCAGTAGTAGTAGTAGTAGTAGTAGTAGTAGTAGTAGTAGTAGTAGTAGTAGTAGTAGTAGTAGTAGTAGTAGTAGTAGTAAGTAGTAGTAGTAGTATGGTAGTAGTAGTAGTAGTAGTAGTAGTAGTTAGTAGCAGTAGTAGCAGTAGTAGTAAGTAGTAGTAGTAGTAGTAGTAGTAGTAGTAGTAGTAGATAGTAGTAGTAGTATGTAGTGAGTAGTAGTAGTAGTGGTGGTAGGTAGGTGTAGTAGTACGGTGTAGTATAGTAAGTAGTAGTAGTAGTAGTAGTAGTAGTAGTAGTAGTAGTAGTAGTAGTAGTAGTAGTAGTAGTAGTCGTAGTAGTAGTAGTAGTAGTAGTAGTAGTAGTAGTAGTAGTAGTAGTAGTAGTAGTAGTAGTAGTAGTAGTAGTAGTAGTAGTAGAGTAGTAGTAGTAGTAGTAGTAGTAGTAGTAGTAGTAGTAGTAGTAGTAGTAGTAGTAGTAGTAGTAGTAGTAGTAGTACAGTAGTAGTAGTAGTAGTAGTAGTAGTAGTAGTAGTAGTATAGTAGTAGTAGTAGTAGTAGTAGAGTAGAGTAGTAGTAGTAGTAGTAGTAGTAAGTCTTAGTAGTAGTAGTAGTAGTAGGTATCGTAGTAGTAGTAGTAGTCGTAGTAGTAGTAGTAGTAGTAGTAGTACTAGTAGTAGTAGTAGTAGTAGTAGTAGTAGCGTAGTAGTATAGTAGTAGTAGTAGCAGTAGTAATAGTAGTAGGAATAGTAGTAGTAGTAGTAGTAGTAGTAGTAGCAGCAGTAGCAGTAGTAGTAGTAGTCGTAGTCGTAGTAGTAGTAGTAGTAGTAGTAGTAGTAGTAGTAGTAGTAGTAGTAGTAGTAGTAGTAGTTGTAGTAGTAGTAGTAGTAGGTAGTAGTAGTAGGTAGTCAGTAGTAGTAGTAGTAGTAGTAGTAGTAGTAGTAGTAGTAGTAGTAGTAGTAGTAGTAGTATAGTAGTAGTAGTAGTAGTACCGTAGTTGTAGTAGTAGTAGTAGTAGTAGTAGTAGTAGTAGTAGTAGTAGTAGTAGTAGTAGTAGTAGTAGTAGTAGTAGTAGTAGTAGTAGTAGTAGTAGTAGTAGTAGTAGTAGTAGTAGTAGTAGTAGTAGTAGTAGTAGTAGTATAGTAGATAATCGTAGTATCGCGTAGCAGCAGTAGCAATTGTAGTAGTAGTAGTAGTAGTAGTAGTAGTAGTAGTAGTAGCAATAGTAATTACTTGTATCATTATTATGAATGTTCCTCTTCATCCTCCTCCTCCTTCTTATCCTTCTCCTCATCCTCCTCCTCACCTTCCTCCTCCCTTCTCCCTCCTCCTCCTCCAGGGGCCAAAAACGACGTCGGTCTTTGTTACCGTCCTCCTCCGCCTGCTCCTCCTCCTCCTTCCCCTCCTCCTCCTCTTCCTCCTTCTCCTCCCTCTCCTCCTCTCCGTTGCAGCGCCGCTGGGCGTTCCCGAGGCTCGCGCGCCGCGCCAGCGCGCACGCCGCCGGCCAGCGCGGGGGCCATCCCTTTCCGGAGAAGGGTGGGGGGTGGGAGGGGGCACTCAACCGAAAAAGGGCGTGGGGGGGGTAAAGCGGCGGAGCCACTCGGCCGTGGCCGTGCGGATCACCTTGTCCGTGCCGGTGTAGACGTGGTAAGCACACGTACGATATACCCTTGTCCGTAGCGCTGTAGAGGAAGTACGATCGGCACGAAGAAGGATACAGCGCTGGAGTATCATAACCAGCGGCTTCCGGTGGGCCGGTCTCGCCGTAACTATTTCGCAATCCGACCGTCCACTACGTCGAACAGGCTTGCTCTCGTCGTGGAACACGTCGAGACATAATTATGCCACCCCTGGCTGGCCTTCAGAATGTGCGAGGTCGTATAAGCACTCGAACACGCAATTCTTTCTCATCGGATGGTGATACTGGTCGGCCCAAGCCGTCTCTTGGTTCATGACGGCAAACCGCTTCTTTTGATACTTCTCGATGGGCCCGACGACGGTACTCTTAACACTGATGGCCATCGGCCCCGATCTGAATGCCCAGCGCTCCGTGGTGGTACCCGCGCGTCCAATATACCCTCGGGGCCACCCGGGGCGGCACCCCTTGTCGTAGTCCTGCGTGTTCAAGTACTTTGGCTTGTTCTGTAATCAAGCTAGTTATGCCGGTGGTTATCGTAGCTCAGGTGGTTGCCCTCGTCGCCCCCCCCCACGTGGTCCTCGTAGCTCCGCCGCTGGATCTGCTCGCGGCGATCGCTGCTCAGCTTGTTGGCTAGGTAGCCCTGCAGGTGGTCCTCGCAACTGCGCTGGTGGCCCTCGAAGGTCAGCTCGTGGCCCCTGCAGTTCAGCTGGTCGCCATGGCAGCCGTGGGGGGGGGGAGCTCTCGTAGTGCTTGTGGCCCGCATGGCCCGAGTTGTGGCCCTCGCAGCTCCGCTGGGGGCCTTTTGTTGCTGAGCTGGCTGGTCTCGGAGTTCTGCTTCTGGTCCTTGCAGTTCAGCTCGTCGCCATAGTCACTCCGCTGAAGTCCGCGTGGCTCTGGTTGTGGCCCTCGTAGCTCAGCAGGTGGGCCTCGTAGCTCTCGTGGCTGTGCCTGTGGTCCTCGTAGCTCAGCTCGCAGTCTCCGCGGCTCTGCCCGTGGCTCTCGTAGCTGCGCCCCTGGGCCTCGCAGCTCAGAATGGAGTTCTCGAAAGTCTGCTGGGGGCCCTGGTGCCTCTTCAGGTGGCTGTAGTAGCTGTGCCCGCGGTCCTCGTTGCTGAGCTCGTGGTCCACTGGTGGCCCTTGTGGCTCTGCTAGTGGCCGTGATAGCTCTGTTGGTTGTCCTCGTAGCCCAGCTGGGGAATCTGGTAGCTCAGCTGGTGGTCCTCGTAGCTCAGCGGGCGGCCCTCGTATCTGAGCTGGTGGCCCTCGCGGCGCAGCGGGTGGGCCTCCCAGCCCTGCTCGCGGACCTCGTAGCTCACCTTGCGGACCGCGTGTCGTAGCTCAGCTGGTGATCCTCGCAGGGGCGCCGGTGGCCCTGGTAGCTCTGCTAGTGGCGGTAGTTGCTCTGCCCGTTGCCCTCAGGTCGTGGCCCTCGCAGCTTTTCAGGTGGGCCTCGCGGCTCTGCCGAAGGCACTCGAAACTCTGCCCGTAGCTCTCGCTTCTGAGTTGGTGGCTCTGGTAGGGCCCGGTAGTCTGCGTAGCTCTGCTGGCGGCCCTCGCATCTGAGCTGGCGGCCCCCGCGGCTCGGCCGGTGGGTTTCCAAAACACGCTCGCGGCTTTCGTAGCTTAGCTTGCGGGCGGCGCGACTCATCCAGCGGCTCTCGCGGTTCTGCCGGTGGCCCCCGTAGCTCGGCAGGTTCGCATTTGAAGCTTTTCCTGGCGGCTGCAGGAATGCAGGCGCTCCGCAGCGGTCTAAGAGCCGCGCTCAGACGCGCGCATCCCAGCGAAGTGGGAAGATAGGAATGGACTCAATATTCAATCGCCTCCGACGCATTCGCCCATTAAAAGAAGCTCATGCCTGAAGCGCGGAAGGAAAAGTCACTGGAGACGGCGCGGGCGCGAGGGTGGACGCGGGCGGGTGGACTTAAGCCATCGCGTCGCGGCGGCATGCGAGGCGCGCGTTGGACCTGGCGGGCGCGGAGAGGCCCGGCGGCATTCACGTCTGCGACTCAACGCGCCCTTTGACGGCGGGTGAAACTCGCCCAGGCGCGCGCATCTCTGCGAAGCTGGAAGATCTGAGTGGGTTTGTTCTCCAATCACCTCTGAAATATTCGCCCATTGAAAGAAGCTGAGGCCTGAAGCGCGGAAAGAACAATCGCCGGAGACCGGGGATGTACCAGTCTCTCTGTGCCCGCGCTCATATCGCGCTCCAGTGGCTCGCCAACTTGATGCGGACGCGATCCATGGGAAGCGAAAGCCGTCGGCCGCTTCCCTGTCAGGGCCCCTCTGCTGCGCGATGAGCCGTTGGAGGCCCCTGGGTATCTGAGAAACGCGAGGGCGCGCGCCGAGGGTTGAGCAGCCCCGGCGGTCGGCGATCTTCAAGACCTTTCTCTTGTAAGTTGGAAGGGCGAAGTCGAGGGGCATCTTGGGGCCCGGCGCTTCGGGCTGGTGGAATGGCCGCAGGGCGCTCGTCAGCCAGGGTTGCGCCGTGACGCCGATCGGCAGGGCGTCGATCTGGCTTCTCGTCTTGGCGGCCGCGCCCGACGCCGAAAGAGCGACGACAATGCCGGAGTGCGCGCCGAGCTTCGCGGCGGACGTGAATGGCAGAATCTGGCCCTGCCTGAGCTCGACCACTTCCGCGGGCCGAGTTGGCGCCCGGAGGCAGCGCCGTCGCGGCGCTCGCGAAGAGCGGGTCGCGCCTCGCCGAGCTCAGCGCGATGCCACCCGCGAAGACGTCGGGCAACGCGACGTCGCCCGCGGAGAGGTCGGGCAACGGTGCCGCCGCCCCTGTCGTCTGGGGCCGCGGGGGCCCGCCTGTTCGGGGCGCTCCGCCCCCCGGGTTCCGAGGCCGCGCGCGCCGCGCCGAGGCGTCGCCCGGGCGGCCCAGCGCGTGCCTGGGGGAGGTCCTGGCCATCGCGTAGACTCAGCGCGACCCTTGCTGCCGCGCGCCGCTCGACCGCGGCAGCCGCGACCAGCGCCGTGAGCTGCAGCCCTCGCCGTGGAGCTCGAGCGGGCCCCTCTCGGCGCGGCGCCGGCCGCCGACGGGGGCGGCCCCTGCCCGGCGGCCAGCGCGGGCGCCCCCTCCAGCGCCGCGGGCGCTCGTCCCGGCCGAACTGGACAAAGGCGCCCCTGCCGAGAGACGCGACGGCGGCCCGACGGCTGGGGGCGAGGTGCCTGTCGGACACGTCGCCCAGCGCCCGCCGCCCGCTGCTGGCTCGCGGACCGCGGCCCGCTGGAGGCCGCGACGGATCTCGCGGGGATCGAAGCCCCGAGCGCCCGCGAACGCCTTGCTGTGGAGCGCGTCGCCGCGGGGGTCTGCGCATCACTCGCCCAAAACCGAAGGGTTGGCGGCAGCCTGCGTCGCGAAGTGCCCGCGCAGTGAGACGGCGTGTTTGCTCGGCGTGCGAGGTCGATCCCTCGGAGCCTTCAGGGCCCCATCGCTCGTGAGTGTCCGAGTCGGTTTCCGATGGGCTGTACCGCGCATACTCACATCAAAAGTTATCCTTTGACGTTCGGGAGCCCACGAAGCCGTGCGATGGGGTCGAAGTTCCAAAACCTCGAGGTCCTGAGGTTCCCCACGCCCCAGTAGCATCCACGACATGACAGTGCATGACACAGCGGGGCCGTGAAGAATGCAAGCTAAACGCCGAGCCGGTCTCCAGCTCGCGCTCGCGCGCGGTTCTCAATGCCCCGTCGTGCGACGCTCCAAACTTGGCAGGGTGCCCCGAGGTGACCATGCGCCAGGCGCTCACTTCGGGCAGGATCCAAGATAGATTGTCGCGTGCTCCGCCGAGGCAAGTCACACTCGCATCCATCTCTGATGTCCACGGGGTCTGCACAAGGGGGCTCAGGGCCCAATCTTCCTGCGCGCCCGAGTCAACTGCCCGAGACCACCGAAGAGCTCCCAACAAACCATTGAAGGGTCAAGTTCGTTCTGGATTGTCGGGCGACCAACAAATCAAGAAGAGAAGGTGGACCGCGAAGATGGCGAGGAGGGGCGGTGATCAATCAGCTCGCCCTCAGGAGCTGGGAGACAGTCCGCGGCGCCAGGCCCCTCTGCCTGCGCGCCGAGCGTGCCTCGGGGGGCCGTCGGCGCCGCGCCGCGCTGGCCTCGCGGGCGCTCGGGGGCAAGGGCCCGCCCCTTCCGCCCGCGCTCCGTCTGGGCGCCGAGCCAGCGGCGCGGGTCGCTTGAGGGCCTGCTTGCGCGAGTCGAGGTCGCTCGGGTTCCGATCCGTCTCGACGTGGCGCAGTCGCCGCGCGATCTGACTTCCCGGTAGGCTGCCGCGCGCCGACGCAGCTCCTGCATGCCCGACACGGAGCGGCCCTTCTCAGAGGCACCTGCCGTGATCTGGCTTGGCTGCCGCTGATGATGAGCAACTTCGAGCCCAGCAGGTTAACAGAGCGAAGATGTCGGCGCAACCCCATCAGGGCCATCCGCGCCCCCCTCAGGTTGATGCGCTCATCCTGGTCGACAGCCACCGACAGGTAGCACCGACGAGTCGCCCAGCCGTCGGCCGGCGGTGGGACCCCGAGTCTGGGGCAACCTTGACGCGAGGCCGCCCGGCGGGCGCGGCCGAGGACCGCGGCCCTGCGCGCGCTTCGGCCTGGCCTCGAGGGCCCTGGCCGAAGGCGGTCCGCGGGCTGGCCGACAAGCCAAGCGCGACGCCCCGCGCGTGGCCCAAGCCCTCGCCCACCCGGCCCTCCAGCGACGGGACGTTCCGATGCCGCCGGCGCCCCCGCCATCTCCAGGCCTCGCGGATCTCGCCAGGCTCGTCCTTCGTCGCGCGCCGGGTGCGGCCGCGGCCCGATGGCGCCCCGCAGTAAACCTGGTCGGAGTAGGAAGCGCCGTCAGGTTCACGGCGCAGAGGATCTTCGACTTCGCGGACGGCTGCGCCCGCTCTGGCACCTCCACGGCGTCGTCAATGAAGCGGTACCAGGCGCTCAAGACGGACGCGGCCTCGGGGCAGAGCCGGCTCAGGTTCGCCGCGCGGCCGAGCCAGCGCGGCAGCGAGCGTCCGCGCACAGCCTGCGCCGCCGCGGCTGAACGCGGCCACCCACGTAGGCCCGCCAGACTCGCTGTGCCACATGCCGAAGCCGTCGCTTTCAATAGCTCGCATCTGTCCCTCCACCTCGGCTTCGCGGCCCCCGATCGCCCGCGCGTTGTCAACGTGCGCGCCTGCGAGGCATCTGCCAGGCCGCAAAGCAAGCACGGGCCGCGTCCCCCTCGTGATCTGGTCGGCACCGCGTCGAGGCTTCTCTTCGCTCAGCGTAGGTGGCGGTCTCGTTCGCAAAACGCAAGGCCCGCGACCAGCCCGCGCGCGCTGCAACCATGCAAGGGCAGAGCACCTCGCCGGCCACGACCTCGGTCTCGGACCCCTCGGCATCGTCCCAGATCGTCGTCGGCAGGCAGCCCGTGCTCGCCAGCTCCAGGGTGACGAAGCGGCCCGCGAAGCCAAGCCAGGAGGCGAGCTCGGAGATCATGGGATCGTTGAAGCAGCCCCCGGCGTCGCCCTCCATCCCAGCGGGCTTGGCGGCAGACCCCGAACCCGCGCCGCCGGGGACGGGGGCCTTCGGGCGAGGGTCGGAGAGGTCCAAATCAGCCACGCGGCGAGGCAATCCTAGCCGAGCTGCGGGAGGAAACCAATGCGCCCAATTAGCCGCTCGGGCGTCGATAACCAGCATCTCGAGCCCATCTTCTTTCCCGACCCCGAGGGCGCCCGCGCGCCCCCTCAGCGGCCGGCGGCGCCAGGTCAGCAGGCCCCGCTCGCTCGAGCGCCGGCGCAGCTGCTTCCGAAGGTCTCGCTATCGCCGAGGCTTGGGGCCCCGGTATGGAGAGAACCCCGAACCCTCAGCGATCCTTCTTTAGCTCCGCCTCGTCTCTCTCGATCAGATCAGCCGCGCGCCCAAGGTGGCCCCCCGCCGCGGGCCGAAGCTCGCGGCGAGCAGGGCGCGCGTGGACTCCCCCGCGCAGGATCTCGGCCACGTCGAAGGCGAAACTGGCCAAGCTCTCAGGCGCCATCCCGCAGTGGTCTCCCGAGTCGAAGATCTCCGCGAGAGGCGACTCCCTCAACGGGCAAACCCCGCGCGCCTCGACCCGCCGCGCGACGTTCTGGAGCGCCCAGCGCTGCGAGGCGGCGGGCCAGAGGTGGCATTCGGGCGGCAAGTCAAGTCGCGCCCCCGATCGCGACGCGAATCCAGGCTGGCGGCGGCGAGCTGGTTCGGGGCCCGAACCGCGTCAGAAATTTGCCGAAGCGGCGCGGCATCGCGCGCGTTGCCGAGGCAACCAGGATCGCGGGGCAGAGGGAAAGGACCACCGCGCCTTCGATCGCGTGAGCGGACGCCTCCTGGGCCAGACAGGGAGCGGCAAACCCGCGTCGAAGTCGGCCGCGGGGGAGCTCACTCGGCGCCCGGGCTGCCAGCGCCGGCGCCCCCGCAGCCTGGAGGGGCGTCGTCCCTCCGCGCCGGCGGCGCCGCCAACGACGGCCGATCCGCCCTTCGCCTTCCTCGTGAACCTCTTTGGGTTGACGTGCTCGATTCGCCCGCCCCCCCCGCCGTTCTCGCCGAAAGCTCGCCTCGACTCCACGCGGTGGGGCCGTCTCTCCCGCGCGATCCCGGCGCGGAAGCCCGGGGGGGGCCCGCGGTCCGCGGCGCCCTAGCAATTCGGCGGACATCGGCGTCGAAAGACCGAACAGACCCCAAGGATGCCTGGAGAGAATCGCGTCGCACAGGCTCCGAAGCGCGCGGTTGACTGCCGATGCGTCGCCGACCTCGCTGGCCCGCTCCCGGCTGGCCTGGCAGATCAAGAACTCCTTCGCGCTCCCGACGCCGGCCAGAGAGAAGATCTGCAGCTCCGAGTCCCTCGTCGGCGCGGCAGCCACTGACACGCGCAAGCCCCCCGGGCCCACCCCGACAAGGTGGCCATCCCACATGCTCGCGTCGCCGTAGTCTGCCTTCGCGCCGCGCCCGTGGTCCGCCAGGCAAATCCCGCCCGCCCCCCGCGCGAAGACCTTCTCCTCGCCCAGCGCCGCCCCGCCCTTCCGGTCGAAGCCCATCTCGCGAGCCATCTCGTTCGCGAACACTTCGTCGACGAACTCCCCGAAGCGAGGCAGGTTCGGTTCGACCCCCGCCCCGTCCATCCCTTAGATGGCATCGCGGTCGGGCGCGAGCCAGATCCCGACGTCCTCGCTCGCTACGAAGTACAGCAGGCGGCGGTGCCAGAAGCCGCGCGGGCCCCCCTCGTGCCGCGACAGAGTCAGGGAGCAGGCGGCGACCAGCGTCAGCGAGTTAAGCGCGGCGCCTGCTCGGGGTCGAAGGCCCGCCGAACAGGCGCAGCCGCCAGCGGCGCCGCGTCGCAGTCGGTCGCGCCGCTTGGGGCGCGCCCGTCGACCCCGCACCTGCGCGGGCCACGGCGGCCGCGCCCACGGGCTCCAGCTGGGGCCCCCAAAGCCCCCGCGCTCGAGGCGGCGACGACGAGCACCAGCAACCCGCCCAGCACCGCAGGGCCCAGACCTCCGCGTGGCGGTCGATGATCCGCCGCTACTGCGTGTCATAGGAATTGCGGCAGGCTCTTTCGCCCTGCTGCTCGGTGGAGGCGGCCGCCAGGCAGGGGCCGCGGGGGCCAAGGGCCGGTCCCAGGACCAGCGCGCGCGCAGGGTGGCGTTCCAGACGGTCACCAGTGTCGCCTCGAGCGAAGGCGTCCTGCCATCTATCTCGGCCGGCCGCGCAGGGGCCTCTTGGACTTGAACCACCGCGTTGCGGAAGCACGCGGGGCTTGAATTCGACCAAACGTCGGAACATTTACTGTAGTCGCACTCGCAATACGCGGCGCGGCCGTAATCGTACTCGTCGTAGGCGACGCTGTCCACCTGTACCTCTACGACGACGCACTTGGTAACCCCGTCGGGCTGCTCGGTCGTGTCGCTCCTGGTGTCGGTCCTGGTGGCGTTCTCGCGCTGGGGCTGCCTGTTGCGCAGCTCGTGCTTGGACGTTTTCGCGAGGGCGGTCGTAGCAATGATAATGATGTCGTCGGGTCAAAGCTGTATCCCATGCTGGACGTCGTGCCCACTCGATTTTGGGTCGCGTCTGTTCACAATAATGTTCCTCTATGCGTGTATGGTCTCGGTATCGTTGCCGGTACGTCTTAACATAAGCAAAAAATCTCGTACCCTTGCAGCTCAACAGCTGGTGGTTGATGTTGCCGTCGCAGTAATTCCTCTTTTCGCGTTTGTTCTCCCATTGGTGGAGGATGTTCTGGTCGCGGCTAATCACAAACAGGTTGATGAAGTTGTGCACCCAGAGGTTGTTGTACACGTGGTACGCGCGCAACCGATCGCGGCCGCGCGCTGAGGCAAGCCCCCCCCCCCCAGGGACCCGGCGAAGCGGCGCGGAGGCCCGGGGCCCAATGGCCTTTTCCTCCGCCTCCTCCTTCTCCTCAATTCCTCCTCCTCATCCCCCTCCACTTCCCCTGTCAAACTCCTACCGCTGTCCTGGCCATACCCAACAGAAGCTTTCTCCTCAATGCCGCAATGTGCAACAGCGGGTCAAACTGCATACCTCAAACCTTTAAAGTTTTTTCGCCATGTCTGGAGGTCTGTTTCGGGCCCTGGGGTTGTCAAGAAACATGCGGGATGAAAAACCGCCCCTGGCCGGGGAAGGGGTCGAGAGGTCTCAGACCGACGTGCCAAGGAAAAAACACGGCATCCGAGGTATGGGGCTTCGTGCTTCGCCTCGCGACACTCTTTCGAGCTACACCGGCACGTTCCCTGTGCGAGCTCTTCTGCTGGATGGGAGCAGTGAGAGGCAGGGCGGCACGAGTTGGGATGGAGCACGCGGCGGCTGGACGGTATGGACTCTAGTGATGGGTAGGTACTGGGCGAAGCGGGCGATGCAGCCTGCACCTGCACTTGGAGCTTCAGTGATTCGGTCACCTAACTTCGCGCATCGCGCCCCGCGATGCGCGACGCGCTGAAATCTTCGCGTCCGTCACGGCGCCGCCCTGGAAATGACAGAGTTCTCCAGCCTGGGTCATGACGCGCGAGACGCGATTATCTTCGCTCCCCTGGGGATGACTTAAGTAAACTCCGCCCCGCTACCTACATCAGCCTCCTACTGGCTGCTGGTGAGGCGAACGTTTTCTATACAGTGGACTCGATCGTTTTTTCGATCGTGTTCGATGTCAGCATCAGATATGCACCACCATCCATCACAAAAATCACCAACATAATCAACATCATCATCGTCGTAATCATCATAATCGTCATCATCGTCATCACCATCATCATCACCATCATCCTCCTCGTCATCGTCATCATAATCTGTCTGTCGGTAGGGGGAACATTTTCCCAACGATCCTGTGGTGTTGGGTCCTGGTTGTGAAGAGACTGCGCCCCGTGTCCTCCTCCGTCCTCCTTCCTCCTCCCCCCCCCACCCCGTGCCTCTGCCCTCCGCATGTCTCTGTTTCGGAACAACCCTCACATGATTCGTGGCCGCATTGGGAGCTCCACCGAAGGCCCCAGTGGCAGGGTGCAAATGCGGCTCCCCGCCCACCGCGTGTTCATTTCGGCACACCCCTCCCACGTCTTGTGGCCCCATAGGGAGCTCCACCGAAGGCCCCAGTGGCAAGACCCACATGCGGCTCCCCGCTCACCGCATGTTGATTTCGCCATTTCGGCACACCCCTCACACGTTTCGTGGCCCCATCGGAAACTCCCCCGAATGCCTCAATGGCAAGGTCCATATGCTGCTCCCCGTCCACGGCATGTCCATTTCAACAAACCCCTCACGCGTTACGTGGCCTCATCAGGGTCCGCATGCGGCTCCCCGCCCACCCATCAATTAGAGGCTCGAGGCGGTTAGAATTCAAATTCGAGTTCGAAACAAGACTACCCTCCAAGTTAGATCTCTGAGTTTGGTTCTACTTTGGAGGCACGAGGCGGGTAGAACTCATCTGAATTCAAATCTGGAGGCTCGAGGCGGTTAGACTCATATTTGAGTTATAACCTCCGCGCGCGCGCGGCCACCGCGTGCGACATACTGAGCTTCGAAAACTGAAGGATGAAAACCTATTGTTTCACTTGTACTCTGAGGGGCTCAACAGGAATAGAACATGTGAACACATGTATGTCTGGCATTGCGCGCGCGCTCTCGCGCGCGCAATACAAAAACCAACAGGGAATGGCAGGTGTAACATAGAAGCCTGAATGGCGGAAGCCAATTGCTCCCAATCGCGTTCTGATGCCCCCCCCGCATGCCATTGTGCACGCGGTCACAGCATGCGCGTCTCATGGCGCGCGTTACCGCGTTACCTTCGCAAACTGAGCGGTGACAATCATTTGTATTATTTGTACCACGTAACCTAGCATGGTATAAACGATTGCCATACAATACATGTTTCGCATTGCGCGCGCGCCCGCGTGCGCAATGCAAATACATCCGTCGGGAATGGCAGGCTTAACTTCGAAAGCTGAATGCTGAACGCCAATTGTTCCACTCAGACTTTGAAGGCCCTAACCTGACATGACAATTTTGGCACAACGCGCTTGCCTTTTTGCGCGCGCGCAAAATTCAAGCATCAACGGGGAATTGCAAACTCATAATCGAAAACTGAGTTGTGAAAACAAACTGTTTCACTCGTATTCTGGAGGCCTTCATCCGTAGTGTGGGGAATTAGACGGTAACCTGAGGGCCTCAACACATTTTCCCCCAATCATCCTGTGGTGTTGGGTCCTCCCTTTGAGGAGACAACGCCCCGCGTTTCCCACCTCAACCTCTCACCTCTTCCTCCTCTTCTGCTCCTCCCTCCTCACATCCCCGCCTGTGCCGTCCGCACCACCCGGCACACCCCTCACACGTTTCGTGGCCCTATACGGAGCTCCCCCGAAAGCCCCGATGGCACCGTTCACATGCGCCCCCGCCACCAATTTCGGCACACCCCTCAAACGTTTCGTGGCCCCACAAGCATTTCCACCGAAAGCCCAAATGGCACCGTCCACCAGCGTCCCCGCCACCCATTGCTGCACACCCCTCACACGCTTGGTTGCCCCATAGGGAGCCCCAGCGAAGGCCGCAATGGCACCGTCCACATGCGTCCCCGCCACTCATTTCGGCACACCCCTCACACACTTCGTGGCCCCAGAAGGAGCTCCACCGAAGGCACCAGTGGCACCGTCCACATGCGTCCCCGCATGTCGGTTTCGGTACAACTGTCACACGCTTCGTGGCCCCACGTGGAGCTCCACCGAAGGCCCCAATGCCACCATCCACATGCGTCCACGCCATTCATGTCGGCACACCTGTCACGTGCTTCGTGGCCCCACGTGGAGCTCCATCGAAGGCCCCAGCGGCACCGTCCACATGCGTCCCCGCCACACTTCGGCGCAAGCCTCAAGCGTTCCTTGGTCCCACGGCACCGTCCGCATGCGTCCCCGCCACTCACTTCGGCACGCCCCTCACGCGCTTCGTGGCCCCATAGGGAGCTCCACCGAAGGCTCCAGTGCCACCGTCCACATACGCCCCCGCTACCCATTTCTGCATCCAAATTTCTGCCCCGGCTCCCCCGCCACCGTCCACATGCGCCCCCGCAAATTTATGCACGCCCCTCACGCTATTCGCGGCCCCGAGAGGAGCACCACCGAAGGCCCCCCGTGCCACCGTCCAAATGGGCCCCTGCCACCACTTTCGGCATACCTCAAACCCTTTGTGGCCCCATAAGAAGGTCCACCGAAGACGATGCTCGCGACTCCGGCACTCACAGCTGCATATGGATGGGTTCTTCGCCAGGCTATTGTTTTTTGCGCTCCCGCGCTCCCGCATGCGCGATGCAAACATAATTGGGGAATGCCAAGATTAAGGTCGGAGCTAGTCAGTGCTATTTTGAGGAGCACAACGTGGCATTATGCATTATGACACAACGCGCTGTTCTTATCGTGCGCGCGCTCTCGCGCGCGCAATGCTGGCCACCTTCGCGACGAAAGCCAGATGGTGGAAACCACGTGCTCCTTTCGTAATCTGGAACATGATCATGGTGCAACATGCTGCCATGCGCCTGAACGGTCTCATTACGCGCGCGCGCACTCGCGCGCACGACAGCTTGCACCTCCAGCTCGCGCGTGTGCTTTCGCACGCACGCGCTCGATCTGTTGCGTGTGCTGTGTCGCGTTCCGGCGCGACGCGCGTGGCTTGCGCCGTTCGCGGGCGCGATTCCGCGCCAGCGGGCCGGCGACGCGCGGCCCTGGGGAGCGTTTAGCCTCCCCGCCAAGGCACTGCCGTGGGGGCCCGCTCGGGCGTGCGTTGCGCGACGCCGGCGGGGCGCTGCCCAGCCGGGGCGGCCTGGCGCCCCGCTCCAGGAAGGCCTCAGGCTTGCAGGCCAGTGGTCGCGCGCGCCCGGGCGCCTTTCGCCCGCGCGCGGCGGCGTTCTTTTGGTTTTGGCCGTGCAGCAGCAGGACGTGCCAGAACGCGCGCGCGCGCGCGCGCACTGTGCGCGCGCGCGGGCGGCGCGGCGTCCCGCCGGACCCGCGCCTTCAGGGTGGTGCCCGTGGCCGCTTTGCCATTGAAAGTTATCTTCCTTGTCCTGGAAATGCGCAGGAATTCCAAGACTATGTATGCTCGTGGGTTCTACAGCATGGGGGGACCGCTACTTTCGAAGTCGTTGAAACAGCCTTGAGGGAAGCGACCTCGAAGTGTGGGCGCGTGGCGAGCAGGAGTAGTTACCCGTTTTCAGCCAAGCTCTCATTTGTCATCATTGCGATCTCAAAGACGAAACGCCCGCGATCCGACTGACCTGAAGAAACTCAGCTTTGAGATCCGCCGTCTACAACGGCAAGAAATCAGAGCATGGAGATCTTCGCAGCTGGAGGGTATTCTAAAAAGTTCGAAGCATTGGCACGAAGTCAACAATCGCTTACAGACAAGATCAAAGGGAAGACAATACCACACTCGCCATCAGAAGGGGCATTTGCAGATTTTCTTGGAAACTTGTTTGCCGGGTCGCCGCCTTCGCCGGAGAAGCCGCGAGTTCTCTCGGAACCTACCTTTTCTGCAGCGGAGTTGGACGCAGCGATAGGAAGGATGAACGCGAGAAAAGCTGCCGATGAGCTTGGGTCGGTAGCAGAATTTCTACAGAATTCTCCGACTTCGTTTCGGGGGCATTCGTTGGCAGTGTACAATCAAGTCTCACTGCAAGGCCTTCCCCCAGAGAGCTGGCCCTGGCGACAAACACTCTTCCAGATGCTCCCCAAGACGGCAAAACTTGCAACTGTTTCTGATTTCAGGCCAATTCCCAGCGTGCGGATACTTTACATAATGTTTGCCTATCTGATGCTCGGTCGTCTTGAGGACAAGCTTGACCGTCGACAGCCAGAAGAAAAGCATGCATTCCGCGCTGATTACCGCATTGAGGAGCACCTCCTTACCGCAAACCTGTTCTTGGACAAGACAAGACAAGTTGGCATTCCTGTTTGGGCGGTGAGCTTGGATTTGTCGAAAGTCTTCGATCGAGTAGATTGGTCAACTCTTTGGTTAGCTTTGCGCGAACACGGCATTGCAGACCACCTCATCTGGATCCTGCAAACATTGTATGACAACCAGACGGGACAGGTGAAAGGGGATGCTAAACACAGTGACCCTTTCGACATCTCAGCTGGAGTTCGGCAAGGATGTGTCCTGAGCCCCGGCTCTTCTGCTGTTTACTGGAGTGGGCTATGGCACGCTGGCGGAAAAAATCCCAAACTGCAGGGTTCGTTTGGATTTACGCTTCGCGGACGACGTGGTGTTCTTCGCCAAATCGCAACAGGAAGCTGCAACTCTTCTCAAACTACTTATTTGAGAGCTTGCTGTGGTTGGCTTACGGTTAATCGCCGACAAAGCCGTGGCCCTGACGACCGAGGCCCAGCCGCCGGACGCACTTTTACTTTTATCTGGTGTATATATATATATACATACATACATATTAGAGTTGCGTCTTTCCATGAACGGTTGGGTTGCGTATTATCATTTGATACGACCAAACGGGATCAAGAATACCATCTTCAGGCAACCACGAAAGCGTTCTACGCGAGCCGGTGGATATTCGCAGACAAGCACGTATCTGCAGCAGCGCGTTTGAATTACCTGCATGCAATTATTACCCCAATCGCAATGCGTGGTGCACACATCAGAACGGAACAATTTGAATGTGGTTTGCCAAACATTGCTTCGACAAGTTGCCGGGCCACCAGGTGGAATGAATTGGACGAGCCCGTGGCATCATATATTACACCTTTGGCGCGAGCGCCTATACGCAATGATGGATGGTACTCGAGTTACTTTGTGGTCAGACGTGGTGTTTGGCCAGTATAGAAGATTCGCAGGTTACGCTGTAAACCTGCCTCCCGACAGATGGCTATCACGCGTTATCCAGTGGTCGCCCGAAGGTTCCAAGTCGCAAGGGAGACCGCGTAAAACGTGGGAATGCGACGTGAAAGCATTCTGCCTTAGGTATGGGATCGGCGACTGGAAAGTGGCAGCCAGGGACGCAAATGCATGGAAGCACATGAAGGAAGATTTCCTGAGTCATGCGAGTGCATCTTAGCTTGTTTTCCTTCCCCCCTCGTCCTCCTCCTCCCCTCCTCCTCTGCCCCCTCCCCTCCCCCTGCTCCCGCATGGCGCCGACATGTTTCAAGGTGAATTGGTATCGTGATAACTGCCCGCATTTCCGCCGCAGTGTACTTTTCCTTTCCTGCCCGAGTCCTGGCATTTTCGGTCACGTTCATAACTTTTTAGTTTGCCAATGCGCCATCTCTGCGCCAGGCTTGACTGACTGTGTGCAGCGCCAGCCGCAGAACCTGCAATGTTTTCCCCGCCTGTGCCCTACGTGGCCGCCCCTTGTGGGCATACAGGCTTGACCTTGACCTTGAACTCCTTCTCCCGTCCTCGTCCTCCTTCCTCCTCCTCTTCTTTCTTCTCCGTTTAGTGCACGCGTGCCTTCACTTATTCCCGAAAACGGTTCGTGTGTTGCTCAGTTCCCGCCCATGTCATATGCTGTGTTTGAGGTCAGTGATGAAGCTGATGGTCATTGCGACTCGCACCTCGAACTTGAATTTTGCCCTGAGGATGTCGGCGAAGGTGTACGGTTAATAACTTTTGCAGAGTGCGTCGGGTCGGCGGCGCCGACGACACGCCATTGCCTTGTAACCTGGCGTATAGCTCCGCTCTGGGGAACAGGAGGCTGGATAAAGGTAGGGACGTTGACACTCGGGGACTGGGACGTGGCTAGCGTGTCGCACTGAATCGCAGTGGGGATGAACCAGCGGCGTGACACGCTAAGCAAACGTTCCCGACCGTCTGTCGTGGCTCGTCAGGTTGATGGGGGTGCTGCTGCTAGGCTGTGGTGGTGGGCTCATCGCGCAGCCCGAGCTGGAGGATGCGGGGAGGCCGTTCGCGGGCAGGGTGATTTTCTAGTGGTCGCGGCTGTGGATGCCAAGACCCCCTTCCTCCTACGACGCAGCCCCGCGGACCAGGTCCTCCAGCAACCGATGGGAAAGGGCATGTGGCGATGAGCTCAACCAGCTTTTGAACTCGGGTTCAGGATTAGTGCCTGAACGAAGCCCATCTGACAGGAGGCACGAAGGAGAAAAAGAGAGAGAGAGAGAGAAAGCGGAACCAGGACAATTGAAGTCGTGCGCGTGTGGCGCACAAGAGATGGCCGAAGGAGGCTCCTCCTCCTCCTCCTCCTCCTCGTCCCCCTCCTCCTCCAGATCACCAATGTCCACACGCCTGGGGACACCAAACATACCGATACCGCTCTTCCCCAGACCTTCTCAAAGTGAGATCTGAACAAAATTTCGAGGCGAATCCAGCCGTGGCGACGAGGGCCTCCCGGGAGGCCCAACAAGGCGAAAACGAAGGAGGGATAACAGTATCGGCAGTCATCCCTCCTCTGATCCATGTCTTCCATATCCGCACGTCAGGCGCCCCTTCCTGGGACAGCACCTCCAGCGTGGCCCGCCGCGGCACCGTGTCGTTCGCGTGGCGGCAGCGCAGCTCCGGCCAGGCGGCCAGCATTGCCTCTCGCCGCGGGGCGGACCGTTCGCGCTGCGCAAACTTTCAGAGATGAGGCGGCCCTCCCACGGCAGCCGCTCAAGCATTTTGTTTTGGACGTGGGCTAGAATCGAGCGCTCGACCCCAAGCATCGGGACCGAGCGAAGGCCTGAAAAAGGCGAACTAGCGAGGACCAGAGGAAAGACACAACGGCGGATGGACAGCGACCGAGCGAAGAACCGAGGCCCGAAACCAGCTGGGACCGCCAAGCAAGACAACATTAGCAGGCATTGTCCATTACTTTGAGCGACGCAAGTCCTGCGGCGGCCGAATGCCGCGAAACAGCTGTGCTATTGTTTTTGCGCCAGCATCACCACCACCACCATCTGTATACGCCTCATCCGCCTCATCTAAAGACAAGACAAACGGGCAACGCTCGACCTGGACGTTTCGGGTGTCAAGTTCTGCCACAACTTGGCGATCGGCGCGGCCCAGGTGGCGACGAAACCGGCGCTCTAATGGCAGCAGGCGACACTCAAAACAAGTCGGAGAAACACGCGCAAGCGTTGCCTCTGTGCCTCTGTGCGAGGCTGCGCGACGCGAGCAGACGCAACGATCAATATTAGTCGGATTAGTCATCGTCGGGAGCACGGCTGGACGACGGCTGACTGACACGTGCAAGATCATCCGCCTCCCTGAAAACCACCGCCATGTTATACACATGCCCACGCTCCGAGAACATCGAACTCTCAGGCGGTGTGGTGCTGAAAACAGGGGCTGGCAAAAACCACTTAGGATTAAATAAAGCCTGGGAAATAAAAACGTCATTGGAGGCAGGGAAAACAAACAAAACACTGGCACGGTCGATCGAGCCAACCTCGCCAGTGGGTGCGTTTGTCCGAGGGCGCCTCCCATCTAGCATGCGACTCAGGCGGTGCGCAGTCCCAGGAGCCCGAGGTCTGCCGGTGCATTCACGCATCAGGTCTGCTGCGCCTGCTCTGGAGTAGCGACCACAACGAACAGAACACATCATATCTTCCAAGCGACGGAGGGCATGTCACCCGCCAGACGGGTTAGCACACTTGAAACGCATGAATAACTGCTTTGAGACACTACTGGCCCAGCACTTAACGCAACAAAAACGGCCAGCATCAGGGTCCACAAAACGCTGATGGAAAGCACCTTCGATTGTCCCAGACAAGACCGGAATGGGGACCGAGGGAACGGAGGGCGGTTCCATCTCACCTTGCCACACGTCCTTTGGCACATGCTTACATATCCAGGCAATATAAAGACCGATCTACTGAGCGTCTTGGGTAACTAATACAACGGACCGCTTCGCACGAACCATCATAACCTGATCCTTTCAATGAAGGGCTTCACCCAGCTCCGCTAAACGGCGGGCCTCTTGGTTTCCATCATAATCCGCCGGCCCCCTTGTGGGGCCACCAGGCTGCGAGGCACGGGTTCGCAGTTTCCAGTACCAGTTGTAGCTTGTAGTTTCCAGTGTTACAGTTCTGCTTCTTGCTGGTTACTGTAACTAGTTGATTGACCGCGCGAGGGGGGGGGAGGCCCAAACAGGATTTTTAGCACCCCCTGGGCGCGTTGTCTGAATTGCTGGGGGGGCTCGAAATCGACACCCCTCACGCAGATCCGCGGGGTCAGGGTCCAAAAACACAGGGGATTTGCCACATTTCTGAAATTCGGTGCCACCCCTCACGCAGATCCGCGGGGTCAGGGTCCAAAAACACAGGGATTTGCCACATTTCTGAAATTCGGTGCCACCCCTCACGCAGATCCGCGGGGTCAGGGTCCAAAAAAAACACATGGGATTTGCCACATTTCTGAAATTCGGTGCCACCCCTCACGCAGATCCGCGGGGTCAGGGTCCAAAAACACAGGGGATTTGCCACATTTCTGAAATTCGGTGCCACCCCTCACGCAGATCCGCGGGGTCAGGGTCCAAAAACACAGGGATTTGCCACATTTCTGAAATTCGGTGCCACCCCTCACGCAGATCCGCGGGGTCAGGGTCCAAAAACACAGGGGATTTGCCACATTTCTGAAATTCGGTGCCACCCCTCACGCAGATCCGCGGGGTCAGGGTCCAAAAACACATGGGATTTGCCACATTTCTGAAATTCGGTGCCACCCCTCACGCAGATCCGCGGGGTCAGGGTCCAAAAACACAGGGGATTTGCCACATTTCTGAAATTCGGTGCCACCCCTCACGCACATCCATCGCAAGGCGTGGTAACCCAAACTGCGAGTACTCCCTCGGCCCTTTAATCCCAAGGTGTGGTAACCAAGCTCGTAAACCATACACGTCTTACCAATCGCCCTGTGTGGTAACCCCTCTTGTGATCAATTGGTTTTGCCGATTGCGAATCGGCCTCGCATGAAGTTCCGATACTGCTACACGACAGCGCCAAAGCCTCATGACTTAGCTCTTCCATGGCCCATTCTCCGAGAGAGGGGGCCGGCGGCAGGGGGCGAAGCCCTTACGGATATATTCACCAGCAGCTATGCGGCTGCGCGAACGAACTTTAGTAATATGTATCACGTGGTAGAAGCTACCCGATGCACCTCGCGCCATAGGGGACAATGCTTTGCCCGCCAATGTGTGGCTGCTTCAAAGCCCTGGTCCCGAACATTGATGATGTACTGACTGTCGGTTACAGATTCATGTCCAAGACTTGGTGCAGCATGCGTTAGATAGAAAGAAAACGCATAATTACAGCTCTGGCGCATCCCGAGCCAAAGGGGGGGGGCGCCATGCGCTGCGGCGCGCGCCCGCGCCGCCGAATGCGAGGGGACGACCCGGCCAGTCAAAATCGCGAGAGGAAGCGGGCCGAATGTTCCCGAACCGTCTCCGCGCCCTGGCGACGAGGACGCTGGCCCTTCGAGGGTCGAGGGCGCGCAACCACACTGGCTCGGCGACGGGCGGCGCAACGGAAGCGGCGAACAGCGGGTCAGGGACCGGCGCGGAAGTCTAGACTGGATCGCCCTTGGGGATCTCGCAGGGCATCGCCGAAATACACGGGGTCGCTCAGAACCGCTGTCGACACAAATTCGAGTTATGACGCCCCCGCAAGTCGTGGAAGACCAGATTGGCTGGGGCAAGACCGCAAAAGGGGCATGTACGTTTCAATGAAATACGCCCGGAAAAAGGGGGGCCGAGGGCGCGGCGCTGCAACTCGCCCCATCCTGGAGCGGTCTTGCCTAACGGAGCCCCGATGACTTCCAGAAATGGAGGGGCAGAAAGGCGGCCGAGCAGCGGATGCTTCGCAGGGTCCTGCTGCCGAGTCAAGACACTGGCAGCGCGCGTCGCCGGGGCCGCAAGTTCAAGAAGGGCAGCGGTCGTGGCGCCCGGAGAGAAGCCCCAGGAAATGCGCCGACCCGTTGTGGGTCTCTAGGCGTGTGAGACTGTCCCCCTCCAATGATCCCCCCCTGGGGACCCCAAATCGGCAATTCGACCCTACCCCGGGCCGCGGAAGGTCCCTGACAATGCGCGTCAGGGGCGGGGGGGAGGAGCAAAACGGCCCAAGAGGGCACAAAAACGACCCCCAGACGGTCCAAGAGGGTCACGAGTGGTCGAAACACCGCTCCAAAACGCCGACGATGGTCTCCTGACGGCCTCCGGAGCTCCCAAGACATTCCAAGAGGCCCCGAACATGCGTTCCAAGAGGGTCCCCCGACGCAAAAGTGGCCCCATTCCATGAGTAAAACGTGCATGTTTAGCAAGTTTGCCTTTTGGGCTGTCCGACGTTCCATAACGACTCCAAAGCCCCCCCAAACCGCCCGTGGAGCTCCAAAACGGCCCAAGAGGCCCCCAAAACGGCCCAAGAGGCGCCCGAGACGGCCCAAGAAAATCCCAATACGGGCCCCAGAGAGAGCCTAGAGAGGAACCGCGAACCGAAAGCTCCAGTGCTCTGCCGCAAGAAGTCGCCAGGAACACCCAAGAAGACCCCAAAAGGCTCCAGGAGGCCCCCAGAAGTCAGAAGTCTAAAAGAAGCCCCAGGAAGCCCCCAAAAAGCCGAAAAGAGGCTCCAAAACGGCAACCACGAGGCCTCGAACCTGGCTCCAGGCATCCGGAAGGCCAACCACGAGCTCCCGATCAACATCCATGAACCCTCTATCCCCGTCGTCGCCGTCGTCGCCGTTTTCGCCCCCATATCCTACCCATCGGCCTCCTCCTCCTCGCCCTCCTCCCCGTTCCCCCCTTGTTCTCATTATCCGAACCTCTTCCCTCCCGGTTTTGGCAGGTGTGCCTCAAGTGGTGCCAATTGAGGCGCGTTGCTCTGGCCCACAATCCCGGCACCAAGGGTCCACGCTACGCGGAACACCAGCACCGCGCGAAACACCTCACGAATTACAAAACGTAACACAACACAAGACACAGCAGCCAACACTACACGAAGCGCCCCACGAAATACCCCACGATACACGACACGGGATACCCAACAAAACACCTCACGAAACCCTCCACTAAACACCCCGCGAAACCCTCCACGGAACACCGCTACACTCCACCGCGGGCGCCTCCTCGGGCCGCTTTTCGCGATGACATTGGCGCCGAAAGGAATACCAGTTGCATGGCTTGGATTTGAGGATGCCCTTATGTGCGTCACGCGCGACGTTGCTACCGTCCACGGCGAAGGCCGACTTCGGCAGTTTCTTTTGGCATGTGCCACTGCACTGGCAGGCTTGCCAACTGCGCGCCGTGAGCCTATCGGCATTGCAATCTGCGCATGCGACCTTACTCTGCCTTGTGAAATGCCCACTCGCTCGATCGTCGCTGATGCGCCCCTGAAGGCGAACTTCTCCTCGCAGGACGCGCGCGTCAGCGGTCGCTGCAGGCGCTTCGGCTCATTGATGAATGCCCCCTGCGGGGTTCTGCCGCGCTTGCTGTAGTCCTCGCGCGTCACTCTCGCTCCTTTCTTCGTCCGACGGCCCTTCTTCTGGTTGCGAGTCAAATTATCTGCGCCCCAAAAAATCACCCCACAATCTGGAGCGCAGCGCATCAACCACGTCGTTTCCGCCTCTGCCTTCCTCTTGCGGCTCGCCCTCTGCATTTGCTTCTCGCGTCGCCCTTTCTTGTGCCTCGGCGCGTGCCCGACGCGATCTTCCCCTGGCCGCGGCGCGTCTCTCTCGCGCCTCCGACGCGCCCGCCTTGTCGCCAGAAAGCGTCGGGCGCGGATTGTATGAACATCGCGCTGCGCAGGCGCCCCCCCCACTTCCCGTTCCTACTGCGCGACTTGTTCTTCGACTTGACATCCTGGCGCTTCGCGCAGCACAAGGTCCTAACATTTTGCGCGCCCCTCCTTCGCCTTGCCCCTAGGCGCCCCAATCGCCGCCGCGCCGCGTCGGAATATCGCTCTCCGCTTTGCTCGCCCACCCGCTGCACGCATTGCGCCACTTCTCATCTTTGCTCTTCATTTCCGCAGCGCATTCCTTGCAAAACGCCGGCATCTCCTTCCTCTGGAACTCGCGCTTCGTAAGCGCCTCTACAAGCAGTCTCCGCCGGCGCCGCTCGCCCTGGTCTCGCGGCCCCAGTCGCGCCCCCCACTCATCCCAATCCTCGCCCTCCCCTCGGAGCACCGACAACATCTTCTCCGCGCCAGCCGCCTCGCCCTCGTCACGCGGCTTCCTACCAAAAGGCCGGAAAATCAAAAGATACTCTCGTCTGCGCACGCGCGCGATAGCAACGCAAGTTGACGTCCAACTCACGCCGCGCCCTTCATTCAAGACCCGCCATGACAGCCCCCATGGTCCGACCCAGCGCTGCGTGCGCCGTCGCTGCCAAAGACGGGGTGATCATAAACTGCGTGCGTTTCGCGCTCAATACTGGATACTCCTGATGCCCGTCCAAAGACTACTGCCGCCCTCTCGGTGGTAAGATCGGATACAGACCTGGCTCCAAGCCTGGCAGGCGCCACTCCTCGGTACAAACATTCAACACAATCGCCCTCGGTAAGTGCAACCAGATTTCCTCGTCTTCATCTCCCAGGACCTCGTCCTCGTACAACGCCCATCCATGGGTCGTCACTGTGCGCCCCCCGCAACAGCTGCTTCTTCGACCGATCCAATTGATCTCCCAAAGCTACAAGCATCACCTTCGCCGGCGGTAACCACCCCAGCAAGCTTGCGCACTACTTGTCGCGGTGCCCCAGCCACCGTATTTTGTCCTCCGCCGTGTGCAGCCGCCTGTGTTCCCTACCGTGGTTCAGGCGGTCTCTGGCTGCGGCCCAAATCGACTGTTCCCCTCGCTCCTTTGCCCACTGCACAGCCCTCTGCACCCCGACGCGGCAGCGAATGTCCTGATTCGCGCAAAATGGCGACGGCGTCGACAAATGTACCCCCGCGAAACCGCGCGTCTTCGGGCGACGTCGCGACGATATCTTGTCCTCTCGCTCAACTTTGCACCCCTCGCACCCTAGCTGGTTCTGTTACGGAATTGCCTCTGCGTCTCTTACGCGACGCGCGTTCGGCGTCTTTTGCTCAAAAACGACGTGGGGAACGCATTAATGGCTGTCCCCGACGGCGGCTCAAATCGATGGAAATCACAGCAGAACGACGCATTCAAGCCCCCGAAGGGTCTGTCCACAGCGTCTCCACCTACCTTCGTGCCACTTGCTGCTGACATGCGCGAGCGCAAGTACGAGACGAGCTCTGCTGCGAAGTTCGACCATGGGAGCGACGGAAAACAACATGTCAGAAGCGAGATGGCATAGCTACCTTACGCAGTGGCTCACGCGAAACGCCAGCGCGGCATGCCACATTGAACCAGGCGATCGAGATTGCATCCGCGCCCTTGTTCGCGCGCCGCCACCCGTGGAAGGCCAGCGCGGGGGCGCAGGTAGACGTCCGAAGCAACCCTTCGCAACCGAAGCCCGATGGCACCAAGCGCCCAAAATGGAAGCAGAAGCGGCGCCGACACCGTCACTCCCCGGACCTCCCTGGGAATGCGTTCTGATCACATCGAGAGTCGAGCCGTCGCAACGAGGGCCGCCCAGGACGAGCAGAGGCATCGGTATTTTTTGCCCTCTGGATGACGGCGACGGTGACGACGACGGCGGTAGCGATGACGGCAGCGGCGATGACGGCGACGGCGACGCCGATGACTCGAAGCAAAGCGAGTTCAGAGAACGGCAGCTCAAGATCGGTTCCAAGATACCCCATAGGGTCGACACTCGCATGTTTGCCGAGCTGCGTCCAGTCGTGGCCACGAGAGGCTCCCGAAGGCCAACTACCGTTGTCTCAATTCGCCCTCTTGCAACAACCCTCGAGCGCACCCTAATCCCTAAGATTTGAAAGCCCTGAACCGATGCAAGGGTGCGTACTCAGGGACTAAAAGGAAGCGCGCGACAATGTTCGGCCCTTTTGGGCCCTCGACAAGCCCCGGGGCCGTCGAACAACGACTCAACATGATAGCCGGGCCCTACGAGACATCCGCCATCGTGCCTGCGCGACGCGAGCGCGTTAGAATGCCAAGTGCGGCTCTGTGGCGCGTTCTAATTCGGACCCCCCCCGCGCCTCTGCTACCAGACTAGCCAGTGCATGCCCCCTGTCCCCGAGGCAACGAGCCCTCGCATGTTGTTAACACGGGGGCCGCGCCCCAGAAGCCACGATCCCTCGCTGGAAGTTTGCGCGACCGCGCCCCTAGCTTCCAAGACAGCCCATGCAAGCCCGAGGCAACCAAGATGGCCCAGGATGCCTCGAGGCGACCGGGCGCGGCCTGCTGACGGGCCAAGATGCCCCCCAAAGGGCGCAAGAGGGCACCAAGAGGTACCGCAACAGCACCGAAGCAACAGGAGCAGCGTCGAGCGCCGCGTCAAGATTCGAACGAGCCTCGTGACACGCAGCCCTGGAAGCGCGATAATTTATTGGGGGGGGGGTCGGCGGACGCGGCGCAAGTCCGTAGAATCTTCCGTTCAAAGCGACAGAACAAATGACCGCCCGACGCGGGGTGACGCGCCGACAGGCATTCGGCCAACGCCTTGCGCCGCCGCCCAGGGGGTCCGCAGAATGACTGGGCGAGACGCCTCTGGAAGAACGACGTCGGTAATGCCCCCCCAGGAAGTCAAGTCGCATCTAGGAACGGTTCAAATTCCAACTGCCTCAGAGCGCGCGCCCAAGCCAGTCTCTCCTGACAGGGCGAGGTTTTCGCAGTGGGCCCATGCGCCCGCGCACTCCTGTTCCCAAATAACTTGATGCACTTTTCGGGCATGCTTGATCTGATGCGCACCAGGACCAGCCATGTCTCTTTCAACGGTGGCCGCGGGCCTCGCGCCCGTTTTCACAGTGCCTCGCACGCGAGCGCCCGCGCGCTTCAACCCGAGCAAGCGCCCGCCCTTGCCTGTTGCTTCCTGGGCGCGCGCGCGCGAGACGGGCCAAACTCGCTTGACTTTGCGCGCTTGGAACGCGACGTCAAAGTTTCCGCGGCGAACGGCAGCTGCTGGGCGCCACAGCGGCAATCCCCTTGGCCGGCGAGGGATCCGACGTAAGCGGCGCCAACTTGTGCTCGTATGGAGTGGGCCGGCCCGGGCAAAATAAGCGAGCCTACTCGTTATCGTGCGGGGCGGGCTTGGATCCAATCTAACGACCTGGGCCTCCGTTTTCATTCCTGCAGGGCCTCAACGTCATCAGCGATTAGACCCTGACGTAGGAAGGGGCATGCCCGCAAGACTGCGCCGACTTCTGGGGCCCACCTGATACGCATGGACAAATCCGCGAAGAGCAACCAGCCACAGAGGGTTGCAGCTGCAGATATCCTTTCGCCCGCGGCGCGACGACATGCGATAGCCCTCAGGAAGCGACGCAGTCCACACTAGGTTTTTTAAATACTGCAAGGTTCGAAGCAAGCTCAGTCGCTCATTGATGCGGGAGCCAGCGGTGAACCTGCTCAAGAGCTTCCTTGATGCCCCGAAGCAACACAAAAAGAGAGAGACCACGTGAAGCAGCATGCACGGCCGAGACGCCCCTGCGCCGCGCGCGCTGCTGACGCGCGCGGTCACGCAGGCCGCATTTATATATGCATACATAGATGTATGTTATTTTTTTGTGCAAATATAGATGCTTATTTATATATATATATATGTGTATGTATGGACAGGGTACAAACGAGCCCAATGCGCTCCGTGCGCGCGCCCAGAATGCCGCGAGGACACGCGGGCACATGTGGTGCACGAGGCGGCCGCGCGATCTCCTCCACCAAGTTTCGGTCGCGCATCTATGACAGCGCGAGCAAGCGTCAATGAGAAACGACCCAGACGAACAAACTTCAACCAACAACCACGCACGGTGCCGCAGATGGATCCAACCAAGACCCCCGACGCGCGCACGTACTTGCTGCGCATGTTGCGGAGAGAATGTAAGGTGCCCCGCGAGTGCAGAAAGCGGGGGCATGCCCTTGCATAGGTCGCCATGCAACTCTCGCGGGCTCATGGGCCCCCAAATCGCATGCCGCACCTGCTTTCTTGCGCTCCCACGATGCTCAGGGGTGCCGCGCGGGGGGCACCTGCAGGGTAATTCTGGGCAGCGTCACATGCGTTCCAAATCAAACTCCCTCGCGCAGACCTTTGAGCTGCAGGGTCTTCGTTTTCCTTGACCTACGCCGCTGCCCGTGAACGCAAACTTTGATCACGTCTAGCAGATGCTGTCATTCCAAAGATGGGTCCATGTCAGGCAAGCAATGCTTCAGCCATGCACTGGCAAACGTTTTAAGAGCATAGAAATGACGAGCACACTGGCGCCACCAACATCAAAATGTCGGGGGGGCCTTTCTCCCAGAGAGGGTAGTAGCGATTGACTCTTACCGCCGAAGCGTTGAACGCGCCACGGGGCTGCTTTTTTTCAGCCGAGCGCAAGAGCCCGCCAACAAGCTGGAAGGGGGGCCGCCGCGACATTCCATGAAAGGATGAAGCGACGCCACCTGGAAACAATAACGAAACCGATAGATTCAAGGCAATGTGATGTTCATCCCCCCCTGTCAAAGATGGCTCTGGAATCTGGCGACTCCCAAATGGCTCGCCCGCAGACGTCTTCAACCGCCGCCGAATACAAGTGTCAAGCAGCTCGAAGGTGACGGTTTCAGCCGAATGCGCTGGGCGCCAATCCTAGGGCGCAGCGGGGCGCTGGGCGGGGGCCACGGGCGGCTTCCGAACAAATTGCGGCCAGATCTCGCCCAGCGGAACCGCTGACACGCAGCGACGCTGGCTGACAAGCATGTCGCATGCAGCTGGCAGAAAACGCGGCGAACAACAAAATAATCCATCTTGAAAAAGGCACCCACGCTTTCGCGCGCGCGCTGATCCAACGCAGTGACCACGCGGCCAACGGTCCAAATTCGCCGGCCCAGCGGGCCAGAAGCGCGCTGAGATCTCCGGTGGCTGGTTCAAAATTTGCCACTTCGCGCGCGCGCGGGGCCTCCCGCGGGCGTCCCCGGCCGAAAAGGAGCCCGACAAAGCTCCATCAGGAATGGCCCTGCTCCTGGGCGCCGGCCTCGGGCCTCCCCACGAAACCGTCAGAGACCCCCAGGAAGGTCCAAGAGGCGACCGGGACACCGCGAGATCGTTCCCACATGCCCAAGATGGCCCCTAAACGACCAAAGAGCCCTCCAAGAGCACTCCCTCCACTTCGGCGTTTGAAGGCTTCTGGCGCACTCGCCTTCGCGGCTCCCCGACGCGAGGGCGGTCTAAGAGGCCTCCGAGATCGCCCGGGGACGGCCCGAGAGGCTCCCGAGCGGGCTCCAAGACCGCCCACGCGGGCTTCAAGACGGCGCCAGAGGCCTCCAAGACGGCCTCAGAGGGCCCCCAGAACGCACCGAGAGTGGCTCCAGAAGGGGAAGCACGACACGAAATTTCAAGCCTTCGGCCTTCAGATGCCCCCAGGAGGCCCAGGAGACCACCGGCAGGCCCTGCGGGATACACTCTTCCGCGACAGCGCCGATGCGACAAGCGCCCCCGCGGCGCAGCGCCACCGACTGACGCGATGAAGGCCTCGCGCTCTTTGATCGAACGTGCGAGGCGGTCGCGCAGTAGCAGTGCTCGAAAGTGCCCCCCGCGGGTATACAGAGGGCCAGAAACAGCTGCGGCGCGCGCGCGTCGCGCCAGCACAACAGATGCATGGGCGCGAGAAAGCCTTGCATTCTTAGACGCGGATGCTAGTTCACACCCCTCTTCGATAGAAGCTGCCTCAACCAACGCAACGTGGAAAGGCGCGAACCGACGGGCTCTGCCGCGCACAAAGCTCAGCGCCCAACTGTCTCGAGACACACGAAACCCAACGCCCAACTGGCGCGAGAAAATAAATAAAATGAATGCAAGAATGAACGCAAGAACTGAATCCGAAAAAACCCTGCACTCACAAAGTCTCATGCTCTTTGCCTGAGCTCGCATGCTTTTTCGTCTCGGCTCCAACTGAGTCCGCCTTGCGCCTCACCTCCAAAGCCCGTCTCATCGCCGCCTTGCGGTCCTTGAACTCCTTCATCTCCGTGCTGGCGTTGATGTTGCATTCGCTATTGTATAACGCCCGCTGGAGGGCCTGGTCGCCCAGCGCATCTCCCCGAGTCAAAGGGTCGGCCAGCGTCGCGCCGGCGCCCGCCCAACGCAGCTCATCTCCACCCCATCGCCAGTGGCCGCTTCAGCGCTGCAAGCTCGATGCCCGCGCGCTTATCCCGGGGCGCGCCGCGTGCCCGCGTCCTTGTTCAGGTGGTCCACCACGCTCTTGGCGTCGCACATCGACAGGGCGTGGATCTCCTTCGTCCGACTCCCCCACCCGGCAACGTGGAACTCTGGATCGCGACTCTCGAGCAACGCCGCCCTGAACCAATCCGCCACATCGGTGCCCTTCGCCAGCGCATGCGTCTCCGCCGCCAGAGTGCCCCGGCAAACGCGCTTCTCGACATGGGTCTTCCACTCCATGACGTGCATATTCGTGGTGCCTTTCCCGTCCAGTGGTGTCGTCAGCCCGACCACTCGCCCCTGCTGGCTACGAAAAGCTCCGCGTCGAGGCCCGCGGCCTCGCCGTCCTCGCCGCGCTGCAGCGCGACGCCTGGACATTCGCGCGCGCTGAGTCCGTGCCCGCGCACGCGCGTGCACTCTGCCAGTCTACGAAACCTCCGCGAAACATGACCTTCCGATCCGCAAGCTCGCGCGCCTGCTTCACTGCCCTGTAACGCTCGAACAGGTCGTCCACCGTCGGTGACGCGAAAGTTGGCTGCCCAGTCGAACTCGCAAAAGATAGATCCAGCCTTGTCTGTCACTGCAACCATGATAGGTTCCCATTGCGCCCGCGTGGCATGGGGATCTCGGCTGGAGTGCGCGCGGCATCCCGCTGTCGCTTCCTGCTCGGTGCGATCTGGACCTGGGTGATGTTATTGGCGCACTCCCTCTGCCCAATATCCACGGTCCCGTCGCTGCTCTGTTCGATCGTCTTGCCGCAGTGCTGGAACTTCAGCACCTCGTCCTGGTCAAAGCCCACCAGGCTCTTGAGCGTCTTGAGGCTCTCCTCGTCGTGCTTGCCGTAGCCCGCCATCAAGATGACGTCCACGTGCGCCGTGCACATGCTGACTAGCTCTCCGTCATGCCACAGGTAGAACAGCGCTGGCTCCAGGGTGCTCATCTTCCAATTGCTGGTGAGAAGACTCTTACACGCATTCTTCCATCACCCGCGCGCAGCGTCGCCCGCGCCGTAGATCGGGACGTTTGCACGCAGCAGCGATCCTTCAGGAAAGGGCGCTCCGGGCATGCCACCAGACGGTGGCCTGAAGCACAGCTCGCGGTCTATGACGCCCCCCTGCTGGTAGGCGTTCTTCGCGCCCATCTTGCGCACCACGCGAGATGCCGCCCAGGTCAGTACCATAGGTTGGGCAAGAAGGCTCCCAGTTGGAGCATCTCGCCAGTAATTGGAGTCCTTCTCCAGATTGCCCAGCACCACCAATCTCGCCTTCAGCTTGACGGGGAGGTTGTTCTCGTCCGTCCGCATCGCGTCGTTCTTGTCCGTGAGCGCGAATCGTGTCCGCACAGCCTGCGCATGCCGTGGCCCTTCACGGACCTGCTTCGTATACGGAGGGTCTCGACCGTATCGTAGTGGCACCATCTACTCCATTCCTCCTTCTTGGCCTCATCGAGCACCTCCTTCAGGTGCTTCGGGGTCTCTCGCTCCTTGACCCACGTCGTCCAGGCTTATCCTTGCGTCTCCCGAGCTGCTTCTCCAGAGTCTTGCTGACGGACACGCCTTAAGCCTTCGCCGCGTGCGCCATCTCGATCTGGCCGCTGCGCTCGGTCAAGAACGGATCCACGAGCGGTCGCGCGCGTCGCAATTCCGGCCCTCCGCGACGAGCGCCGTCTCGGCCTCCAGCTCTTCCTGGCGCCGCGCTTGTAGGTGCCGAGGTCGCGCCGGCCAGCGCGCGTCCGCGTCGGACGAAATCTGCTTCTTCTGGCCACCGACCTCGCCCATCAGCAATTGAGGATGCATATTGCTCTCGCCGGACGAGCTCTCGCCCTCCGCGTCCGCCACGGGGCCCTTGTCGTCAGTCGCATTGGCGTCAGGATCCTCCTGTCCGCTCGGCTGCTTGTCCTCGAGCTCGTCTCGTCGTCAATCAATATCAATAGTCGTCGGTTCCGACTCGGGCGCGGGCGCAGCCGCGATCGGCGTATCCGACTTCTCCGACAGCTTATCCTCGGCGCTTGCCTGCCCCTCGCTATCCATGGTCTCCACGGGGAAAGCCGGCCTCCAGCGTGCGTCTGCGTGGGCGGCCCTTGTCCGATGCTCGGCGCCGACCTCATTTGCCGCGCCCCCTGGGACATTCCAGGCGATGGTCTCCTCGGGCGTCGCCCAGCGTAGCTGCTCCGGTGCCGCGAGGATCTGCTGCCCCTGGTGGTTCAACTATATGCTGGCCCTGAAGCTGCTCAGCATCTCCGCTCGGAACGCCGTGGTCAAGTACACTGCGCGTGCCGCGCCGGTGACCGACTGCTGGGTGCTCCTACTTAGCTGGCAGCTGCCCCCGGTAGAAATGCACGAGGCTTTCCGGCGGCCGCGGTCCACTCATCGGTCGACTGCGAATCAACATCGCTCGCCTCATGCGGTCGTCGCTGTCCTCCTCGATAAACGCCTTGCGCGCCGCATCTCTCAGCGCCGCGAGCTTGGCCATCGCGCGCCCAGGTATCAGGGTGGCCTCGCGCGTTTCTGAACGGCTCGCTTCCACGAGGTCAACCAGACTGCCTGGAACCCGCTCGTCGCGACCAAGAACCCACTGCACTGGAGCGAAGCCGCCTCTCCGCATCATGGAGTTATTCGCCTTGTTCGTCTCGGCTGCGCCGATGTCCGCGTCGCCCTCGGCGGCGAGCAGCCGCTCGTAGCACGCGCGTCTCCAGAGCTCCTTCCAGACGCAGCCAGCCAGCTCGCTCGCATCGCCCGACGCGGCGGTGCTGCTCCACGCTGGTGCTTCAGGTAGGGCCGTCCGCTCTCGGTGCCCCTGAGGTTCCACTGGCACATATCCCCCCCGGCGAAATCCATATCTGGGCCCATCGGCACTTCCGCCGGCGCGGGGCCCTCCCATGCGTCGCTCGCCCACGGGTTTTCCATCATGACAAACCCCCCACGCTCCAAGCGGCGCTTGGCGACCCTCGCACTGAACTCCAACAGCGGCCGTGCTTCCCCCCGCTTCTCCACGCGTGCTGCGCGTGAGCCTCCGCGCGCGATCTGGAAGCGGGGCCAGCCGCCCCGCGGTCCACATGGCCACGGGGCGATCGTCAACCACGGGTCGTCACGGTCCAGCTGCTCGAACACCCGCTCCTGGCTCGACGGGTCGAAGCAGTCGAAACCTCCAGGATGTCGCCCGGCAGGGGCGGGCGCATCCGCGACCGCGGCGGCGAACCGCGCGGCCCCCAACGCCCCGCAGAGCAGGTCCTCGACGAAGGTCTGGCCAGGCCCGAGGCAACTCCGCGCCTCCCTGATCGCACGTTTCTCGGGGCATCGTCCTCGCCCATCACTGCGTGCAGCCGCCCAGGCACTCTCCTCGACGCCGAACATCCCCGTTGCTCCTGTCGGATGCTCTTGCCCTTGCCTGCCGTCGTGGTCCGTCGAGGCACGTCGCGGACGGGCAGGTTGCCCGCCGGCGCCCAAACTCAGTGCCGCGACGGTCTCGTTTGCCAGTCGCTCCGCCAGGTGAAAGGCCAAGCTGGCGAAGCCAATGATCTTTGTCCCCCGGCACCCCTCGCTCGACCTCCGCGGCTTCACTCCACAGAGGCCGAGCTTCCTGAAGTCCGCCGTCCCCTCGACGAGGTCGATGGCCATGCCCAAACGCCTTCTGCGTCGTGAGCGACGGCCGCATCTTCGTGGGTGACCCTGGGATTCGATTCGAACTGACCTCGTCATCCTCTGCACCGGTGCCAATCGGTAGCGCATCTCTACTAAATTTCGCCTCCTTGTGTTCTCCTCCGTCATGCCGATGCTTCACCTTGCGTGGGTGGGACTCAATTGAGTAACTACCAAGCAATCGGGACCGGACCCACCGCGTCCCCCGACGGTGGTCAGAGTTGGCTGCATCATGTGTCACGGTGTTGCTGTCCTGTAATGCTTTCGGCTGGCGCACAGATTTACGCTTTCGTCGCGCAGCGATGCAACAAATGTTGCGTTATGTTGTACGTCTGGCAAGTGCGCACCCAATTATTTGCGATTAGCGCGCCTCCCGCACACTTGTGATGAAGTCGGTTTTGCGGAATGTCTGCAGCGCCGCGCGTGTCTCGCCCAAGGTCGGGGCTGACGGTGAAGGCACGTCTCACGCTAGGTTCGAAAGGGTGCGCGCTGCAAGGTTGGCATGACTGACATTACCGGCCGTCCAAACGCAAGACTCGTCTTCTTTCAAGGCGCAGTTCCACGCAGTCATAGAATAGCGCCACGACGAGCCCCACACAGACTCACATACTTATTTTTGCGAAGAGGCAGACCCTTTTCAGAACGCAGCGCATGCAACACTAACCAGCACATCGAGCCCGAATGCGAAATGTGCCGCAAAAACCTTCTGTGCACCCCCTTTCGAGGCCACGAACGAACCGTGTGAAGACTGTACTGACATGGTCAGGGGGGCGGCGCGCGGCTTGTGTTACAATGGCCGGCGGTGGAGCTCCCTATGATGCAACGAACCGAATGAAGAAAGGACTGAAATGGTCTCGGCGGCGGCAAGCGGCCTGTGTTTCAAAACCTTTGGTGGCGTTCCCTATGGGGCCACAAACCGTGTCAGGGCGTGCTGACATGGCCCAGACAACGAAAAATTGCCTGCGCTACAAGGGCCTTCGGCGGGGTTCCGTATGGGACCACGATTACAAGAGCTAAAACATGAAATGGACTGGGCAGCGGCGTGCGGCCTGTGCTGGAACGACAAATTTCGGTCGAGCTCCCTGTGGGGCAACGAACAGTGTGAGGGGGTGCTGGAGTGGATTGGGCGGTGCCAAGCGGCCTGTGCGACAAAAATCATCTGCGTTGCATCCTGTGGAGCCACGAGCCGCGTGAGAACGCGCTGCTATGCTCTCGGCGACGGCGCGCGGCGCGTGCAACAGCAACCTCCCGCGCTGACCTCAATGAAGCCACGATACGCGCGATAATTGATTTGACCATGTATGGTCGGAAGCACGCAGCCTGCGCACTAACAAAAATGTTCGGCCGAGCATCCCATGGTGCCACGAATCGTGTGAATGCAGAACTGAAGCGGTCTGGGCGGCGGCATGCGGTCTATGCCAAAAAAACCTTCGGCGGGGTTCCCTTCGGGGCCACGAGCGGTGCGAAGCAAGACCTTCAGTGGACTAGGCGGCGGCAGGCGGCCCGTGTTACAAGGGCCCCCGGTGGAACTTCTAATGGGGCCACGCGTGGCGGCCACGAACTGTTTGAGGGGGGCGTTTAAGTTGTCTGGGCGGCGGCAAGCGGCCCGAGCTGCAAAAGACTTCGGCGTTGCATCCTATGGGGCCACGAACCGAACGAAGGGTGTGCTGACATGGTTTGGGCGGCGGCACGCATCCTTTGCTGCGAGAATCTTCGGTGTCACCGTCTTATGGGGCCGCGAACCGTGTGGGGTGCGTGCTGAATTGGCATCGGGCAGCGGAAAGCGGCCTGTGCTACGGAGGCCTTCGGCGGGGCCCATTGGGGCCACGAACCGTTCAGACGGCGTGCCGAAACTGCATTGGCGGAGACAAAACAAAGATCCACCATGCAAAAAAATGATATATGAAGAGGAGCTGAAGCGACTTGGAGTAGGAGGCGGCGGTAGAAGGGGGGAAGACAGAAGATGAGGCGTTCAGCGCTGCGGGCTCACAACGAGGACCCAACAGACACGATAATTATAACAAAACGACGGCCTCCAAGAGCTCCATCACACTACTCTTCCGATGGCTCACATGCCTCCGCGTCGCTTCCAAGGCAGGCGAAGGACGGCTCGAAGACAAACCGAGTTCGCGGCAACGCAATCCCAAGCCTTCCATTGATCTCCCATGGGGCGCCAGGGAGTCGCCAAGATGCCCCCGAGAAAAAAAAAACATAACATCCTGATACGGCACTGATGCAAGACATCAAGACAGCTCCAGGACGGCCCACTGCAGGTCCCGCGCAGGCTCCATCAGCTCATTTCCGCACACCCAGTGTCAAAATCTGGAGGCAGCATCGGTTGACTCCCCCGCCCATGCCCCCAACGACACGACAACTCTGGGACCCAGAGAGCGCTTTGGATCCCCAGTCGCAACGGACTCGAGGGCCCCGGGGGGCCACGCCGAGCCCGCGCCATGCCCCTCCGGACATGTCAAAAACCACTGCCGAGGGGAGTCCGAACCCACCGCTGCGGGAGCGCCCATGGGGGCCGCGGTGGGTTCGGACTCCCCTCGGCAGTCCTCCCAGACGTGTAAAAAAACGATGCCGAGGGGAGTCCGGACCCACCGCGGGGGGGGGAGTCCGGACCCACCGCGGGCCCATGGGAGCCCTCGCGGAGCCTTCCATGGGCTTCCCCGCAAAGCCCTCTGCCCCCCCCCTGCCCTGCCCGCCGCCCCCGTTTCTGCCCCTCGTCCCCCCTCGTTTCTGCTCCTACGCCCCCCTCGTCGATCCTGCCTCCAATGCCGTCCGCCCACGCACTGTGCCAGCTCCGAGTCGCACCAAAATATATTGCAACTGTGAAACACTGCTCGCCCACATGCTAAAAAAATGCTCTGAATGCCCCTCATGGGAGGCGCCCCTCGCCCGCGTCATCCTTCAAATAGTGACCCCGCCATCGATCGTCCTCATCATGCTGGTCCGTCTTTCCGATGTTTCCCTTCTGCCCCTCCAATACAGAGTGAACCTGGCGAAAGAGCCAACACTTTCTGAACGCAGCGCGAAAATAGACAAGACCGCCCGACACGCGCGAACACAATGAGTCCGCATGCGAAATTTACCACAAGGGCCTCCTGTGGAGCTCCCCATGAAGCCACCAAGCGTGTGAAGACTGCGCTTAAATGGTCTGGGCGGCGGCAAACAACCTGCGCCACAAAACCCTTCGCTAGAACTCCCAATGGGCCCACGAATCGCGCCAGACAGCACTGAATTGGCTTGGGGCGGCGGCTTGCGGCCTGTGCTCCACATTTGGCAACAAAACACGTTGGCCGCGTGCTGAAATGGTCTGGACGGCGCAATGCGGCATGTGCCACAAACGCTTTCGGCAGAGTTCCCTACGGGGCCACGAACCGTGAGGGGTGTGTGCTAAATGGTCTGTGTGGCGGCGTGCGGTTTGTGCCTGACGACCCCTCCGTGGAGTTTGCTCATGCGGCCGCGGATCGCGCGAAGACTGTTGACATGGCCTGGGCGGCGACGTGCGGCCTGTGTCACCAGCGATTTCGGCAGAACCCCTCATGTTGCCACGGAACGCATGGCTGGCGTTTTAAACGAGTGTGAGCGGCAGCACGCGCCCTGCGCTACAAACGCCTTCGATGGGGTTTCGTATGATTGGGCGCCGAACCGTTCGATGGGCGTGCTGCAACGGTCTGCGCGGTGGCATGCGTCCTGCGCAACATCAATACATGTGGTACAGCTCCGCGGGGGTCCGAGAATCGTACATTGAATGAACTAAAACGGTCTGGGCGGTGGCAAACTGCCTATCCCACAAAGCATTCGGTGGCAGTCCCTATGGGGACACGAATGGCGTGGCGGGCGCGTTGAAATGGCCCGGACGCGGCTCGCGGCCTGCGCCGCAGGGGCCTTCAATGGAGCTCCAAAAATATGGAGACGCAAACCGCGAGAGAAACGGCCCTCAAAGAGTCTGGGCGGCGGCGCGCGGCCTGTGCTCTGTGGGATCTCGGTTCAGCTCCTTATGAGGCAACCGACCTTGTGAAAATGGTTCTGGAATGGTCGGCGAGGCGGCGCGCGACCACAACGCGTCGGCAAGGATGCGCACGGGGCCTTAACGGCGTGCCTGACTTGTTGCGGCATCAGCATACGATTTACACCACAGGGACTTTCAATGAAAAGCCGCACGGGGACAACGAACAGCGCGCGGCGCGAAGGGCGTGCTGAAATTGCCTCGGCGCGGCTACAAACCGAAAGCCCACCGCGCAAGAAGGAAGGGGATGGGCGATGAGGAAACGAAGCGGGGAGGAACAATATCAGGAGGAGGACGAGGAGAGGGGGGGAGAGTAGAGGAGAAAGGATATGGCGCGAAACGCCGCGAATTCAAAGCGAGGGCCGAAAATGCTGGAGGGCAGGGAACACAAGCAAAAACACATCGAAGGCAACCCGCGGCAAGCGCGCGCGCCGCGCGCGCGCGCCAGGCAAACCAGCGGGGCGCCAGGCACGCGAGGCGCAGTGGCCACGCCGGGCACATTGCACGCGCAAAACGACAATCACAAAAATACAAGCCGCGCCAAGCACATAGCGGGATCACCCGCCAACGCGCCCGCGCGATGCTCGCACCGCCTCGCGTTGCAAAGGGTCCCCGATCAGCGCCGAACCATCGCGAGGCCTCCAAAGGCACACCACACTGAATGTTTAAATGGACAGCAGTGTTTGTTCGGAACGGGACCAGGCCCCGAGGGGCGAGCGCGGACCTGCAATTCCCTGTCTGGCGACGCCGGCAATGAGAGCGCGCGCGCTATAACCATCGACGGAATCACCAGCCTCAAAGGCTGCGGACGCGCTGGCATACGTCGGTTCATCTCGCTTCTGCCCGCGCCCAACAAGGAACTCAACGCGCGCCCGTCCATGGGCCGCAGCGGACCGCAGCCCTCGACACTCTCCAGAGGCGCGGTGGGTTCGGTCCCGATTGGCTGGTAAGCATTGATCAATGCAACACCCATACTTCTCGTTCAGCTTCGCCGAGCACCGCTCCAGCCACTCGTCGCCGCGCACGGTGCTCTTGCACATCGTGTCCAGACGAGCGATCTCGTCGTCGCCACACTCACTCCGGTCGTCAATGACACCAGCCGCGGCCGCGAACTCGTCGAAATCCTGCTCCCCGGACTCCGCGATCGACATGTCGCTGATACACCTCTCGATCAGTCCGCGACGGCACTTCTTGCTCGTCGGGAAGTGCCTGTCTGCTGTTTGCGCGCCGCGGTCACACTTCCACGCGATGGCATGCTGGCTCCTACAGCCTCGCACCATCCCGCCATCGGGGCGTCGTCGGCGCCGTCTGGGACCGCCAGGCGGCCACTTCTGTTCGACGAGCCACAGCCTGATCTCACCTTCCGCCGCGTCGCACTTGCCACCCGTCTTCGGCGTCCCCGGCGCACTTGCCTCTGGAGTCGCTGGCGCTTGGCGGTCGTCTTGGACCGAAATGCACACTCCTCTGGTTCGCATGTGGGCAGTCGTTCCTCCTTCACTTGCAATCCGCGCTCTGCTTGCTTGCGACCCACTGCCGCTCGCTCCACTGGGCGTCGCCGCGACTGTCGCATTGGGGCAGCGCCGACAGCTTCGAGCGCGGTCCTCTCGGCCAACGCATGCACCCAAACTGCTATGCCTCAGGGCTCGCCGCGCATCTTCAGGACCTCTGCGCCTGATCGGCGCCCGCTGCTCTCCCGGCGCCTCGACGTTGGCCGCGCCCTTGCCGTCCGCGCGCGCCCTCGTCGGGCTCGGCGTCGGGGATGCTAGCACTGCCGCCGCTGCCGCTGATGACGCCGGTATCGGACCAAGCGCGCTCTGCCCAAGAGGCTGGTTCATAATCCAATGATGCTTCGGCGACGTGGAGCGCTTCCCGCCCAGCTTCTTGTCCGGCTCCACGTTGGCCGCTTAACGCGCCTCCTCGGCGCCATCGTTTGCGCCGCCGCTGACGGCGGAGGAGCTCTTCTGACTCCTGCCGCCACCTCGCCGTCTACTTCGGCAGCCGCAGCCCTTGCCACCACGCGGCTGGAATCGACCTCGGCCCCCGCGCGGCGGCGGCGAACGATCCGACTCGGCGCGGCCGGGATCGCCTGCCCAGCGGGTGCTCCACGTGCTCGGCATCGGGTCTTCTTCTTCAACTTCTCAATCCATGTCATCTTCCGCCGTCTCCTGCTTGTTGTCCATCAACTTCCCGTGGCGATTGGACCTTCGGGCGTGGTCTTTTGGGCTCGCGCAGGCCCCTCCGGGCGACGTGCGCAGCCTGCTCCGCAACGAGGCACTCCCTGAGTGTCGCCAGCTGCTCTTCTGCGTCCTCGTCGCCCGCTTCGACTCCCTCCTGTAGTTCATTCAACTCGTCCTCGATATCCGTCATGCCTTCGCCGTAATCACCGTCGTCTCCATATTCGTCATCTGGCTCTGGCTCGGCTTCGTCTTCTTCATGTCTCTCAGCGAGATAGGCGTACCTTCTCTCGTGCTTTCCTTCTCGGCGCTCGTGTCCGTGTCGCGGACGCCCTTCGGCCTTATGTGGCTCTGCGGACTGCGCTCTGATGGCCTCCGTCAGCTTCTTCGGGTCGCAGACGCTGCCGCAGCGCCCAGCAACTGCTGTCAAATCTCGCGTCGCTTCGTCAGCCACGAACCCACTGCCTCGGCACTGCGTCGGCTCGAACTGTCGAAGAACCTTTCGAAAAGCTCGCCCGCGCGATTCGGACCGATCCCTTGGATGGCCGCCTTCAGCGCCATCGCGATTACCTGAATCCGTGCCCAAGTCCACCTTGTCGATGTTCGCGGCCTTGACCGCTCTATACGCTTCGCCTCTCAAGGCATTGTAGCCTCGGGCCTGGCGGCCCCGTCTTCTTGACCACATCCTCCGTCGTGTCGACGCGAAACGTGTCGATCCTGTCTAGGTACATTTCCAGCAACTCTGGCGTGCCATCGTGCACTGGGATTCCCTGCTCGAAGGACAGCGTCGGCGGCATGACGAAGGCGGTGAAAGCCAGGGAGGCGATCGTCAGAGTAGTCTTGAATACCGCACTGGTAGCGGTGCCGTGGACCGCCGCTCCGCACACACCAATGTGAAATACACTCTTCCGCAACAGCGCCGTCGTGACAAGCGCCCCCGCCACACAACGCCACCGACTGATGAGACGAAGGCCTCGCGTTCTTTGATCAAACATGCGAGGCGGTCGCACAGCAGCAGTGCTCCAAGGGCCCCCCTGTGGGTATACAGAAAGCCAGCATGCTTGCATCACGCTAGCATGGAACATACATGAGCGTCAGAGGCATTCTTAGACACGGATGTTCCTTCACAGGCCCCAACAGGCTCCCAAGAGGTCCTCGGAGGGCCCCTAAAGAGCCCCCAAGAGGTTCCCAAACGGCCCCAGGAGGCCCCCAAGAGGCCCCCAAGAGGCTTCAAGACTGCCCCCCAGGAGCTATCCAAAACTCTCCGGAGAAACTCAAAAACCAAAGGGCCACGAACTTTTCCGTTCTGGCCGACCGAACCCCGCCACGGGTCGGTAGCGGAATGTGCCCAAGGCCATCATAGAAACCTTCGAGAGGGTCTCTTGCCCTTCAGATGCCCCCGAAAACGCTTCGAAGAGACCCCAAGAAGTATCCCCGAGGACTCTGGCCCACAACCTAGCCATATCGGTGAGCAGTAGAGGCCAAACACCCTTACGACAAGTTCCAAAACAACATATTCAGTTCGACGCATCCAGAACACTTATTTTGCCCCGAGCGAACCCCACCGAAACCTTAAGCGTTTGTTCCCGACGGCGCACGGTCGCCTAATTGGTGGAACGCTGCGCGCGGGCCTGTGGTCTCGGCCAGGCGGCGTTGACCTCACCAGCGGTGCATTCTGAGCAGAATTTCGAAGAAAATCCAGCCATGGCGACGAGGGTTCCGGCGGCGCGCCCGTGGGGAAGGGAGATACGGCAAGCCTTCTCAGAAGGCGACGGGGCTGCTCAGAAGCGCTCTGGCCTTCTGAGAAACCGTCGCTGTCTTCGCAAAACGCTTAGACAACTTCTCAGGAAGCCCGAGGCCTTTCGAGCCTTCTGAGAAGGCCCGCCCCCCTACATTCTCCCTGGGCTCGTTGCCGAGGGCATTCCAGGACGAGCAGCATGTCCTCCGAAAGTCTAAGTTTACAAAATTACTTTGTTCTCCTGGGAGGAGGGGGCAAAAAGGTACCGCTCTCGCTATTCCACGGTCCGGACCTCTCCTGAGGTGCATTCAGACTTATAATCTTCGAGGGAAATCCAGAATCCAGCCGTGGCGACGAAAACTTTCCAGGAAGAAGACCGTTTCCTCGGCCGCCGCGGCGCGTAGGAAACGCAGTGCCTCGGACCTCGGTCGCCGTCCCTCGGTCTTCTGGCCGAGGAAAAATGGCCTGGAGCGGCTCCTCGGTGGACCTCAGTCTGCTCGACCAACTCAGAACGGTTCCTTGGGCCTCGCATCTTCGGCCAAAACACGCCCCCGACGGGGGGGCGGCCGCTCGGAGCTGCGCGGAAGCCTCCACGGCCGCCAGTTGCACGTCGGGCCTGCCTGCGAAGCGCGCGGCGCGGTGGCGAGGGCCAGAAGAGCATCGAAAGACGATCCGCCGACAGCTCGCCCCGGCTACTCGTACGAGTGACTCCAAGCAAGAATGATATCTGGTGCGCGGTTCAGGGGGCCGCGTGGGAGGCCAAAACCGGAGCGCGCAAGCTTGTCCTGGGGTGGCCCCCTGGGCCCGCACCAAAGGCCACTCCGGCGAACTGTCACTCTCAACTATAAGCAGCCGCTCGCCGCCGACATCCCCCGCCGTGCTGGGCCCCTCTGCCCTCCGCCGCCGACCGCCTCGGCTCGAATGCCGTGGACGCCGCCCCCCGCCGCCCCGGCCCAAGGGTCTGGCACGCGCGCCCCCAGGGCCCCTCCGCGCAGGGCCCAGGGAGCATCAGAAGACGATCCGCCGAGAGCCTTCGGGAGGCCCGCGTCGTGATGATACTACGACGTCGGAAATCTGGGGACAGGGGCGGACAGCCTACGGGGAAGAACTGTTGCTTCGCGCGTCGCGGCGGATCCCTGCGACACGCCATGCCTTGAAAGCTGATGGCGTGTCGCTCTGTATCGTGAGACGGGAGGCTGGGAAAAGCTCGGAGCATTGATGCTTGGGAGCAGGGATGTGCTTAGCGTGTCGCGCTGAAGCGTGGTGGGCCAGAGCCAACGGCGCGACACGCTAAGCAAACGTTCCTGACAAGCGGGGGCCGTGAGTTGCTTCATCTCCTGGCGTTTCGTTACTCGGTCTCGGCCTCCTGGGGGCCGCTTGCGTGTTTCTCACTCCCTTGCTGGAACATCACGATGCGTCGAATGAACGACCGGGCCAACAAAGCTGTCATCTGACCCGGTTCACAATTGGCGGAAACGGTTGGTCCACCTGCAGTGCAATTTCGCCGGCCAGCTTGGACAGAAACCCGGCAGCTAGGCGTACGGAGTATCAAGTTGCAGCCCGCCCGCCACCTATCCCGAGGCAAGCCGTGGACGAGGCCGTCCAGCATGTCGCTGGGACGATCACTTGCAAAGACACTCGCTTGCAACATTTGTAAAACAATGGCACGTCACTGCTCGAGACCAGAAGAAATGCAGTGCGCAGGCCGAGGGCTACGCGCAAGACTTCTGGGTCAACTCTGCATGCTAATTTTCCATCGCCCACACGAATTTGTAGTTCATGCCCACGTCCGGTTGCGGACCGATTCGATTCGACCGGGCTTCGCCTTGCCTCGTGACCCCACCATGTAGTCAAATGTGGGACCAAAGATCTGCAACGGCAATGGGGGCCGCTTGCGGGACCCAAGGCCCTCAAAAACGGATCCAGGATTGAGAGCTGCCTCATGGGAAGGGCTCTGGGGCCGCAACCATTGGATCGGTCCCTTGTGTTTGTTTTCGGCGCCACAGAGGCCGCAAGGCCCGCACCTCGGACCTCCTTGAGGATGCGCCTGCCGGGCAGCTCTGGCAGGCAGGGCAGAGACAGCGAGCATGCCTTGGCCATGCACTGCAAGAAATAAGATGCCACGGGTTGACCCAAAGACAAGACAAAACAAACTCGCCTGGAGCGCCTCCGCGGGTGCAGCGGATGGGTGCCGGGGAACAAGCATGGTCACTCATGGGTCGAGGTCGGCAGTGCGTGTGGTCGCGCGAACAAGCACGCTAAAATTTTGGTCAGTGACGACGGATCAGGAGTCGAAGAAATGCCCAATGCAGCTGGAGTCGAAGAGCGCGGATCGATCCCCGAACAAATCCGCCGACCCTTCGGCATGTGTGGGGCGTTCTTCCGTTTGAGTCGTCGTCGTCGTCCTCGTCCGCGTCGTCGCCGTCAGTCCCAACGGAATTTCAGGAACAAAGAACGTGAAACATGGGAACGGCCTGCATCGTGCACCGCGCGGGTGCTGCAGGGTGGGGCCGAAGCGCCCAAAACACAAGAACATTCCGGCCATGCGCTCACTGTCCGGAGTCGGTAAAAGGTGGGATCCAGAACAGATTCTGTCGTAACGGCGCTGTCCTCGGAATTGCGGCCGAATCGTCGCAACCAGATTCTGTCGTAACGGCGCTTACCTCGGCAAAGCTGCCGAATCGTCGTAACCTTGATTTGTGGGTCGCACTAGCCAGATTCTGTCGTAACGGCGTTTCCTTCGGGAATGCGGCCGAATCGTCGCAACCTTGGCTTGTGGGTCCCAATAGTAAGATTCTGTCGTAACGGCGCTTCCTTCGGAAATGCGACCGAATCGTCGCAACCTTGACTTGTGGGTCACAACAGCCAGATTCTGTCGTAATGGCGCTTCCTTCGGAAATGCGCCGAATCGTGGCAACCTGGAGTTAGAAGGCAGGAGTCGGAAGGCCCCGCCATCCCGTCGCAATGAGGCCGCATTGCGTCGTCGTCCACCTCTGTCGGCGTACCGTCACAAAGAGTAGTCGGCGAAGGCCTCCTCAACTCAAGTAGGAAGGCGCTTGAAGTAGATTGGGATCGGCACAGGTCTGCACATGTTGGTGCCCGTCAGTCTGCACAAGTCTGCACATGCTGGGGAGGGCGGACGGAGGTGGGAGTCGGCACAGGTCTGCACATGCTGGTACTCGTCGGTCTGCACAAATCTGCACATGCTGGGGTGGACGGGGAGGGGGTGGGAGTCGGCACAAGTCTGCAAATGCTGGCGCCCGTCAGTCTGCAAAGGTCTGCACATGCAGGGGAGGGCGGGGAGGGGGGTGGGAGCCGGCACAGGTCTGCACATGCTGGTGCTCGTCGGTCTGCACAAAGTTGCACATGCTGGGGTGGACGGGGAAGGTGTGAGGTGCGAGGGGGGAAAAGGGGAGCAGGAGTCGGAAGTTTGGGGATAGGAGCCAGCGATAAGACGTAGCTTTTGGGAGTCGTGTGGGTAGTGGCCCCCAGGATCTCGATGGGCGGAGGTGTTCTGGGTATCGCATCCACACATGGTATCTGCTGATTCCAGAGTGTCCGATTTACATGAGAAGCTCTACATTGAATATTCGGCAAATCCGTCTTCCAAGCTGCGCCAAGCGTCTGTGCCGGCCAGTTTGAATAGGACGTGCAGTACGTCATGCGGGGTGGTTGCTTCCTGTAGCAATGCCTGGTCTTTTCCGTGTAACAATCCAGCTGAAAGCTTAGCGAAATTGAAAATATCATCTAACCATCTCCTTTTCGGTCTGTGGCTGCGCCTCTTAGCGTTCAGTCGTGGATGTTCGGATGGGTCCCACCATAATGCCTGAATAATCCATTCTGAATGCTGTGCTCTGGCCACTTTTTGGAACCACCTCCATTTCCGGCGCCGTTGTAATCGCAAACCAATCTTCCAGATGTAAATCGTGTAGCTGTTGTTCTGCTTCCCGGGTGCAACGTTTAATCCATTCCGCCCAAGGCTCCAACTCCAGTTCTTCGTCGTTTCTGTCTGCTTGCACACCAACCTGCGTAGGAGAAGGTTGGCTGGTCACATCCCCTCCGCTATCTGTCTGTTATGATTGGGTACTCTTTGGTGTACGCGGCGTACTGCAGTGTGATCTTGGCGGCGTAGTAGTTGTTGTACGTCTTCTGGGTAGGTGGATTATCATACGTAGCATTTGTCGCTGCACCCTCTTAATTCGGTTGTCTAGCTCCTTGGTCAGTGCCCACGCCTCAGATCCGTAAAGTAAAGTAGGGGTTACTGCACCATTGAAGAGCCGTATTCTGTCCTTGAGAGAGTACTTCTTACCCGTGAGTTCCTGCTTCATAGTATGGAATTTGTCCCACGCCGCGGCAATTCGGCTCTCCACTTCCGAGCGGTTCGGGTCCACGAAGCACAACCTTTGGCCAAGGTACTTCGTATGATCATCTACCTTCAATATCTCAATATCCATGCCTTTGATGTGAACGTGGTCCAGAATTTTCCGGCGACAGGTCGTCTTGTGGGAGTTGTGCAGAATTTGTGTTTTGCTAGGGTGTAGCACTAGGCCCACCCTGCTCGCCTCCTCAGACAAATCTCCAATCACGCGGGCCACTTGGTGCAGTGACGGCGCCACGAACAGAATATCGTCTGCAAATCGTAAGTTGGTCAGCCTCTCTCTGCGAACAGGATGTAAACGGATGCCCATGTTAGCTCGCGCCCATGTTTGTTTCAGACGTCCAAAGACATACTCCGACACGCTGTTAAATAGTAGTGAACTTAGCGGATCGCCCTGTTTGGTACCGCGTTGGATCGTGAAAAGGGCACTCGTGCGGTCTGTCCGAGCACATGCTGTCTGCCCGGAGTATAGATTCCGAAGCAAATCGATGTAACATGTATCAACTCCCTGTCGCTCGAGCGCGTCCCATATGCCGCGGTGGGTGGCGCTGTCGAAGGCTTTCTTGAAGTCAACGGCAGCGGTCCAGAGAGGAATCTGCCACTCGTCTGCCGTCTCCTGCAGGATCGCAATCGTGAACAAGTGGTCGGTGGTTGATCGCTTCGGGCGGAATCCAGCTTGATCTGTGCTTTGACGCCCATCTAGGAGTGGCATGAGTCGGTTGAATATTAAGCGAGAGAAGAATTTGTATAGCATCGGTATTATCGATATAGGCCGGTAATTTTGTGGCAGCTTCGCATCGCCACTCTTGTGCACTACTTTTACGACGGTATGCTTCCATGGATCTGGTAGCGGTGCCCTTCGGGTGGTTATGTCGTTGTACATCATAAGAAGTACCTCGTGTAAGTCAGACCCGCCATGTTTCAACATCTCAGCAGCAATACCCCCAGTATCGGTAGATTTTCCAGATTTGAGTTGGCGCAATGCTGCTATCAGCTCTTCCATGGTGAACGGGGTAATTGAGTTTGGTGCCGACGTGGGTTCGTGTGCTCGTTCGTTGCTTCCGGTGTCTTGATTTAGGTCCTTATACAGCTCCCAGTAAAACTCCGCAAACACATCCGCAATGCCCTGTCTGTCATACTGTGCGTTCCCTGATGGATCTGCCACACATGATATCATAGCGTCCTTCCGTTGTGATTTGATGCCAGAGATCTTGTTGAGATTGCGGTAATCGGCCAGTATCTGGTTGATCTCCGCACGGCGCTTGGCCCGCACCTGTGTCCGCATAGTGCTCCTGATTTTCTTGTTGAGGCGCCGTCGTTCTGTAGCATCGTCCATGGCCGTGTTCCGTCGTAGTGCCAGTAACTCAGTAACCTCGTTTGAAATAGATTGCGTCGCCTGTCTTTCGCCCGATTGCGTCGTAGACCGCATAGAACTGGAAATGGTTTCTTCCACGCGTTTGCTGTCAGGGCGTTCGATTGTAGACGCGTGCCCCAAATACTTCCCCAATTGCTCAGATAACTGTTCCTGGTATCGGTTTTCGTCGTCCGGTGGCCATTTTGGTGGTTTTGGGGCATTATTCCTGGCATGTTTTGCGGCTGTCGCTTGTGTAGTGCGCGTCCGCAAGGCTGCGCTCCGCAGGTAAAGAGCTCTGTGGTCGGATCCCAAATCTGCCAGTGCTGTGGTACCGCAGTCTTTGATAATCTTCCAAAATTTGTTGTTGACTATAAAATAATCGATCTGTCTGTGTGATTTGTCCGCCCCAGTGTGTGTCCATCGAAATTCCGGTCGCTTCTGGAAGAACGTGTTTGCAAGACGCAATCGCCTCGCGGATGCCCAATTTGAGAGCCTTTGCCCCCGTGCGTTCTGCGCGCCGCACCCGTATTGACCCAAACTGTATGACATATCTGATTCCCTCCCAACCTGCGCATTGATGTCCGCACCAACTGCAAAATAGTATATTTGAGCGTGCGCTTCGTCGTGCAATGTCCCCAAGATGTCGTAAACTGACTCCACATGTTTGTCAGCGTACCCACTATGAGGAAAATATGTTATAACAAGCCTCATGTGGAACCCACGAGCAGATACGTCCACATATGCAATGCGCTCGTTGATCGGGTGGAACTTTTTGATATGATGTTTCCAGCGCTTGTGTGCTAAGATCGCTACACCTCGCGTCGGTTGCGAATTACCAGATGCCATAAACAGGTGGCCATTCTTAGTGCTCCAATGTTCCTCTGGGCATGTCCGCATAGTCTTATTGACCGTCGCAAAATCCCATCGCGCCCCATCCAGCTCAGATAGAATTTCCAGTATCCTGCAGTCGTCTGTCATACCCCGCACGTTCTTGTGAATAAAAACCAAGCCCCCAAAACTCTGCACATCAGATTCCGATGTTGTGTGGCTGTGCTGTGTCGTAGTCCTCCCACGGTGGTCCTGTAATCTGGGTTGGTTCGCCGCGTCGTCACAACGTGAAGGTGGATCCTCATTTGAATTACAAGCAACCGTAGTCGTTGAAGCTTTCATCGGAAAACTGTCCGGTAAAACCTCCATGGGTGAAACAATCGTTGGTGAAACCGTTGTTGGCGAAACAATGTCCGTCGCATGCCCCGTCGAATGGCGGTCGATGTTGGAAGTAGATGGTGGTGAATGCTGGGATTCGGAACTTTGTTGGAGGTCGATTGGTTGAGGTTGCGAATCGGCGGGTGGAGGTCGCAAGTTGGAGGTGGATGGCACTTGGCGCTTGGAGTCGGACTCGAGCGGTTGGAGGTCGATTGGCTGAGGTTGCGAATCAGCGGGTGGAGGTCGATGGCTGGAGGTAGGTAGTACTAGGCGTTGGAAGTCGGACTCTGGTTGTTGGAGGTCGTCTGATTGAATCTGCGAGTCGATGGGTGGAGGTCGAGGGCTGGAGGTGGGTGGTACTAGCTGGTGGGAGTCGGTCTCTGGTGGTTGGAGGTCGAAGGGTTGAGCTTGTGGGTCGGTGCGCGGAGGTCGAAGGCTGGAGGTTGGTGGTGCTACACGGTGGGAGTCGGGCTCTGGTGGTTGGAGGTCGACTGGTTGCGCTTGTGAAAGGGCGGGTGGAGGTCGAAGACTGGAGGTGGGCGGTGCTAGGCGCTGGGAGTCGGACTCTGGTGGTTGACGGTCGACTGGTTGAGCTTGTGAGTCGGCGGGTCGGGGTGGGAGGCTGGGGGTGGGCGGTACTAGGCGCTGGGAGTCGGACTCTGGTGGTTGGAGGTCGACTGGTTGAGCTTGCGAGTCGGTGGTTGGAGGTCGAAAGCTGGAGGCGGGTGCTACTAGGTGCTGGGAGTCGGACTTTGGCGGTTGGAGGTCGAGCGGTTGAGCTTGCAAGTCAGAGGGCGGAGGTCGAAGGCTGGAGGTGGATGCCGGCGAGTGTTGGCCCCCATGGCGCGCGTCGAAGTTCGCCTGGCTGGAGTCGGGCGCCGCACTTCGGAACCGCAAGATGCATGACGGAACGTCGCCTGACAAGACGCTGTAGGCCCGACGTCCTCCTCCCCGTCCTCCCGGGTTGAACTGGGCGTGAGGCTGGGCAGCATGATCACCTTCGTCACCAAAAACTCCTCTGCGGCAGTCGGATGCCACCATCCTGGAACCAGGGATGCGGGAGAGGGAACCGGAGTCGGAATGTGGACATTGATGTGAAACTCGCGGTGAAACGTTTCTCGTCGGCGCGGAGGTAAGAAACTGGAGGTTGGAAGCTGGAGTCGCAGAGGTTGGAGCGGGAATCGTAGAGCTTGGAGGCGGAATCGCTGGTGAAACATGCTCATCTCGAAGAATATGATGGTCTTGGAGAGCAGAGGGCGGAGGTCGAAGGCTGGAGGTGGATGCCGGTGAGCGTTGGCTCCCATCTTGCGCGTCGAAGTTCGCCTGGCTGGAGTCGGGCGCCGTACTTCGGAACCGCAAGATGCATGACGGAACGTCGCCTGACAAGACACTGTAGGCCCGACGTCCTCCTCCCCGTCCTCCCGGGTTGAACTGGGCGTGAGGCTGGGCAGCATGATCACCTTCGTCACCAAAAACTCCTCTGCGGCAGTCGGACGCCACGATCCTGGAACCAGGGATGCGGGAGAGGGAACCGGAGTCGGAATCTGGACATTGATGTGAAACTCGCGGTGAAACGTTTCTCGCCGGCGTCGAGGTAAGAAACTGGAGGTTGGAAGCTGGAGTCGCAGAGGTTGGAGCGGGAATCGTAGAGCTTGGAGGCGGAGAGGTGGAGGGTGGAGCCGTCGCTGGTGAAACATGCTCATCTCGAAGAATACGATGGTCTTGGAGAGCAGAGGGCGGAGGTCGAAGGCTGGAGGTAGATGCCGGCGAGCGTTGGCCCCCATGGTGTTCGTCGAAACTCGCCTGGCTGGAGTCCGGCGCCGTACTTCGCAAGATGCATGGCGGAACGTCGCCTGACACGACGCTGTAGGCTCGACGTCCTCCTCCCCGTCCTCCCGGTTTGAGCTGGGCGCGAGGCTGGGCAGCGCGATCACCTTCGTCACCAGAAGCTCCTCTACGGCACTCGGACGCCACGATCCTGGAGCCGGGGACGCGGGAGAGGGAGTCGGAGTCGGAATATGGACATTGATGTGAAACTCGTGGTGAAACGTTTCTCGTCGGCGTGGAGGTAGGAAGCTGCAGGATGGAAGCTGGAGTCGCAGAGGTTGGAACGGGAGTCGTAGAACTTGGAGGCGGAGAGGTGGAGGGCGGAACCGTCGCTGTTGAAACGTGCTCGTCTCGTAGAATATGATGGTCTCGTAGAGACGCCGTCCTGGTAGGGGCGCCTGCGCCCCGCTGCCTGCCGACGCGAGAGGCTGATAGGGACCTGAAGAGCAGAAATGTATTACCTTGTTGAATGTTTCGTGACTGTTAGCGCCGCCGTTTCGAAACAAACGTGCGCGTGTTTTTTTTGTTCGTTTTTTCTTCTTCTTCTTCTTCTTCTTCTTTTTTCCAGAAGTCTCGGCTTTACAAATCACCGTCCGTGTCGGGGTCTGGGTCCGGAGCGATTTTGGAACGAAAAATATTCAATGACTCGTCCACCTTCTCCTCCACATATCTGCCCACTGCAGTCGTTTTCACATCTCCGTTTTCGTCGTGCCACGCCACTTTCTTCCCGTTGACGGTGACCACCCGCTTGTTCCAAAAGATCCGCACTGTGTCGTTCTGGCGCTTCGGATCTTTGCCCAAGTGGTAACTCGTGCACCCCAAGCGTTTGTCAGCAACCTGCTCCTCCGTGGTTTGGTTGTTTTTGAAAAATACACCATCCAACCATTTACTGTCTTCCATCCCGTGGTATTTCTTGTAGAATTCAATTTTCGCTGATACAGTTGGGAACGTAACCGTTGCCATTTCCGTGGGGTTCCTGAATGTCGTTACGTTGATGTTGTTCATGTCGTCATCGATCTTCTTCAATAAACCCTGCACCTTGGATATCAGATTTTCGGCCTCCCATGGTTCGTTGAATCCAAGTGCGACCATCTGCTTGTTCTTGTCCTCTGTGCGCTTGTTCGCCTGACGATTGCTCGTGGTCGTATTGTTCAGGTTCATCTTCATCTCTTGAATGTCCTTCTTGATGCTCTCATTTGTTTCTTTGACAACATTGACTGTTAATATCATATCCTCCACCGCTTGCTCGGCTATGTTCGCCGTCGCCTTCGCCTGGCGTGCGATGTCTTTGGCCTCTTCTGCATTCTGCATTGTGTCCTTCATGTCTTTCCTGATGCCTCCCATGATCTTCATCATCCGCTTCATCATGCACTTCATGTCCTCATCTTCCTCGCCTTCTTCATCTATGTCTACTTGTTCTGGCACTTCATCCTGCTTCCCTCCTTCAGCCTTCATTTTCTTATCCTTGGGAGTCGAGCCCGCGCTTGATTCGGCCTTTTTCTTGCCGCCCTTCTCCATGCTTGAAATGCCCGGAGTCGCACGCAAATATGTCGCACAGGTGAGAGACAAGAGATGCAGGATTGTGGAATAGAGCATGGGGAGAAAAGAATTACAGATATCAATTGTGAGCCGGATCGACGTGAAACATGTCGAAACTAAGTCGAAGGGAAGCCCTCCTTGTTTATCCCTTCCCTGCGGGGGTCGAGGCGGTCGAGGGGTTGGGGGGCCCCTGGGGGCCTGGGGAGGGAGGAGGGCGGGGGCGACGGGGGGGGATCCCGTGTCAAACTGCCGTCCCTGGGCGGGGGATGCCGGAGTCCCCAAAAGCCCCAAGACGGACAACAAGTGTTTGAAACACAGACTCCAAGCAACCCAAGAGGCCTCCAAGACGCCCCAGGAGGCTTCCAAAAGCAAATAGAACAGAAGCCATCAGAGGATGGTAAGCCCTAGAGCCGATGATGAAACATGTTCCAATACGTAACCAGTGTCATGTAAAAACGCTAGGTAATCATATCCTGGCGTCGACGCCCTGGAGCCAATATGGCAGCGGATGCGCTCGTTCCTGCTTTGCCTCCGCTCGCCGACGCGACGAAAGGCCCCCTTGAAGTCGGGGGGGAACGAAGCGCATCGCAACGGCAAGGCTGAAGGCGCGACTCCATCATTAAGTGAACCAAAAAACAAAGAGGCGCCTGAGCTGCGCGCCCATCGACGCAGGAGGCTGGTCTTTCTTATCCCGCCGACGGCGGCTGTCGGCCGCTCCTCCTACACCTTAGGTGCACCCTACTTGGGCATGCGGCTTGTTGCCGAGCATCTGGAGTCAGGCAATATTATTTCAGCTCGCCTGGGCTTACCTAGGATGAGCGACCGCTGATCGGCCGCTCATCTCATGCAGCATCGCGCGCGTGCTCCAAACGACGCAAAGTAAATGCAGCGTGAGCCTGCGGCCAAGTGCCGAGCAACAGCCTGCGCGGCCAACAAAAGGCCGCACATGTATACGAACGCCCGATGTCGGGCTTCAGCTGCAAAATCACAATAGCGGCGCGATGTGGAAGCCCGCGACCGGGCGCCCGTCGCCAAGCGCGGCCCGCAGCCCCATCACAGGGCGGGCTCAGCACTGCGAGCGTTCTGAATTTCTACGATGTGGCGCATATCTCTTTACATCATGTCTAAATTGCTGATGCCCCGGCATCGCTTGCGACAACGATTCGAACAATACTTCCCCTTGCGTGCCCATCTGCCGTCATATCGCGCGCGTCGCACCACTGACCGCAGTGCTCAATGCTCTCCCATCGTGTTTCGAGTCCAACCTATATGCCCGAGCACAATGTCAGAGTGAGGTGAGGGGGCCGAACGGTCATGCGTTGTCCCTGGGCGCGTGTCTGAATAGCGAACTCGTGGTGAGAATTCTGTTTGTCGCGTTGTTGTTTTTGTTGTTGTTGGTGGTGGTGTTGTTGTTGTTTGTTGTCGCCTTCGCACCCGCGACCCGCCCGCGACCCAATCCGCGACCCGCCCCGCGACCCGCCCCGCGACCCACCCCGCGACCCGCCCGCGACCCGCCCCGCGACCCGCCCGCGATCCACCCCGCGACCCACCCGCGACCCACCCCGCGACCCGCCCGCAACCCACCCTCGACCCACCCCGCGGCCCGCTCGCGACCCGCCCCGCGACCCACCTTCAAGAAAGGAAAAACCACCCGGACCCGACAAGTGACGTTGACTAAACGGCCTTGGGCGTTTACTAAACAGCCCTGCCCTGTTCGATTCATCCCCTGCGTGCGTGTGCTAAACGGCTTCGCTTGTCGGGGCGAATATCACGGGGGGGATTTGTCGGCCCTCCGCGCCCGCGACCCACCCGCGACCTAACGGCGACCCTCCCGCGACCCACCCGCATTAGTTTGGCGACAAAAATCAGCGCCTGCGGCGGGCTCGCTGCAAACTTTGCAAAAACTTCGGCGCCTGCTGCGGGCGTCTCCAGAGCGTCGCAAACTGCAGACGCCCCCGCCGCCCCTTCACACCTATCCGCACTTGCGGGGCGCCGCGCATTACGTCGGTGTATGTTGATCTTTCCTGGGCGAGGATGCAACGGCAGGCTCGGCGGCGAGAGATACTTTAATGCATGGGCCGCCCTTTTCCAGCGCACGTTGTGCAATTCCCCTGGGGGCATGTTGGACCCCGCCTGGAGTTCGCGCAGCGCGACTAGAGTCGGGTAGCAGTCCTCGGGAGCGCGCGCCGCAGCTAGCGCTTCCGCTGAATAGCTCGAGCGCGCCTGAAATCAACGCGACTTGCAGTGGACGCCCACGAAGTGGATGCAGGCTGCGCCGTTGCGCGTGCCCCCGCGCCGGAGCAGGCTGGCCCCGCGGATGCCGCGCCCCTTCTCTTCGTCGCCCGCATCTCCCGTCAAGCGGCGATAGCCAGAATCGCAATGGATAGCTACCAAGATCGTAGCTTTCTGGCCGCCGCGCTCAACCTCCGAACTTGTAAGTTCGCAGGCTCTTGCACGCGTTGGAGTGGGGCGGCGTAGACTTTGGGCCATGTCTGCGCGATGTGAGCACATGCCAGTGCGCCCCTCAGACTGAGGAACATGCACGTCGCTGTCTTGGTGGCTTTCTCCTCGGGCGCCGCTCCCGTTCGCTCGGGGCGCTAAGTGCCTTCCACCTGTTTGGCGCGCTCATCTCTGTCCATGCCAACGTCGCCGTTCGGAAGTTTGGCGCGGCGCGCGGCGCGGTCGGCGCGCGTGCGCTTATTCAGGCGAAGACAATGACAAAGCGGGTGGACAAGCGCGCCCCTCTGCGCGGGCTAAGTTCCGGGCACAGTTCCGCTGGCCGCGGTTCAGCTGCCAGTCGCCCGGGCGGGCGAGGAGCTCGACTGGCACCTGCTGAAAGCAGGCCGCGCCAGCGCTCGGAGGCGGTCGCCGCCGGCGCGACCTCGCTGCCAGGCCGCCCCCGCGGTGCGACGCTGTAGCCGCCCATGTCGCCGTCGCCGCCCCAGGGCGAATCGATGGCGTGGGCCGCGGGGCAGCGGGCAGCCCCGGCGTCCAGGTGGGCGAGACGGCTGAGCACCGCGCCCAGACGGAGCCCGCGCTCGGCGCCCCCCCGCGGCCCACAGCTCCGCTCACCCGCCTGCTCCGCGAACCGGCAGCAGGAACTACAGATCGACGGCAGCTCGCGCCTCGCAGGGCGCCCGCGTCACATGGCCAAATGGCCCCTCTTCTGGGGGCCATCGAGACGGCCCGCGTCGGCGGCGCGGAGCAGCGCGAGGCGGGCCCCCCAGGCCCGCGCCTTCTCCATGCTGACGCGGGCCAGCTTAAAGCGGAGGCCGGCGATGGAGTCGGCGCCGCCCCCGCCCCCGCTGACGCCCTCGGCGACGAGCCCGCGCCCGGCGAGCTCCGCGTTGACGTCCTCGCGCTGGCGCTGGCAGGTCGCCGTCGCCGCCGATGACCGCCGCGCCGTCCGCGGGCGCCGCCGCGGCGGCCGCGCTCGCGCGAAGCGTCGACCTCGGCAGCCCTCCCGGACCAGTTTCGCCTGCGAGAAGCCCGCGGCGCAGACGGCATCCTCCGCCATGCGTTGACAGAAGTGCAGACTCCAAGACCATCCCATTGGTAGGGCAATCATTATGGGTGACACTAATTTGGCAGAGCCGCTGAGGTGGCTCACATCTGGGGCGACCTTCTGCCGGGCCCTGCCAATCCTCGAGCCCGGCCGGCAGCCGCGGCGGCCGCGCCCGGTGAGAAAACTTTGATCGCGTCGAGCTGGGTAACGCGCAAGTCGCGGTCTTTGGCCGAGCGCGCTGTTCGCCGGGCCGCTGCTGAAGAACTTGCGCGTGCTCAGGTCCAGAGAACACGCGCTGGTGTCGAAGGTCAAGCACTGGGCTCCGTCGGACTTCAAAACGCAGAACAGACCCGCGGCGGAATCCGCCTCGTCGCCCATCCTGACGAGGCCCGCCCGGTGGAAATTCACGCAGACTCAGCCGAGGAAGGCCCGGGGGGGCCCGGGGGGGGGGGGGGGGCGGAGGGGTCGCCGCCCAGACGCGTTCCCCCCCCGGGGGCCCCGGGGCTTCAGAACGCATGCCGAGACGCGCCAGGCGCCCCGAGAGGCCTCCAAGAGGGCGCCCAGTGGCCCTGAACGCTCTAAACCGCGTCCGATAGCACTGAAGGGCCTGCGAGCTGACCAGGGGCGCCGCGCAGATCGGAGGCCTCCGAAGACATTAATCAGGATCCCCCCCCCAGCTTTGCCGAGCAGGAGGGCGAAAGGGGTAGGCTTGGGGATAGCCGGGGAAAAACTTGAGCCATCGCGTCAATGGGCCGATGCTGCACGGACGGCGGTGCTCCAACACCGCAGACAACATTCCCGAGCAAGCACATACATGTGGCTCTGCTCACTTTTCGCCGCCAGAGATGAAACACATATCCGATAGCACTGAAGGGCCTGCGAGCTGACCAGGGGCGCCACGCAGATCGGAGGCCTCCGAAGACATAAATCAGGATCCCCAATCCCAAATTCTTGGAACTGGCCAACGGCCTGCGCGAAGCGTTTAAATAACAGCTCACAGATATGTTCGACAAACAATTGCGGATATGGCTGAGCAACTAGAGTCTTAAATTTGCCCATGGCATTCTTGCCTACCAGTTGCTCATGTTTCTTATTAGTGGCCGAGCAACGCCCCCTACTCACGACGCATCTCTTGAGGGTTGAGAGCTCAGGACAGCCAACAGCCAGCAGGGGCGTGTTTTTCTGCCAAGGAGTCCCGCACCGGCAAAACTAAATGTATATATGTCGGCCCCGAGACGTTTGAGGGCGATGAAAGGACGAGTCAGCCAAATTCTAGAGGTGAATGGATTCTCAATGACGACGCGCACCCTCGCCTGGATGCAGGCGCGAGCCAGCGCGGCGGAGGCGCGCATCAACGCGTTGCCTAGGCGGACCTTTGCCAAATCTTTGTCACAGAGGCCAGGGGCACCAAGCAGCCCTGGCCCCGAATCGCGGAGGGGGGCGGGGCCAGCCCCCCCCCTCCGCGCTCTGGACCAGGAGGCGCAAGGGGTCCCTAGCCAGACGAGACGGCAGGCGGGCGAGATAGCGAGCTCAAGGAGGGCCGCCCAGGCCTCCGGCCTGAGGATGTCCTGATCGGCCGAATGCGCAATGTCAAAGGTATTTCCGCGGTAGCCTTTGCGGGCCAGCTCGAGCGAGAGGCGACGGCAGCCCGCAAAGACCTCGATACAGTAGCCGCGCCTCCTGCGGACATCAGGAGGCGGCTCAACGACGCCGTAAGGACAGTTGGCAGCGACAGTGGGGAACCTAGAGCTCCTGTCATCACGGCCCGCGGCAGCAGGGCATCTTCTCGAGGCAGCCGGGCCGCTGCCTTCTAACGTCTCCTCGCGGCGTCGGCGCTCCAGCGGCTGAGCCGCTTCGCCTCCCGCGGCGTCCTCGCATCCTCCTTCCTGTCGTCCGACGGCCCGCCCTGCCTCCTCTGGCGCACGATGCGCTGTTTCGTCATCCCGAGGCGCAGCCGGGCGGTCCTGGACAGCGCTGCGAACGGGCCCATCGGGGACGAGAGGATCCTCTGGCTGGTAGCCAGCTCCAGCGCGATCCGCAGCGCCTCGTTGATGACGAGCCTCGATGCCCGGCCTCCCTCTTCGGGGTGAAAGTTCAGAACGACGCAGGACGGGATCGGGAACCGCGTCGCCACGACGTCCGTCAGCTGAAGGAGGAGCTCCACCGAGGGCCTCAGGTAGCACGTGAGGCACGGCACCACCAGCGAAGCCGCCAGAGCGAGTTGCCCCAGTCCAGCAAACCCTGCGCCACCGCGGCCGCGCCCAGCCCGGGCATCGGCGGCCGAGGGGCCGCCGGCACCAGGCCCGACCAGGCCAGGAGGGCCCGCGGCGTGCGGGGCAGCGAAGCACCCCCTCTGCCCGCCGACGGGACAGTCACCTGCCAGGCCACGTAGCGCACCTGCCCCGCGGAGTGGTCGTCGCCGTCGGTGTACAGCTCCTGCACCAGCTTGGCCATCGCGAGGTCGGCGGACTCCAGGAAGGTCACCAGCAGATCCCCGAGGAAGCAACATGCGGCCAACCTGCGCAGGGCGCGTCGGTACGTCGGACATGACTGCGTCCGGACTGCAGCAAGCACCATCACGCTGGCCACCCCCAAGCCAAATGGGCATGCGGCCTCGACGATGTCTGTCACGCGCTCCAGCGACACGGGCCGCGACCTGGTCGGCTCGGCAGGGCTCCTGGACGAAGCAGGGCGCCATCCGCGCCCTCCCAGAGCCGTGAGCCGCCATCAGCCGCGTTCAGCTCGGACGGATGCCATCGATGGTGCACCCGAACGTCGCCAGCAAGTGTCAATGCGAGGAGACGCCTGCAGATCCGTAACAAACCTGGGGCGGAGGACCTGCCTTTTTCTGAAGCCAAAATGAGCGATATATTATCCCCAAGATGAAGAAGTGAGCGGCCGAACGACGCCAGAGAACGGAGCTGGTGCCTGAGGGCCGCCACGGAGCCCCTGCCTTCGAGAACCATGATGTTTTCGACCTCCAGGAAACGCGCCGCGAAGTCGAGCTGCCAGTCTTTGGGATCCAGGAGCTCCTGAGGGATCTCGACGAAGACGGGGTTCTCGTCCCAGACCTCTGGAGTCTTGAAGGGGCCCACCGGCTTGACAGTGTGGATGCTGCTGAAAACGCCCGAGCCCCAGAGTGCATGATCACGAGCCCTGATGGCGGGGGTCCCAGCCTTGTATCTAGACTTCTCCTTGAAGGAATCCAGCGACCTGACGACCTCGGAGCCCAGCATCCGCGAGCACACGGCATACCCAGACAGACACGCGTCCGAAGAGGTGACCCTGGGGCTCCACGGTCTGTCGAGCCGCGCCCGGCAGAACGGCAGCAGCGCGAGGAACCGCCTGATCTCCCGGCACACCGACCCCCAGACACGGCAGCGGCTGACGGCGCGAGCCGAGATGAAGGAGTAGACGCGATGGAAGATAGCGAACATTTCACGACGCAAGAGGCACAGGTGACTACAGTGGCCCACGAACCGCTCCAAGGCTTTGCCGCTGACGCGGGGGCGCCGAAGAAGCCAGAGCCCTGCGGCCCTGATCAGCTCCAGCTTGCGATCCGTGGGCACGACGAGCTTCTCGCGCCCCTTGACCTTGTAGCCCAGAGTGACGGCGTCAACGGAGGGCCCCGTAATCTCGCGAACAATGAACCCTATGCCCCTGAAGTGATCGACCAGCTCGTCACGCATCTTCCCTGTGCGGTGCGCGCCCGAGCCCACGACATTGATGTCGTCGGCGTATAGGCCAGCAGTGCAGGCCGCCCGCCCGACATGCCGGGCGCCGGGCGCTCGTCACTCAAGATGCGGTCCACGGGCGCCGCCCGGCTGCGCACGGACTGATGATAGACCGCGCGCTGAGCAACCCACATCGCCCAGCTCCAGCACATCGGCACCACAGCCAAACAGGGCGACACCCTGCTGCCCTCGGGGGGCGCCGCGATGTCCGACGGCAGCCTGCGCTTGTCCCTGAGCAAGCTGACGCCCAGTGCGGGCAGGGCAAAAAACTCGGACAGCTCCTCCGAGATGCCCGGGTGGTAGAAGTAGTTCTTGAGATCCGCCTGGGCGGTGAACACCTGCTCCTCGGGGCCGAACTCGAGATCCGCCAACTTGCTCCCAGATGACATGTTCATCTTCGGGCATCTGGCGAAGCGGGTGTTGATCGCGCGGCAGTCCCACACGATCCGCAGCTGCCCCGACTTCTTGCGAACAAAGAACGGCGTGATGAGGTCCTGGGCGTTCGTCGAGTACCTCAGCATGCTGGCGCGGTCCAGTCGAGCCGCGAAGTCGGCGTACTTGTGCGCATCGGCGGCCAGCGTAGGGTCCATGCAGGGAATCACCGGCGGCTCACTCTCGCACCGCTGGCCGAACTCATCCTCCGACAGCATCACACGTGCTCGAAACTCTCTCAGGCATAGCGCCCCCTCGGGGTCGAGAATTTCAAGTGCGGCCGGAGGCTGCTCCAACTCCTCCGGAACCGCAATCCGCGCGGCGTCATACCTAGCCACAGCACTTGGAACCTCCCCACTGTCGTAGACGAGGTCGGAGCCGAGAAGCTCGCGGATGGCTTCTCGTTGCTGTGAAAAAGAAGGCACTCGAGCGGGACCGACATGCCTCAAAATTGTGCGCTGAGCCGTTGCCTGGGCCGCGCTCCTGTCCGCCGTAGACGGTGCCAGCACCGAGGAAGATGGCGTGCCGTAGAGCTCGTTCAAGGCCTTGATACACTCATTGGCCCTGACTCCCTTGGCGCGCCTGTGCCGTAGGCGCTGACGAACATAATGAGAAAGGTGCGGGGCGTCCGGCGTCGCCCCCTCAAAACTCGGGAGCGGGAAGAGCTCCCTGGGCACGCGCCTCCCCTCGCTACCCTGAGCCGGCAAGGGATAGCCGGGGTGGCGGGCAAGGGGGGCAGGCGGGCCCAATCGCCGCCCCCTCGGCCCACGGCGCGTCATGGGCCCCCGCCGCCTCTGGCCGGCGGCTGGCCTCTCCCTCTGCCTCGATCATGGCTGCACGCGACAGCCTCCTCCATCGCCTTGTGAGCCTCCTTCATGATCGCTGCCTCTGCCGCGGGCTGGTCCGCGCCGAGGGCCGACAGGGCTGGCGGGATCTCCGCGCCTTCCGCCCGGCGGCTCCAGCCCAAGAACCAATTGGCGGCAAAGTAGTCGGGCTGGCTCGGCGAGACACTGAGCGCCTCCTTTATCAGGACGAGCCTCCGGGACACGAGTTCGCACGCGAGCTCCGACGGGCAGTTCAGCTGGTCACGCATCGCCGCCACGTCGACGGCCCTGCCGTGCACCTCATGCTCGTAGACGCTCCTGCCGTCCGACGGCGCCTGCGCGAGGCGGACCCAGATCTCGTGGGTGTGGAAGGACCGATTCCCGCTGTCCCAGACATGCTTCATGAACCAGCGGACCGTACGCGGGCCCTGCACATCCCATCCACCAGGGTTCGGCCCCTCCGATGAGTTGGCCACCGTGTCGTCCCACGAGCGATGGCGCTCGCCCTGCACATCATGCTTCCCGGCCATCGCGCGTGCATCACCCTTCGCCAGCGGCAGCTTGTCGCTGGCCGAGAGCAGCGCCACTGAGATGGAAACATCTGCCGCGTGGCCGGCAGCACGCCCACCAAGGCTGAGGGCGCCAACTGGGAGCTGCTGGCTGACAGGGCCAAATTTCTGCACCGCCACCACACCTGCATGAATGTCCAGCGCATGCGACAGGATGTGCCCTCTCCCGAAGTCCGACCCCACCGCGTGGGTCTCCTCGTAGTGATCTGGGTCGGGCGTCACTCCATAGCCGTCGGCGGTCCAGGGACATACGGCGACCAACCACAGAACATGACGCACGACAGGGCCTGCCACGCCCCGATATCCCTCACGCACACAATCACCAGGATTCGGCATCATCGTGTCGAGCGGCCTCGCTGCGGCTGCGGACACACGTGAGCTGCGCCTGACACCGCTGCCTCAGCGACGTCGCGTCGTCGGTCACCGCCGCCCACGGCACGGATGCGTGCCTTTCCCGCACCTCGCGGGGCGGCAGCTCCCACGGCGTGATCAGCAGGTAGGCGCCGACGGAGAGCAGCGCCACAAGCACCGTGTCGCCAGCCACCGCCAGCGGAGAGGGCCAAGGGCCGACGGCCGTCGAGGCGGGCACCGCTGGGCAACGCTGGGAAATGCACGACAGGAGCTCAGGTCGGGCACGGATGAATCGCGTCCCCCAGGGACGCTCCGATGCAAATCCCGCGCGCAGGCTCCAGGATCGTGGCGCGGGCTACCTCTATAGCCGGAAAAAACTTGAGCCATCGTGTCAATGGACCGATGCTGCACGGACGGCGGTGCTCCAACACCGCAGACAACATTCCCGAGCAAGCGCATACATACACTTACAAATAATGCATACATACACTTAGAAAAAGAGAGCATGGAACGACATGCAACACAAAACATTTTAGTCGCCGGCGCCGTCCTCCATAGTCTACCCTGGAATCAAAATTCGCGTATAGACGCTATGACAACTCGGACTTTGATCTGGAAATGGCATTGCACATGAATCTGACGGCGGATGTACGCGAATGCACAGCCTGTGGGTGGATGGGAGTGATACCCCGAGACCCCAGGAGGCAGTGGATGCGGACTGTCTTCGGGACGAAACATCTACACCAACTGCCTCCTGGGGCCCTGGGATACCGACCCTGCGAGCGTGCGGAAGAACAAAACAAAACAGTACCCAGAGCGGCCAGGTAACAGTGGCCAGAGACTGCAACCAATAATTGCACCGCAAACTCATAATTCAGAAGCCCCCCCGCCCCCCCGACAGCAAACCGAAACGCAACGGCGGTCGCCGTCGCAATCGTAGCCGACGTCGTCGCTGCCGTGTCGGCGTCGCCGTCACCGTCGCCGACGCCGCCGCCGACGCCGTCGTCGTCGCGGTCGCCGTCGCCGTCGCCGCCTCTGGCGACATTGTCGATGTCGTCGTCGTCGTCGTCGTCGTCGTCGCCGTCGTCGTCGTCGTCGTCGCCGTCGCCATCGTCGTCCACCGCCCCGGCTGCCGACGAAGGCGAGGACCCGCAGCAGCTCGCTGGCCGTGCCGCTGCAGAGGCGCTCGTAGGTCACCACGAGGGCTCGGCCGCCGCCGAAGTGATTGCCTCGAGAAGGCATCCAATATCCTCCTCCTCCTCCTCATCCTCTTGCTCCTTCTCCTCCTGATGACCCTAGATGCATCCAATATGACCGCAAGAGGGTCCAAAAGGGCCCCAGAACGGCCAACTAATCCCCCAGCCTCAAGACAGACATCCAGGACGGCCCCCAACAAATCAGCTCCAGGCTGGCCCAAGATAGCCTCCAGAGCGTCCAAGACGGCCTTTGAGGCCATTGTACGGCCCAAGACGGCCGCAAGAGTCTCCCAAGCGGCCAAGATGCCTCCAAGATGATCCAAGAGAGAACACACTTGGCCCAAAGACGAACAGTGACCCGATGGACTCCCAAGACTGTCCCCACAGGAGCCCAAGACAGCCCACGAGGGCCCCAACAAGCTTCATGAGAGCTCCTCAAGACATGAAGACGAAAAGTGTCACTTGTCACGACCGTAATCACCACAACCATCACCATCACCGTCACCTTCACCATCGCCATCACCACCACCACCACCACCACCACCACTACCATCATCATCATCATCATCATCATCATCATCAGCATCATCATCATCATCATCAGCAACAGCAACAGCAACAGCATCATCATCATCATCCTCATCCTCATCCTCATCCTCATCCTCATCAGCACCATCATCAATCATATCATCAGCATCACCATCATCATCAGCATCGCAATCCTAGCCGTAAACAGCATCATCACCATCCCAGCCATGATCATGTTACTAATCCCCACCGTCCTCCACAATGCACATCCTTACCTTCTCTTCCTCGTCACCATAATCCGAATCATATTGTCCTACTCCGTATCATCATGTTCACACACGCATTGGGTTCCAACACTGATACGAGGAAGGAAAACATGACACGCGTTACGGTTCTCCCAAGCTTCGGGGCACGACGTTACACGCGTCAGGGCTTCCTGTCAATCGCCACCCAAGGTGCTGGGCTGGCACGATGGCCAAGGCAGCTGGATAGTGACCTCGGGCCGCTGCCATCATTGTCAACTCCAGCTTTCCATCTACAGCCTTGTGCGTTTCATGCCTCCTTCCTCGTGGATCGTTCCTTTTCTCAAGGGGCCCATACCGCCGCCATTTTACACGTTGGACCACGGAAATCCTTGATTGATCAAGCCGACGGGTTCTCCTAAGTGATCGTCGTTGCAGACACAGAGGAATTCTGACGGGCCAGTGCTGCCTCTAACGCCCCCGCACACACATACCCTTACCACCATCAGCGACAACGAATCACCACATTTCCCACGGACCTCGCCGAATTGCTGCATCATGCTGCGAAGCGCCACGGCGCTACCAACTGCTCTCTCGTTCTCTCTCTCTCTCTCTCTCTTACACACATTATCCCTCTATTCTCGGCTCGAGAGCTTTGTTCACAACGCGCCCACACGCCAAACGCCCCGCGTCCCTTCTTGCCTCGTGACCCCGGACACGGCCCACTCCGGGCCGTGACAGATTGGCGTCGCATCCCTTCAATCCCGCGAGCGCGCCATGGCTCCGAAAGGCCCCCGCCGTGCACCCCTGCGCCACGGCAACCCAAGCCACCAGGCAAGGGCCTTCAAACATGTACCTTACCAGACAGCAGCATGTCCCGAAAGGAAACCTGCGTCGCCGCACTCCGGAACAGCGGTTGGGGTCAACGGAACAGTCGCTGCATACTGCAAACTCACGCATCACGCCGATATTGATGCTATCTACCAGCAACACCTCTCCGACCAACGAAGGCTTAGGGGCGAGCTCAGGAAACAGCGTGGGACAACAAGATCAACTACACCATGCTGTGCTACCCCGCCTCCCCGTCACGCACAACAAGGCTTCCTCAGACCGTTACCCGCCTGGGACCAAGGAGCACGCTGAAACCCACCAGGGTAACGGCACTGCCCAATTCATCAACCTGGATGCGTAAGAACTGGGACGTCCCCGCGACCGCCGTCCATGGGAACAAAAAATCCACAGGACGTCGTGCGCCAGTGGCATATCGCTCCACGCGTAAAAGGAAGCCGATCGTCTGCCACAGCTGATGAAAAAAAAACGCAAGACAAACCTCTAGCGCTCGCAGCTCTGGGACCTACGGTTGCACAAAACGCGAGATCCTCACCTCCATCTTCCGCCGTGCGGCCAAGGCTGCCAAGCCCGCACCTGGTAGCGTTCAAAGAGCTACTTCTATCTCGGGCGGAACAAAATACAATGCCTCCGGAAAGTAGCACAAATCAGTCCGGACCCAGCTGGCGACGTAGTCTGGTTCCGCGCCGCGTTCTGTGAGGCCGACGCTATTGCAGTCGCGTCAACGCTCAAATTGGATTCCAACGTGGGCCTGTAACTACGAGTAGCCGCCGCTCTGCGGTTGATCGGAAGTTTGTATATATATATATATATATATATATATATATAGACAAGATTTGAGGGTTCGCTTCGCTTCGCCTCAATCTTGGTCCTGCGCCCAGGAACAACCGAAGAGTGGGTGACTGAGGTACAGCAGCAAGCACGTCCTGACCATGAGAGGGGTCGCGGTCATTTTCTCGGGGGGGGGGGGGCTCAAGCATTCCAGAAAATGACAGAAGATGCGACTCGTCGCGACGAGGGCAGAGTTCAGGAATGAGAGATGACAGGAGACGATGACCACGAGGGGGGTCGCGGTCATGGCGGTGAAGTAGTCACGCCATGACGGTCAGCGGGGTTAACGGAAGTATACATGAGTTCGTTTGGGGACGACGACGATGATGACGAGGACCAGGAGGAGGTCGATGTCGATGTTGCGGGGCGCCAGGGGTCGTTACGACGAGGGGTCGACGCCAATGACCGGGAGGGGGGTGAAGGTCACAACCGGGAGACGGGGCGGCGACGGATCCTTCGAGAAGGGATGTGCACGTATTTTGTCTGCGATCAGCATCGGCAGGAGGCAGGTCGCTTGCGCGGCGTTAGTCCATGAGGCTTCGGACGGGGCGGGTCCGATCGCAAAAGCAGTTCGGGCCAGACGACGTTGCGCACTAAGGCGTTGCCGTTCTTGTCCAAATTCTCACAATCGGGCAGCACGCGCATGTCGTCGCTGTTCTTGACTCGACTGACGCCGACATAGAGATGCCCATGCGCAAAAGGGCTTCGGCGCACGTCCAGGCACGCGCGCGCGAGCGTGCGACCTTGCCCTCCATTGAAGGTAGACGCGTACGCAGCCCGCCAAGGATATTGTCGACGGGCCATGGTGGACGTGCCGTTGGCAATCTGCCAGCGGAACACGATGCGAGGTAAAGGGTACTCTCGGCCGTCCAAGGTTTCTATAAGGATGTGGTGGTGGTGGACTGCTTTCACGATGACCGGCACGTGGTTCATCAGCCGCTCCACAGGGTTGAAATTCCGCATGAGCTCGAAGAGGCCGCCGACCACAATGTGCAAGTCATGGGGCGGTGCGCCTGAGCGATGTGAAATGGGGGAGGGCAAGAGGAAACACGGGAGCAGACGACTCAGAGAGGAAGGAGGAGAAACTGGAGAGCGGGAGGAGGCGCGAACGGCGTGGCTGGGAGGCAAAAGTGCCGGCGGCGCCAGGGCGAGTCAGCGCGCCATGTCTGCGACAGAAGGGTTGGGAAGGTAGAAGAACGGGAGCAGACGATGCAGAGAGGAGGGAGGAAAGGATGGGAGAGGGAAGGGAGAGGAGCGGCGTGGCAGCAGGGCATATGTGGCCGCGGCAGCCCGGCAAGATCCAGGGCGCCGGGCTGGCCCAACTAAACATGCGCGGGCCGCGGAGTCAATGTTATGCCTGAGGATGCGCGCTGTCGTTGCACGGCGCGCCGTCGAAGGACATCAGGGGTCGCGGGCTGATCGGCGCACCGCGCCGAAAGCCAGCAGGGAGGCCTGGCGCTTCGCAGGCGGCTCCCCCACGACGCTCTTCTTCATCAGCGGCGCGTGGCTGGTGGTCCGTGGCGCGTACATCAAACTGCCGCTCATGGAGGAGGGGTCTGGCGCGGCCAAGCCGGTGCGGAACCGGCGCGTTCGAAATTTGCCGCTGGCCGGCACCGCCAGAGCGCCTCCCTGCAAGACGTGCCGTATCTCGCCCACGCGGATCAGGAGGCCGTCGTTGTGCAAGGCCTTGGTCGCCTTCACGGATTCGCACGTCCAGTGCTCGGTGTTGTTGAAGCTGAGCGTGGGGCCTGGGAACTCGAGGCCCTGGAGTTCCGGGCGCGTACGGAGGTGGTCGATCAGGCGAACGCCGAGGTCCTGGCCCTGGGCAGAGCTCCATGTTGCAGGGAATTCCACGGCCGGGTAGGCGAGGCGGAGGTAGGAGTAGCAACTGGGACCCACGGCTCGCATCTGAGAGGCGTCGCAAATCACGTCAGGACAGTCGAGACACATCTGCCAGGCGTGGAAGTGGCTCGTCCCGCCGATGGACATGAAGAAATGCCAGAGACGGTCGGTCGTAGTCATGCTTGGCCACTGGCGGGCCGCGGTCTCCGTCATACTGAATGTGACGGGGGTGCCGGGCTTCTTCTCGGAGGTCTTCAGGAGTACGCGCGCAGTCTGTGCCAGGTCGTCGGGAGCCCCGTCGAGGAACCCTCGCGGCAGAGAGTGCAGGAGGTCCCGGACGGCGATGATGCGCATGCGGAGCTCGATCTTGCTCTCACCGTGGAGGATGCCGTCACCGAGGCTAGTGTTGTCGAGCAGGTGGTCCAAGGCGTCTGGGTCGATGGTGTAGCCACGATCGTACTTGAGTCTGTGAGGGCCTTCCAGCAGGGCGCACACGGCGTCTAAAGAGTACGTCTTGCGGCCGATGTACACGAGCCAAAGATACTCAGGCCAACTTTTGGCTGCAGAGACAATCCGGCGGATCTCCAGGGTAACCTTGTCCAGCTCCCGGGACGTGGCACAGAAGAAAGTATCGGCCATGATAGAAGCAACCGCCGCTTTGAGCGAGACGGGCCCCTCGGCGGGAACGACCTCGAGAGAGTCTGAAACTATCGTGGGATCGAGGAGGAGCCGCGCACGGTGTCGCCGATCTCGTTCAAGCCACGTCGCTCGGAAGAGAGCGAGCATGGCGTCGTCAACTTGGGACAGGCCGCTTATGCCACAGGCCGCCTCAAAGCATTCCGAGGAGCAGAATACGGGTTGCACGGGTTTGCCCGTGGTTCCATGAGTTTTGAGGTTGTCGTTCAACAGAAAGCTGCACGAGGGACTCGTGCGAAAGTCGAGCAGGGCGTTGACTGTGGAAAGCTGGGAGCACGAACAGCCTTGGAACGCACATCCAGGCCGGACCATCTCACAGCAGCGAACGTGGCCGAGAAGGCGGTGCAGGCTGCTGGAAGGCTCGAGCATGAATGGCCATGGAGAGGAGGGTAAGCAGGAGCAGGTGCAGGATGAGTCAGGATGAGCGGGATAGGAAGCCTGTGGGGGGATGCGTTTACTCAGGCAAGCTGATTTCGTGGTATGCGAGCGTGATAGGCTGAGCGTCCTGCAGACGTCAGTGTAGCCGTTTGGGACACATGTGAGGAGGAGGAGGAGGAGGAGGAAAAAGAAGAGGAGGAGGAGGAGGAGAAAGAGGAGGACGAGCAGGAGCAGGAAAAGGAGGAGGAGGAGAAAGAGGGGGAGGAGGACGAAGAGAGGAGGGAAAAGAAGGAGGATGAGGCAAAGGGAGGAGGCGGAGGAGGAGGAGGAAGAGGAGCAGGTGATGTCTGCGCGGCCGTTTGGGACGCTTGTGAGGAGGAGGAGCAGGAGGAGGAGGAGGAGGAGGAGGAGGAGGAAGAACAGGAGGAGGAGGAGGAGGAGGAGGAGGAGGAGGTGGTAAAGGAGGTGGAGGAGGGGGAGGAGAAAGAGGAGAAGAGGAGGAGAAGTAGGAGGAGGAGGAGGGGGAGAAGGAGGAGGAGAGGGAGGAGAAGGGGGAAAAGGATGAAGGAGGAGGAGGAAGTGGAGGAGGAGGAGGAGGAGGAACGAGTCGAGGAGGACGAAGAGGAGGAGCAGGAGCACGAGCAGTTGCAGCAGGAGGAGGAGGAGGAGGAGGAGGAGGAGGAGGAGGAAAGGAGGACGAGGAGCAGGAGAAGAGGAGGAGAAGGTGGAGGGGGAGAGGGAGGAGGAGGAGGAGGAGGAGGAGGAGGAGGAGGAGGAGGAGAAGGAGGAGGAGGAGGAGGAGGAGGAGGAGAAAGAGGGGGAGGAGAAGGAGCAGGAGGTGGAAAAGGGTGGAGCAGGAGAAGGCGGTGTAGGAGGAGGAGGAAATGGAGGAGGAGGAGGAACGGGAGCAGGAGGAGGACGAGGAGAAGGAGGAGAAGGAGGAGAAGGTGGAGGAGGAGGAGGAAGATAGGAGGAGGAGGAGGAAAAGAGGAGGACGAGGAGGAAAAGAGGAGGAGGAGGAAGCGGAGGAGAAGGAGGAGAAGGAGGAGGCAGCAGCGTCGTGGGGAGGGTGTTGTCTGGAAGGTGGAGGCCTAAAGGCAAACCTTTTGGACGCCTTTCTGGCGCCCTGTGCAGTTGGCTGGGGGCCTTGTGTGACCTTCGTGGAGCCTTGAAGGCGTGGTCGCTCTTTGGGGCGTCGCGTGGATTTGGTCGAAGCCTTTTTTTGGAGTGTAGTGGCCAGGGAGAAGCGTTGAGCAATGTAGGGGCCGTCTGGGCTGTGTGGGCAGAGGCTCGGGAACCCGGGAAAAGCGTCGAACCATGTATCGGGGGGCACGGGGATGGCCGTCCGAAGGGTGGCTGGGACTCGTCAGTCAGAGCCGTCGTACACCGTATTCAAGCCGTCGGGGGGGCGTCCTGAGCCGTTTGGGGTGTTTTGGCAAGGAGTCGGCGACTAAGAAGGAGCGGCGAAAAAGGTATCGGGAGCCGTCTGGGCGTCTGGGCGTGTCAGGGAAGAGTGGCGGCGATGGCCATCCGGGGTTCGAAAGGCTGGGTTGGACCGGGGGAAAAGGTATCTGGGGGGGGGGGGTGGGCCATCCGGGGGGGTTTTTTCCTTACAGGATGTATAATTATAGGAATATCGGAAGTGAGGGGGTGAGATCAAAGTGGAACGGAGAGCCCCCCTACCGGGAAATCGATTTCGGTTTCGTGTTCGTGCGTGCCGTGCGTGCGGACGAGGCGAAGCTGCGTGGGCGGGCGAGAAACAGTCTCCTGTGGCTGAGGCGCGGCCGGACCAAATGACTCCCTTCCGAGCGGCCGGTGGCCCGCGGTGTCCCGCCGGTGTCCCGCGAAAGTCCCGTGTGGCTGAGGCGCGGCTGGACCAAATGATTCCCTTCCGGGCGGCCGGTCGCCCGCGGTGTCCCGCTGGTGTCCCGCGGTGTCCCGCGGTGTCCCGCGGCGCCCCGCGGTGTCCCGCCTGTGTCCCGCTGTGTCCCGCGATGATTCATCATGATGATGATGATGATGATGATGATCATCATGATGATGATGAGATAACGATGGTGATGATGATGACGATGATGATCGTGATGCTGATGATGATGCTGCTGATGATGATGACGATGATGATGACGGTGATGATGATGATGGTGATGAGGAGGACGATGATGATGATGATGACATGATGATGGTGTCCCGATGATGATGATGATGATGATGTCGATGATGATGACGATGATGATGATGCTGATGGCGTCCCGGTGATGAGGATGATGATGATGATCATGATGATTATGTTGATGACAATGATGATGACGATGATGGTGTCCCAATGATGATGAGTATGGTGGTGTTGATGTTGACGATGCTGGATATGATTGTGTCCCAATGATGATGATGTTGGTGATGCTGAGGTTGATGATGAGTATGGCGTCCCGATGATGATGATTGTTATGATGGTGATGATGATGATGATGATGTTGATGCTGATGGCGTCCCGATGGTGATGATGATGATGTTGATGCTGATGTTGGTAATGATGATGATGGTGCCCCGATGATGACGATGATGATGATGATGTTGATGATGATGATGTCGATGATGAGGATGGGATGATGATGATGGCGCCCCGATGATCATGATGCTGATAACGATGGTGCTCATGATGGTGTCCCGATGATGATGCTGCTGATGATGATGATGATGACGATGACTGTGTCCCGATGGTGATGATGATGATGATGTTGATGTTGATGACGATGATTGTGGTGATGGTGATGATGATGATTGTGGTGTCCCGATGATGTTGATGCCCGTGGTGATGATGATAATGGTGTTGATAATGAGGACAGTGCCCCGATTATGATGATGTTGGCGATGATGATGCTGATGTTGATGTTGTTGATGATGATGGCGTTGATTGTGGGAGCGGTTGTGATATCGATAGTGAGATCGATCGTGAGACCGAATGTGATATCGATTGTGAGATCGATTGTGAGATCGATCGTCAGATGAATTGTGAGATAGATCGAGTGAGATCGATTGTGAGATCGATCGAGGGAGATCGATCGAGCGAGACCGATACTGAGATTGATTGTGAGATCGATAGTGAGACCGATCGAATGAGACGTTGGTTCCTCCCCCCCCCGAACCTCCTATATTGCGCCCCGGTGCCCCCTTCCCCCCCCTTCCCACCACTCCCCCCCCTGCCCCCCCCCCGGACCCCTGGGCCCCCCCGCACCCCCCCCCAGACCCCCGCCCGGAGCCCTCCGGACACCCGGGACCCCCTCCCCGGATCCCCCCGCAGGACCTCCCCAGACACCCCCCCCCGGCCGGACCCCTCGGAGAGCCTTTTGGGGGGGTCCGGGGTGCGATTTTTCGAAGATGTCTCAGGCGAGGGCGCCGGCTTGGCAGGCGGCGGCGGATGGCGCGCCGTTTCCGGGGCCGGGGAGGCGGTTGAGAGGCTCTTGGGGGGGGTCCGGGGAGCGATTTTTCGAGGATGTGTCAAGCGAGCGCGCCGGTTTGGCAGGCGGTGACAGGCGGCGCCGTTTCCGGGGCCGGGGGGGCGGTTGGGGGCCTCTCAGGGGGGGTCCGGAGGCGATTTTTCGAGGATGTCTCAGGCGAGGGCGCCGATTTGGCAGGCGGTGACGGATGGCGCCGCTTCCGGGACCGGGAGGGGCGGTTGGCGGGCCGATTTCCTTGCGCGCCGGGGCTCAGGATGACGTGAGTTCACGCGACAAATTCCCTCAAATAACAAGGGGTCACGAAACAAACGCTGAAACGTTGAAACACAGATCATGCCCATCTGTGCATATGCGGTCTGGCAAAGCGGGGCGGCATCAACGCGACGCCCATGAGCGTCGCGGGCTCGAGCCTTTGGCTTGGAAGCGCGCCGCGCCCGACTACCCAGGTCATGAAGTCCTGCAGCCCATCGCTGAGTTCTGGGGGGGTGCACGGACACGCAGAACACTGATCAGCTAAGCGTTAGCTGGCGCCCGCCTTATCCTCATGCCCGATCCCCCGCCTCCTCCCAATATCCTTTCGCTTCGGCCCCGCCCTCCTCGCGGCCTTCCGACTACCCCCAGTCCTCATCGGGCATCTTCATCCACGCTGTCGACCCCCCATGTGCCAGTTCATGTCGCTCCGCGTCGCCCTCCTCCGCCGGATGAGTTCCCCCGTCGTCCTCGCGCCTGCCCCCCCCATCCTCTGCGCCCCAGTGCAGATCGCCCCCCCCTCTCGCCCCCCCCCCCGCCTCCCTCGCCCCGCGATGCTGACGCGGATGTTGCAGCCCCTCCTGGGCCCATTTCCCCCCCTCTAGTCCTGCCCTCCTCATCCCTTTCCCCTTCGAACCCCTCCCATTCCGTGGCCCGCCATTCCTGGCCCCCCGCGCCCCGGCGCCCCCGGACCGCGGCCCCCTCCTGGGCCAGCAGGGAGATCCGCAGAAACCCCCGCCCAGTGACCACCCCAGGGAGCGGCGCGCAACAGATTCAAAATTGGAGACGCGAGCTGCGCATTTTGACCGCGCACGACGCCCCCCCTGGACAGGCCGAGAAGCAGCGCGAAAGTTCCCGCTCTATAAACGCCGCCCGCGAGGGGCGCGCCCCGCACGCGCAGATGGGGGCAAGATCTGCGCGCGCAGAGCACGCCGCGATCTGCGCGAACAATAGACCCGCAAACGAAAACGCACCGAGAACGAACAAGGCTTTCCGGCACCCTTGCCGGCGCCCTTGGCCGCGAGCGCGGCCGGATCTAACTCAGACCCCGTTGCTTTCAGACCCCGTTGACGGGCGCGCGGGGCGGCCCCTTCCGGCAACCCTCGCTAGGCCGATCAAGCACTCGACGCATTGATCAGAGAACTCAGCATCGTCTGGCCGAATGGAGTCCACGCCGTGTTGGCGCACGAACAGCGCTCGATCCAAGGCGAATTTCTGGCTGGAGTCAAAGACGGGCACGATCTTGTTCGCAGCAGTCACCATGGCGCCATAGTCTGGCACCGCGATGCCAAAACTACCCAGGTAAGACACCAGCCGACGCCACTGCTTGGAGGGTGAAAGAGGGTGTCTGCAACAGGGGGTCTTCAATGGGGGCTGAATGGCCCATGTATGCTCAATGTATCGCTCACGTATGTGATCGGGTACGATTGGCATCCAATGCTGGCAGTCATTGGCGGCCAGTCATTCGCGCCCGCGCGTTGCCCGCGCGGGCGCGCGCGCCGTCCATCCATTATCGTTAATGCGTGCGGGCGTTCTTGCATATTGCGTGTGGCTCGGCGAAGTGGAGTGCAAGTGTGTCTTGATTGTGCGGTTGACGATCGCGCATGTTCCCAAACGATGACTTCTCGACCCCCAAGACAGATTTGGAATGGGCCCCGCGATTTCCCCAAAATGTGAATTCGCATTTTCCTTTTTTCCGAAGCTGCGATTTCACATTTTCCTTTTTCCCAAGATGTGAATTCACATATTGGCCCCTTTCATAAAGAATCCTACACAAAATGCCAAAATGTGAATTCACATTTTCCTTTCTCCCAAAATGTGAATTCGCATTTTCCTTTTTTCCCAAAATGTGAATTCAAATTTTGCTGTTCCCCACAATGTGAATTCACATTTTGCCCTGGCCTTCGAGATCCCCCAAACTGAGGCGCAGTGTTCCGCGTGTCAGATTGGCCGGGCAGATTTCGTCACTCACCTGACCGCTCTCGTGTGTCCCAGCCCTTTCTTTTTGCGCCTTTAGCGCACGTTGCCTTCGTCGCCTTTCCCGAGCCCCCCGCCCCCTCGCTTCCTTTCCCCATCGAGTCTCGCGCGCGGGTGCAGGCGGGGGGCTTCAATTAGTTCCCCCGCCGAACACAGCAATCGAGGATGCATCGCCCATTCATGGCCTTAAAAAACATCATTGCCGGGGCCCTGCGCCCGACCCCCACATTCACCCCCCAAACTGCTCGACGCGCGCCTCGACGTCCTCGCCCGGCCGCGGCCGCGGGACATCCGCGATGAGCCCTAACAGCTCTGCGCGTTCAGTGCGGGCGCCGCGATGCGCCTTCATCAGGAGCAACATCAGCAGGTAGTCCGTTGTCATGCCGGTGCCCCTGTCGTTGCTGATTGCTCTCGCGCGCCAGCCCTTTGGCAGGGCAGCCGCCACTAGAGGCGACAGCCCGGGCTCGAGAGGCAACTCATCGACTGGAATCGGCCTTGCGGCGTGCGACCATGGATAGAAGCAGTGCAAAACAACAAATGCTGATCCATCGCATGATCCAATGCTGCTTGCCAGTAGAGTTTACCGGCCTGGTCAGCTGGGAACATCGCTGCAACGTTGGGCCCGGCCTCGCGTACCCAGTCGATGACCCTAGTGAGCCGATCGGCCGCTGCTGCGACGGAAAGAGTTTCTCCCGCGACCTTCGGAAGCTCTTTGAGATCAGCGCCCCTGATGACAGTTGTGTTTGCGACCGCGGTTGCAGGCGCTACTGCGCCCCGAGCGACTCGCTCGGCCTCTTGCCGTGCAGCGAACTCCTGGTGCCTCAGCTGTATTTCGGCTGCTCGCCGAAGCATGGCGCGAGCGTCCTGGTTGTGGTCTGTGCTGCCCATCGCTTGCTCCAGCCGCTGGCTTGCTGCCCTTTCCGTTTCTTCGAGCCGCTGGTTTACGGCTCTTTCCTCCGCTAGCTCCGTTGCCAGCGAGTTCGCGACTGCTGTGACCGACTGCAGCCGCGTGCTCTGCTGCGCCAGCTCGGCGCGCATCCTGTCGAGATCTGTTTCGCGAGCCGGCGTGCGCATAGGGGCGGGGAACGGAGTGGCCATCGCTGCGTCTTGCACCGATCGGCGCCGCGCTTCTTCTGTGGCCAGTTCGCCGCGAAGCGTCGCCACCTGACGCGCCATCTCGCGGCGCTCCACGGCCATTTCGCCACGAAGTGTAACCGCCTGACTTGCCATTTCGCTGCGCTCCGCGCGCGTGTTCTGCAAGGGGGCTCTCTGAGCTCGCGAGCCGGCTTTCGGCTCGCTCCCGTTGTGCTAATTCGCGGACCCCCCCCCCGACTCGGGATTGGACAACTCGGACAAAGCCAAATAAACCGACCGTGTTCAGAGATGAGAGAACGACCCCTGCTGGGCCGGACTTCGGCCAAAAGATCCTGGGCACTCTCGGCCCTCGCGCGCGAAGCCTGCGCCTCTTGCCGCCCGCGCAACATTGCCGATTTGGCAAAGTCAGCGTTGGGCTCGCAACCCGTTCGGGCGCCCCTTCCGCCTCAGCTATCTGTCAAACTTCCCCCACCCCCAAAGATCAAGAACGATAATCAAGAGCGCGGATGGCGCGCAGGAGATTGTTTTACAGCGCCAGCGGCTCAGGCTTCAGCGCTGGAAACCGCCCCCCCGCCCTCGAGCCTTGCGGCCACGGAGGCGGCGGGCCGGCCGAGCAGCAGCGCGTCCTGCGCGCGCGCCTTCGCATCATCTCCCAGAGTCCATCAGACTGTAAGAACGAATCGTCTGACAGGGAAAGAACCTAGTTTACCGGGAAATACCCCAGTTCACCAAAGAACAACTTGTTTCGGGGGAGGCCTGGGGCGTGGAGAAGGGCCTAGAGCACGACGTGCTGGTCGCCGCGAGCTTGGAGCTGCTCCTGCGGAGGCTGCGGGCGGGCTGCGTTGGTGGGTGCATCTGGCACCGCCTTGCGCTGCCTTATCGAAGGCGCGGCGGCCCCCGCTCAGGTCAGTCGATCACCGGCGGGGGCTGCCTGGCCCGGGCAAGCGAGACCAAGACCGGATCAACGAGGGCAGCGCTTTGGCGATGGTGGCCGTGGGGCGGCCAAGATCTGCGCGCGGCTGGGGCTGGGGTTCATTCTGGAGAACCCCATGGGCATATTGATATGGGACTTCCCGCCGCTGGAGGCCATCGCGAAGTCAGACGGCGCGCGCCGCGTGGAGGTGGACTATTGCATGCATGGAGAGGAGTGGAAGATGCCGGCCACCCTCATTACGAACGCGCAGAAGAGCTTATCCCCTGGAACTTTGCGAGGCGCACGCCTCTATTTCGCAGGATTCAATGCCCCACGGCGCGCGAGTGAAGCTTCATGGAAATCGAGAGCGAGTTGTGCGAGCGACGGGTCCAGCGATGCCTTTGCTGGGTCATGGGTTGGAGAAGAAGTGGCACCTGCTCTTCCAAGGGGGGCGGTCCAATCAAAAACGCGGCAACGTCCTGGAGCTGCGCGCCGTCGTGGCCGCACTAAGACATCTCAGCCGCACGTCGCAGAGCTGGGGCCACCGAGTCTTGTTCTTCACAGATTCCCCGGAGAGCTTGGGCGTCCTGAAGAAGGGCCGATCGTCGGCCTGGGACCTGCTCCACCTGGCACGCGTCGCGGGGATCATCCAGATCGTTTGCGTGATGCTCGGCTACTACAGGCGGGTGCCCAGCGAGTTGAACCTGGCCGATGGGCCCTCAAGGGGCATGGGGATCGGGGCCGCGAACAACGCGGTCGCGGGGCACGTCGGGCGAGGAGTGCCCCGAGAGCTGCTTCAACGGCTCCAAGAACGAGAACGGCAGGGACTACGCGGTCCCTCGCATTTGTTATCACTAGTGGTTGTTGTAGACCATATGGCGCGAAGCCTCGCAGCAAGGGGCCTCCAGTCAGACCCCCGCCCTCGGCGAAGCGGGGGCCTCTCGCGCGGGGGGGGAGCCCGGCGCGACAGGCTGGGGCACAATGTGATGCTCGTGGTCCGCGCCGTCAACGATGTAACGAACAACATCTACGAGAAGGAGGTGCAGATTTTCCTGGTCGACGTCAAGAGGCACGGGCTGCCCTTCGCGACGCGCGAACAGCGGGACCTCGCCTTGGCAGGATACATCTCGGACATGTGCTACGCCATGCAGTTTCCGTTTGGCAAAGCTTCAACCTTGTTCAATGGTCGCAAGCACGTCTTCGAGGACCATCGCAACAGGCTGCCAGTGGCGTCGAGGGCGCTCAAGGCTGGGCTTCCAAAAAAAGGGGGGCCCAGAGCCGTTCGAGGCGGTAGGCATCGTGATCTACGATTTTTTTTCGGAACGGGCAGTTGCGCGAGGGCTCAGCGGTGCTGCTCCAGCTCGACGGCTGGCTGCGCGAGCAGGACTGGGGCCTCCTCAGGATGTCAAACGTGGCGACGGGCCCTGACGGGGAAGTGAGGCTCACCCTGGGCAGGAGAGAGCGCGGCGAGACGGTGCTCGCGGCTCTCGGCCGAAGGGCTGCGCCTGTAGACCTTCTTTTTCCTATCCCCCAGGGTTCGTACCGTAGATCATGGCGCCAGGCGTTCGACAGGAAAGGGTTGGTTGGGCCACCTCATTATCTGAGGCATGCTGGGGCGGCAGCCTACATAGCAGCAGGAGGCTCCCTAAAGGCGGTTCGCCGACAGGGGCGCTGGCAGACCACCTCAGCGCTTCAGCAGTATACGAAGGTGCATGTGCTGATTGAGCAGCGCAGCCGCCTGACTGCCGCACAGCTTGAGCTCGGGAGGGCCTTTTGGACGAGGCCAGCCTTCAGATTTGCCAAAAGATCCGCTGCTCAGACGTTCGTGACGCAGAGATGGCAAAAGGAGCTGACCAGCAGGCTGGGGCCAGTCACGCACGATGTTGTCGAGCTGCTGGCGATTGACAGCGTGGCCGACGGCAAGGCAGAGCCTACAGGCAGGCCATCCACAGCAGGGCGCTCAAAGGCAAGGCGCCGCTATTCCTCTTCCTATATTTTCATAAGCCCGGGCGGGGGGAAAACCGGACACCCCCCCAAAAAAAACTGACTCCCGGGACCTGGGGCTTTGGGGCCCTCCGGACGGGCCTCGAAGCGGCCACAGGGCCTCGCAAGGCGTTTTGCCAAGCCTTCCCAGCACACTTAGGGCGATCAGGGGGGTCATCGGAGACGTCCCAGAGACCCCCCAAGACAGCACAAAAGCGCTCCAAGAGTGACCGCCGTGAACTCAAGATGGCCCAAAAGGCCTCCAGGACGGCCCCAAACAGGCAAAGAGGCCTCCAAGAGCACTCCCAAAAAGACCCCCCGAGGCAAAAATCATTAATTCCCCAAGTGCTGAGTGGGGTTCTTGCTTTCCCAGAACATCCTCTCCTTCTCCCTCCCGCCTCCAGCCTCCCGTGCTCCTCCCACCCCTCCAGAGAGGCCCCGCCTGAGCGAGGAGGGTATCGGAAACATATACTATTTACATGTTTCGCGCCCCTCCCACCTCTCCAGGGAGGCCCCGTCTGAGCAGCGAGGAAGGTATGGGAAACCAATACTATTTACATGGTTTCGTGCCCCTTTCCACCCCTCCAGGGAGGTCCCGCCTGAGCGAGGAGGGTATCGGAAACCCGTACTATTTACATGGCTTCGTGCCCCTTCCACCCCATCCAAGGAGGCCCTGCATGAGCGAGGAGGGTATCGGAAACCGATACTATTTACATGGTTTCGTGCTGTTCCCACCCCTCCAGGGAGGCCCCGCCTGAGCGAGGAGGGTATCGGAAACCGATATGATTTACATGGATTCGTGCCCCGCCCTCCTTCCAGGGAGGCCCCGCCTGAGTGAGGAGGGTATCGGGAACCCATATTGTTTACATGGTGTCGTGCCCCTCCCGCCCCTCCAGGGAGGCCCCGCTTGAGCGAGGAGGGTATCGGAAACCGATACTGTTTACATGGTTTCGTGCCCTTCCCACCCCTCCAGGGAGGCCCCGCCTGAGCGAGGAGGGTATCGGAAACCCATGCTAGTTACATGGTTTCGTGCCCTTCCCACCCCTCCAGGGAGGCCCCGCCTGAGCCAGGAGGGTATCGGAAACCCACACAATTTAAATGGTTTCGTGCCCCTCCCACTGACATGGGTGAGGAGGAGGGGAGAACATGACGTATCCATCTCACGTCCTACTCCTCCCACTGAGGAGGGTGAGGAGGAGGGGGAGTTCTGCGATGAGGAAGGCTTCATCATGATGATGGTGATGACGATGGTCATGCTGCTGTTCACGATGACGATGGCGATGGCGATAATGGTGATGGACGATGACGATGGCGATAACTGCGATTATGATGATGGTGGTGTGCTGATGACGACGACGACGAAGATGATGATGCAGATGCTGGTGATGATGACGATGCTGCTGCTGATGCTGGCGTTGCTGGTGTTGTTGATGGTGATGACGACGATGATGCTGATGATGCTGACGTCCACGGTGATGCGGACGATGATGATACCAAGGACGGTGATTGTGATGATGATGACGATGATGGTGATGACGATGATGGCGACGACGATGATGATGACGATGACGATGATGATGATGATGCTGATGGTGATGATGATGATGATGCTGATGATGGTTATCGTGATGCCGATGATGCGGATGATGCTGGTACTGATGATGATGACGATGATACTGCTGCTGCTCTTCACCATCATCCATCTGATCCTCTTCCTCCTCCTCATCCTCCTCCTCCTCCTCCTTCTCCTCCTCCTCCTCCAGGAGGGTATCGGAAACAATGCAATTTGCACGGTTTCGCGTCCCCCCTCCAATCCTCCAGAGAGGCCGCGCCTGAACGAGGAGGGTCGCGGAAAGCATTACTCGCTACCAGGTTTCGTTGACCCCCCCCTTCCAGCGGGGCCCCGCCAGAGCGAGGAGGGTATCAAGAAACCGTGCTATCTACAAGGCTTCGTTTCCTGAGCACCTGTCCTCCCTCCTCCTTTCTTTCGTCTGCCCTTTCGTGCGCACTTACTCGTTCGATGAGCTTCTCCTTCGTGTTGATGTTGTCGTACCCCATGGGTCCCACGAAACCGTTAATATCTTTATGTGGGGAACTCCGTTAGCATAATTTTCTGATGGTTTTTGGTGAATTTTGGGGTTCTCCTCTTTTCGGCTTCCCGACGCTCCAAGACGGCGGTCTTCTGGGCGTCCGAAGCCGCCTGGGAGGCTCCCGAATCGCCCCACAACTATCCGAAAGAGCTTCCAAGCAGTCCAAGAAAGCCCCCAAACGGCACAACACGGGTCCAAGATGGCCCTCAGAGAGCCCCATGGCGGCCCACGATGGCCCAAAGACACCCTCCGAAGAATTCCATATCGTGATTCGGTCGTTCAGGGAGACGGCGGTTGGAGGCAGGGTGGCTCGAGGAAGCCCCCAGAGGCCCCCAGAATACGCCCAGGAGGCCTCCAGAAGGCCTTAAGAAAGACCGAAACAACTTTTATGAGGCCCATAGAGGCTCTCCAAGGAGGAGCCTCCGCAAAAAAGAGCTGAGGAGGATGGGGAGAATGCGCAAGGTATGGCGAAAATAAGGAGCAATAGACATGGATGAAACATAACGAATAACATCAGTATAGCGGCGATGTCGGAAAAGGCAACCAGGAATTATCGCTACATTGTCGGCTTGGCGTTCCTGCCATTCCGCCGGCATTCCAAACTTCAAGGACCAAGGTGCATGGCGCGAAGCGCTACTGCAGTCTTGTATATATGCACAGACATACACACATACATACATACATACATACATACATACAGACAGACAGACAGACAGACAGACAGATACAGACATACCTATATACATACATACATACATACATACATTCATTCATACATACATACATACATACATAAATACTTATGTGTGTGAACCCTCTTTTCCCTCTTCGTCCTTTCGGGGGCAATTGAGCTGCGGACCCATCCGTGAGGGGGGGGCATAGTGGACCCTGCGAAAGCAACTCACGACCCCCCCCCGCAGCGGCTCTGGCCAAAGCGCGGCGGCATCCCCTCGGCCACATCCGAGCTGTATGCCGCTGGAGCCTCGAGAGCAGGGCGCGAGCGCCCTTCTGTCCTCCTCGCGTTTTCCTCGGCACAAATAATTATAAGGATAACGATGCGAACGGAGCTCCCCACATAAAGATAATATTATAGGTTTCCGATACCCTCCTCGCTCAGACGGGGCCTCCCTGGAGGGGTGGGAGGGGCACGCAACCATGTAAATAGTATGAGTTTCCGATACCCTCCTCGCTCAGGCGGGGCCTCTCTGGGTGGGAGGATCACGAAACCATGTACAGAATATGGGTTTCCGATATCCTCCTCGCTCAGGCGGGGCCTCCCTGGAGGGGAGGGAGGGGCACGAAACCATGCAAATGGTACAGGTTTCCGAGACCCTCCTCGCTCAGGCGGGGCCTCCCTGGAGAGGTGGGAGGGGCACGTTGTTGTTGCGAAGCCTCGTGACAAGCACATGAGCAGTTGAGACAAGCTAGCGTGGCGCGCAATACCTCCGCACAGCTGTCTTCCAGCTGTCTGCTGGGATAACATCTATATTCTCTTTGGGAAAACCGCAATCGTCGCAGACGGCAGCGGCGTGCCTGCCGACTTCTCCGGCCCACGTCTGCCTAGGACGACCTCTCTTCCTAGCGACGGGCGGCTGTTTTAGTATGCACGGGGGAGAGGGGCGAGGGGAGGGGGAAGGGGAGGAGGGGGAGGGGGAGGGGGGCGGAGGGTCAAAAATAGCGTCTCGGAGAGGGTGCCCTCCCGCGCATCTTGCTATCTGTCCAAACAAACACAGTTGCCTCTGGAGTAAGACACTGCTCAGCTTCATCCGCCCCGCCAGCTGCAGCACGCTGGCGTTGGTCACCCTGCTCCAGTACGAGTGGCCAATGCCAAGAATGCGCCGGAGGCACCTCACGTGGAACGCGTCCACCTTGGCCAGCTCCTGCTTCTTCAGCCAGGTGGTGTGGAGGCTGTAAAGCAGCTTCGTCTGCACACACGCTTCGAAGATCATCAGCTTCCTCCGGGTCGACACCGTGGAACGGGACCACACCCGCCACAATGCTTCGAATTCTGCCTTCGCCTGGCCCAGCCGTCGATTGAGCTCCGGCCCGGCTGAACCGTCTGCCGAGAGCACGCTGCCCAAGTAGACCAGGTGCTCCTTGCGGGGGATGAGACCACCGTCGGGCTTAGAGATGTCCCCTTCACACCTCGCAGCCAACATCTCCAGCTTGCCCCAATTGAAGACGAGGCCGTAGTTGGACCCAGCGGACTCTATAGCTCTCATGTAGGACTCTGCCTGAAGCGCAGATGCCCCGACAATCAACGTGTCGTCGGCGTAAACAAGGTCACTGATATCTCCGCCAGCATCTCCCAGGCTCCGCCGGGCGTCGCCCAGGAGGACGGTCATCACCATGACGAAGAGGAACGGAGAGAGCGGGCAGCCTTGGCAGATGCCCGCTCCCTGCGCCTGCCTGGAAGACGTCTGCCCCGCGTCTCTCACAGCAAACATTCTGCCACTGTAGATCGAGCCCACGATGTTCAACACCCGCTCTGGGAGCCCAAAGCGTTTCAGGGCCGCGATCATCGCGTCGGGCATGACGCTGTCGAACGCTTTCGCCCAGTCGAGCGCCAGTAGCACGAGCTGTCCATCTCTAGACGCCCAGACTTCTTCCAGGCGCCGCCTCGCCAGGAAGACGGCATCAGCTGTGCCGCTTCTCGACTTGAACCCGAACTGCGTGGGCCAGATGCGATCCTCGGCCCCGGCCTGCTTCAGGCGCTCGAGGACGATGTTGGCGAAGAGCTTATACCCGGCCTGCAGCAGACAGATCGGGCGATAATTCTCGCATTTGGAAGCGTCGCCCTTCTTGAATATGGTCGTCACCAAGGAATCGTGCCACGCCTCGGGGACCGACCCCTCCCGCCAGCATTTCTCGCATAATGCGAGCGCCCATCTCTGCGCCGCGGAGCCCGCCCTGCACGTAGCTTTCCAGAAATCGCCGGGCACCCCGTCAGCGCCGCAAGCTTTGCCCCAGCGCATGCGCTTGGCTGCCGCTGCCACTTCTTCGCTGCTGATGGGGGCGTCGCTCACGTTCAGCTCGTCGCCAAGGGGCTCGCTGGACATAAGCGTTGTGGCGCGGGTGGCCCACTGCACCTTGTTCAGATACTCGGCCATTGTCTCTGCGCGGCGGTCGGAGTCCACCAGCTCTCCACCCCTGCCCCTCAGCCGTCCCTGTTTCGGAGCAAAGCCCTTCCGGAGGCGCTTCAGCTGGTCCCATTGCCCAGTGGCGAGGAGTGTGTCGAGCCACGCTGACCTGTCGTTGCGTACGGAGCGTTTCACTTCTGCGTGCAGCTGTCTCTCCTGATCCACCCTCCCGCTCAGCCTCGCTTCCGTTCTCTGCTGAATCAGGGACAGCGTCTGCCCAGAGATCCAGGGGCGCTTTGGCGCGAGCTGCAGGCGGGGAATGCAGTCGCCGGCGGCAGAGTGGAAAGAACGAGTCATAGCCTCCTCGAGGTCAGTAGCGGTCACCACGTTGCCCCGCGCGGTTTCCGAGAGCATCGCCGCGTCGAACGCCCGTGCAAATTTCTCGCCAGTCGGCCCCCTCAGCGCTTTAAGATCAAGCTGTCGAGGGCGCCGTTTCTTGGGCTCCCGGGGGACGTCGATCTCCAGATCAGCCACAACGAGAAAGTGATGCGAAGCCAGAGCTCGTGAGCGGTCACTGTGAACATGTCGAAGCTGATGCATCCAAGCGGCGGGCATGAGGACAAAATCGATCTGGCCAAAATTGCGTGGCTCGGGAGGGTCAGACGGCTGACAGCCCACATTGTAGCAAGTTATCTGTCTGTCTGCGGGAACATCGAAGTGCGTGTTGCCAACGGCGAGCCTCAGATTTACACACATCTCTATCAAGAGGCTGCGGTTTGATGCTGGGTTGTGCTCAGCCCGGGGGCAGCCGAAGACGTGATGGCCAAGGACGTCCTCTTCCTGTGGGAAACGACGGTGCAGCCGGGCGTTGAAATCGCCGTAAACCATGACCGGCCCGTGCCCTGAGATTTTGCGCACAAACTCCCCCAAGTCAGAATAATATTGCTGCCGGTCTTCGAAGCACTTCCCGCTGTGCGGGGCGTAAGCGCTGCAGACCACCGCCTTGCCCCCACGCACCCGCATCTTCAGATAAGCCATGCGTGCATTTTCCTGCCGGAAGCCCACGATGCTTGAACGGAGCCTCGGGGAGACGATGAAGCCCACGCCGGCCGTCTCCTTGTCGTCTGGGTTGGGAGAGCCGGACAAAATGACCAGATACCCCGTCTCTCTTACATAATACTCCGAAGCTGGTTTATGCGTCTCTTGGATGCACAGCACATCAATGTCCAAGGACACCATGTGCCACTCCAGCTCCGTAAGCTTTGCCTCCGTGAGCCCCTCCACATTCCACGTGCCAGCGCGGAGCTGCGGGTGGCAAGGCCGAAGGCGTCCGCCGCGGAACTCCTCTGCACGCTCTGCTCGGGATAACGGCGCTGCCTCTGCAGTAGGGCCGACTGCAGGTGAAATCATATCGTCAATGCAATGTTGAATTCGGGAGTGAACAAAATCGTTAATAGCAGGTGTAGGGGCGCCACCTCCACCAGCGGGTGAAACTATGGGTGAAACTCTGCTCATGTGCTGTGTTTGCTAGGCGCGGTGGCCCTTCGCGCCCCCCTTGGTCGCCGTGCCTCCGCCCTTGGTGCCTTTCATGCCCTTCGCCGCTTTCGCCAACAGCTCCGTCGATTTCACGGCCAACTCCTTGATCATAGGGTGATCGTGGAGCTCAGTCCACGTCTTCCACTCCCCCTGCCAGTCGTACTGAACCGTGTTGTTCACCACTGTCGCCGTCAGCGCGTGTTCGCCCCCTACCTTGACGATGTGCGGCGACTCGTCACTGACAGAGATCGTGTACGGCACCTCCCACTTCTCCTTCAGCACACGCTTCAGGCCGAGGCAGAAGTTGCGCGCCGCCCTCTCCGGTAGCGAGCGGTCTTGCGACGCCCACACTTTCTTGCCCCCGCTTGTGAGGCCAGCACTCCGGAGCAAATCCACGGCACGATCACGAAGTGCAGGCGACCGGAATTCTACGAACACGATGCCCTTGAAGTCGCCTTTGGCGTACACCTTCACCGGAGCCGGGCCGTTGAGGTAGGAGAGCTTGTCCTGCAACCACGCGGTGGCCTTCGTGAGGTCCTCGAGCCCGTCCAAGTTGCCAATAACCATGTTCACGGCCCTCTTGTCCAGCGGGTCCGTGACCGTGGCCCGGTACGCATTGCTACCACTGTGCTGCGTATCCTCGTTCTTCAAGTAGGCCTCGATGCACTCGTAGATCTTGGACTCCATGGCGTTGATGTTCGGCGCGGCAGATTCTTCCAGAGTCTTGCATAAGGACTCGAGCTTGTCGACCCGAACGTCTGTCAGGTTCAAACGCTGCTCCATGGTGTCCAAACGCTCCGACAGGGCCTCCCGCATCTCCACGACGGAGTGGTCCAACTTTGTGAAATCGTTGCGGAGACCACTCACTGCCAGAGTCACCGGCTTGAGCTGTTCCTTGAGGAGGGCTGCGATCCCCAACATGGTGACCTTCTCCCCAGAAACCTCGGTGCCCCCGAACTCCAACGTGCGATTCGTCCCTGTCGTCTCCAGCCCGTCCATCTCGTTCAGCGGGCTGTGGATGCGGTGAGCTTTGACTCCGCGGCCCTTGGGGGTTTCCTCGAACGGGTTCGAGAGAAGTTTGCCGACCGGGGTGCCCGGGCGCCTCGTGTTGCTGGACGCCGCAGCCTCCGCCGCGACAGGGACTCTGGAGTCTGGGATGTATTTTGCAAGCTCGCTCTCAAGATCCAGACCGGCCATGATGGAACAGACAAGACAGAACAGCAGTATTCAGTAGCCGAACTGAGTTGTGTGTGTGTTGTGAGCGATCAATGCGAGAGCCTTGAGCTTGAGCCAGTATGTGTGGGAGGGGCACGAATCAATGTAAATAGTATGGGTTTCCGATACCCTCCTCGCTCAGGCGGGGCCTCCCTAGAGGGATGGGAGGGGCACGAACCCACTTCAATAGTATAGGTTTCCGACACCCTCCTCGCTCAGGCGGGCCCCCCCTGGAGGGGTGGGAGGGGCACGAAACCATGTAAATAGTATGGGTGTCCGAGACCCACCTCGCTCAGGCGGGGCCTCCCTGGAAGGGTGGAAAGGGCACGAGCACAGGAAAATAGTACGGGTTTCCGATACCCTCCTCGCTCAGGCGGGGCCTCCCGGGAAGGGAGGGGGGGGGCACGAAACCAGGTAAATAGTAAGGGTTTCCGATACACGCCTCGCTCAGGCGGGGCCTCCCTGGAGAGGTGGGAAGGGCACGACACCATGTAAATAGTATGGGTTTCCGATACCCTCCTCGCTCAGGCGGGGCCTCCCTGGAGGGGTGGGGTGGGGTACGAAACCATATAAATAATATAGGTGTCCGATGCCTTCCTCGCTCAGGCGGGGCCTCCCCGGAGAGGTGGGAAGGGCACGCAACCATGTAAATAGTATGGGTTTCCGATACCCTCCTCGCTCAGGCGGGGCCTCCCTGGGGGGGTGGGAGGGGCACGAAACCGTGAAAGAATATGGGTTTCCGATACCCTCCTCGCTCAGGCGGGGCATTCCTGGAGGGGTGGGAAGGGCACGCAACCATATAAATAGTTTGGTTTTCCGATACCCTCCTCGCTCAGGCGGGGCCTCCCTGGAGGGGTGGGAGGGGCACGAAACCATGTAAATAGCTGTGGTTTCCGATACCCTCCTCGCTCAGGCGGGGCCTCCCTGGAAGGGTGTTTGGTATGGGAGGCGGGAGGCGGGAGGGAGGACGAGAGGACGTTCTGGGAAAATTATGCGAACGGAGCTCCCCACCTAAAAATATCAACGGTCTCGCGGGACCCATGGGGTACGACAACATCAACACGAAGGGGACGCTCATCGAACGAGTAAGTACGCACGAAAGGGCAAACGAAAGAAAGGAGGAGGGAGGACAGGTGCTCAGGAAACGAAGCCTTGTAGATAGCACGGTTTCTTGATACCCTCCTCGCTCTGGCGGGGCCCCGCTGGAAGGGGGGGGGGTCTACAAAACCTGCTAGAGAGTAATGCTTTCCGCGGCCCTCCTCGTTCAAACGCGGCCTCTCTGGAAGTGGCAGGGGGGGCACGAAACCGCGTAAACTGCATTGTTCTCCGATACCCTCCCGGAGGAGGAGGAGGGGGAAGAGGAGGAGGAGGGAGAAGACAGGATAGATGATGATGAAGAGCAGCAGCAGGAACCGCAGCAGGAGCAGCCGCGGGAGGATGGCCAGGAGCATGAACATGAGAAGGAGGAGGGTCGGGCGGGCGGGTGAGTCGCACAGGCGTCCAAGGTCCGACTCGTGAGGTTGGTCTGGGTGGTATCTTTTTCCTCGTCATTCCTCCTCCTCCTCCTCCTCCTCCCCCTCCCCCTCCTCCTCCTCCTCCTCCTCCTCCTCCTCCTCCTCCTCCTCCTCCTCTGCATTCGCCCTCGTCGGTGTCGTAGTCGTCGTCGGCAGCGTCGGCGTCGCCGTCTTCCTCAGGCGGGCCGTAAAAGGCGGGCCCTGAAGCATGGATTACCATCGGTTCGGCACGCATGTGCCCCTCCCCCTCTTCCTCCACCTCCCCCTTCTCTTCCTCTGCTTGTTCTTCTTTTCCCTCTCCTTTATCCTCCCCCTCCTTCTCCTCCCGCGAAGTCCTGAGAAGGACTGGCCGGGGCAGGCTTGTGCCAGATGGCGTCGGCAACAAGTCACCACCAGCACGTTCTGCGACCCTTGCTGCAGCACGTGCGAACGCCCCCGTACGGCCGAACGCGCAACAAGGAGATGGCAAATCACAACTGAAGAACTAGTCGGGGTTGTGCAAGTCGGTGAACGACACGAATTAGCGACCTTCTCGTTCAGGCGGGGCCTCCCTGGAGGGGTGGGAGGGGCACGAAACCATGTAAATAGTATGAGTTTCCGATACCCTCCTCGCTCAGGCGGGGCCTCCCTGGAGGGGTGGGCCACTCAGGATGTGGGGAAGCACGACACCATGTAAATAGTATGGGTGTCCGATACCCTCCTCGCTCAGACGGGACCTCCCTGGAGGGGTGGGAGGGGCACGAAACCATGTAAATAGTATGGGTTTCCGATACCCTCCTCGCTCAGGCGGGGCCTCCTTGGAAGGGTGGGCCACTCAGGATGTGGGGAAGCACGACACCAAGTAAATAGTATGGGTTTCCGATACCTTCCTCGCTCAGACGGGACCTCCCTGGAGGGGTGGGAGGGGCACGAAACTATGTAAATAGTATGGGTTTCCGATGCCCTCCTCGCCCAGGCGGGGCCTCCCGGGAGGAGAGGGACGGGCACGAAACCATGTAAATGGTATGGGTTTCCGATCTCTTCCTCGCTGGGGCGGGGCCTCCCTGGAAAGGTGGGGAGGGCACGAAACCATGTAAATAGCATGGGTGTCCGATACCCTCCTCGCTCAGGCGGGGCCTTCCTGGAGGGGTGGGATGGGCACGAACCCACTTCAATAGTATAGGTTTCCGACACCCTCCTCGTTCAGACGGGGCCTCCCTGGAGGGACGGGAAGGGCACGAAACCATGTAAATAGTATCGGTGTCCGAGACCCTCCTCGCTCAGGCGGGGCCTCCCTGGAGAGGTGGGAAGGGCACGAAACCATGTAAATAGTATAGGTTTCCGATACCCTCCTCACTCAGGCGGGGCCTCCCTGGGGGGGTGGGAGGGGCACGAAACCATGTAAAAAGTATGGGTTTCCGATACCCTCCTCGCTCAGGCGGGGCCTTCCTGGAGGGGTGGGAAGGGCACGAAACCATGTAAATAGCATGGGTGTCCGATACCCTCCTCGTTCAGACGGGGCCTCCCTGGAGGGGCGGGAAGGGCACGAAACCATGTAAATAGCTTAGTTTTCCGAGACCCTCCTCGCTCAGGCGGGGCCTCCCTGGAGGGGTGGGAAGGGTACGAAACCATGTAAATAGTATGGCGTTCCGATACCCTCCTCGCTCAGACGGGGCCTCCCTGGAGGGGCGGGAGGGGCACGAAACCATGTAAATAGCATGGGTTTCCGATACCCTCCTCGCTCAAGCGGGGCCTCCCTGGAGGGGTGGGAGGCGCGCGAAACCATTGAATAGTATGGGTTTCCGATACCCTCCTCGCTCAGACGGGGCCTCCCTGGAGAGACGGGAAGGGCACGAAACCATGTAAATAGTATGGGTTTCTGAAACCCTCGTCGCTCAGGCGGGGCCTCCCTGGAGGGGTGGGAGGGGCACGAAACCATGTAAAATAGTATGGGTTTCCGATACCCTCCTCGCTCAGACGGGGCCTCCCTGGAGGGGTGGGAGGGACACGAAACCATGTAAATAACAGCGCTTTCAGATACCCTCCTCGCTCAGGCGGGGCCTTCCTGGAGGGGTGGGAGGGGCACGAAACCATGTAAATAGTATGGGTTTCCGGTACCCGCCTCGCTCAGACGGGACCTCCCTGGAGAGGTGGGAAAGGCACGAAACCATGTAAATAGTATGGGTTTCTGATGCCCTCGTCGCTCAGGCGGGGCCTCCCTGGAGGGGTGGAAGGGGCACGAAACCATGTAAAATAGTATGGGTTTCCGATACCCTCCTCGCTCAGGCGGGGCCTCTCTGGAGGGGTGGGAGGAGCACGAAACCATGTAAATAGTATGGGTTTCCAATACCCTCCTCGCCCAGGCGGGGCCTCCCTGGAGGGGAGGGAGGGGCACGAAGCCATGTAAATAGTACGGGTTTCCGGTACCCTCCTCGCTCAGGCGGGGCCTCCCCGGAGGGGCGGGAGGGACACGAAACCTAGGAAATAGTGTGGTACTCCGATACCCTGCTCGTTCTTGCGGGTACGGTATGGTAAGGTATGTATGGTATGGCATGGTATGGGTAGTTTGGTATGGTATTGCATGGTATGTGTGGTATGGTATTGTATCGTATGGTAGGTATGCTATTGCATGGTAGGTATGGTATGGTTTTGTATGGTAGGTATGGTATGGTATGGTGTGGTATGTTATGGTATGGTATGGCACGTATGCTATATAGTATGGTTGGTATGGTATGGTGTTGTTCGGTATTGTGTGGTATGTATGGTATGGTATGGTGTGGTATGGCATGGTAGGTATGGTATGGTATTGTTTGGTAGTGTGTGCTATGTATGGTATGGTATGGTATGATATGGTATGGCATGGTAGGTATGGTATGGTATGGAATGGTAGGCATGGTATGATATGGGAGGCTGGAGTGGTAGGCATGGTATTGATATGGGAGGCGGGAGGCAGGAGGGAGAAGGAGAGGACGTCCTGGGAAAACAAGAACCCCACTCAGGATGTGGGGAATAATTATGCTAACGGAATTCCCCACATAAAGATATTAACGGTTTCGTGGGACCCATGGGGTACGACAACATCAACACGAAGGAGAAGCTCATCGAACGAGTAAGTGCGCACGAAAGGGCAGACGAAAGAAAGGAGGAGGGAGGACAGGTGCTCAGGAAACGAAGCCTTGTAGATAGCACGGTTTCTTGATACCCTCCTCGCTCTGGCGGGGCCCCGCTGGAAGGGGGGAGGGCTATGAAACCTCGTAAAGAACAATGCTTTCCGCGACCCTCCTCGTTCAAGCGCGGCCTCTCTGGAGGAGTGGAGGGGGGACACGAAACCGTGTAAACTGCATTGTTTCCGATACCCTCCTGGAGGAGAAGGAGGAGGAGGAAGAGGATAGGATGGATGATGGTGAAGAGCAGCAGCAGTATCATCGTCATCAGCATCAGCATCAGCATCAGTATCAGTATCAGTTATCAGTTATCAGTATCAGTATCATCATCAGCATCAGCAGCAGCAGCAGCATCATCATCATCATCATCATCATCATCATCATCATCATCATCATTGTCAACATCATCGGCATCATCATCACCATCATCATCACCATCAACATCATCATCATCGTCGTCGCCATCATCGTCATCATCATCATCATCGTCATCATCATCAATCATCACCAGCACCGTCCTTGGCATCATCATTGTCCGCATCATCGTGGACGTCACCATCATCAGCGTCATCGTCGTCATCATCATCAAGAGCACCAGCAACGTCAGCATCAGCAGCAGCATCGTCATCATCGCCAGCATCTGCATCATCATCCTCGTCGTCATCGTTGCCATCATCGTCATCGTCATCATCATCGTCATCATCATCATCAGCATCATCATCATCATAATCGCCGTTATCGCCATCGTCATCGCCCATCACCATTATCGCCATCGTCATCGTCATCGTGAACAGCAGCATAACCATCGTCATCACCATCATCATGATGAAGCCTTCCTCATCGCAGAACTCCCCCTCCTCCTCACCCTCCTCAATGGGAGGAGTAGGACGTGAGATGGATAGGTAATGTTCTCCCCTCCTCCTCACCCATGTCAGTGGGAGGGGCACGAAACCATTTAAATAGTGTGGGTGTCCGATACCCTCCTCGCTCAGACGGGGCCTCCCTGGAGGGGTGGAAGGGGCACGAAACCATGTAAATAGCATGGGTTTCCGATACCCTCCTCGCTCAGGCGGGGCCTGCCTGGAAGGGTGTGCGGGGGGACGAAACCATGTAAATAGTACGGGTTTCCGATACCCTCCTCGCTCAGGCGGGGCCTCCCTGGAGAGGTGGGACGGGCACGAAACCATGTAAACAGTATTGGTTTCCGATACCCTCCTCGCTCAGGCGGGGCCTCCCTGGAGGGGTGGAAGGGGCACGAAGCCATGTAAATAGCATGGGTTTCCGATACCCTCCTCGCTCAGACGGGGCCTCCCTGGAGGGGTGGGAGGGGCACGAAACAATGTAAATAGCATGGGTTTCCGATACCCTCCTCGCTCAGGCGGAGCCACCCGGGAGGGGAGGGACGGGCACGAAACCATGTAAACAGTATGGGTTTCCGATACCCTCCTCGCTCAGGCGGGGCCTCCCTGGAGGGGTGGGAGGGGCACGAAACCATGTAAATAGTATCGGTTTCCGAGGCCCTCCTCGCTCAGGCGGGGCCTCCCTGGAGAGGTGGGAAGGGCATGAAACCATGTAATTAGTATCGGTTTCCGATACCCTCCTCGCTCAGACGGGGCCTCCCTGGAGGGGCGGGAGGGGCACGAAACAATGTAAATAGCATGGGTGTCCGATACCCTCCTCGCTCAGGCGGGGCCTCTCTGGAGGGGTGGGAGGAGCACGGGAGGCGGGAGGGAGAAGGAGAGGATGTTCAGGGAAAACAAGAACCTCTCTCAGGATGTGGGGAATAATAATGTTGACAAGAGTAATAATACTAATACGAATACAAATCATAATAATAATAATGATAATAATGATGATGATAATAATAATAATAACACTAATACTAATGATAATAGTAATGATCATAATAATCACCATAATAATACTATTAAAAATAATAAACATAATGATAATAATAATAATAATGATAATAATAACACTAATAATACTAATAATAATAACACTACTAATACTAATAACAATAATGATGATAATAATAATAGTGTAGCAAACGATGGCAAAATGGGGTTAGAGCGACAGGATATTCTCCCTATCCCTCCCACCCATGTGCGTGCCGCTCTTTGTCAGGGCTGTCAGAGGCATAAGTGCCAGTCAAGAAGGGTCGGGACTGGATTTCGGCATTCGATTGAGAGGTCCCGACCATCAGCGCTTGGATCGGTCAGGCACCACGAGTGCTGGTGCTGTTGTGGCCCTCTTTGAAGGGCGGATGGCCGTGTAAATACCTTTTCGGAGGGTGCCCCCTCCTCTCGAGCCTGCTCGCAGCATCGTCCTTGATTTCAGCAGTACGTCGGATATTCACGTTTTGTAGTCTTAGGGTTGTCGCTCTATCCCCGGCTGCCCGCAAAAGCTTAAGGCACAAAAGCTTTACTCTCAGGCACGCTCCGAGTTAATGTATACTCACGTCTGGCTCTCAGTGTTAGGGGCTTTTGCAAATGTGTGTAAAAAAACGTACGCGGAGGGGGGCCGAACATCTTCCAGACGTCATCAGGGGAGAGAGGAGAATAGAATTCATATTGCGTGTTGTTGAATTTGAAGGGCCCGCCGATGAACCATGCCCGGCTGCACCCAAGGTGCACGCGGCGCAAGCGAGGACTGCACGCAAGAGCTGCCCATCTGACTCCTCCGATTCCGCCCGCCCCCTCCCGCGTCCGGCAGGAGAGGCCTTGGGCGGAGGCCGCCCGGATGGCGTCGCAGTGGGCGGGGTGGAGGATCGCGAGAGCAAGCAGCAACACTGACGAGCTTGTTCTTTCGCGGCGACGGCGAACGCGCGGCGCGGGAGAGCCGAGGCCGAGCTGCAAAATGGCAAAGTCTACACCACAGAGGGGGGGGGCACGAGGGCGGCGGAAAAGACAGGCATGCAATCAGTTCCGCTGTCCCAGCTGGCGCGTGAGGAGGGATGGAAGCGGACGAGGATGGGGATGAGGAGGGCGAGGAGGAAAGGGAGATGGGCGAGGAGGACGAGGGGGGAGAAAGCGATGAGGGCGGCCACGGAGAGCGAGCTGTGCGCCAGACGGATCGCTCAGATAATGCACGCAGCAGCAACAAACATCAGGAGCAGCAACTTTCGGAGGTCCCGGCGGGTTTCTTGGATCGGGGCTGGGTGCCCCTGGCGGCGCCGCTGGTGCGGACCCGAGAAATCCGCACGGACCTCCGCATGCCTATGACCCTTGTGCTCTTCGCTTCTCGAGTGATAGAGCCGTAGGAGCGCACGCGGAGCAGCCGAGGCATGAAGATTTGGATGGTGGCTGCCTGCTAGCGTCTCCATGTTGAGGTACATCTCGTTGATGCCCTTGCTCCTGCTGGGTGGCCGAAGAGGGCAGAACACTCGAAGACGTATGGGTGCAGCTGGACGCACACGCACACGTAAGAACATAGAGGTTCACCACCGATGTCGCAATCATGCATGTCTGTCGTCAATGCCAACGCCACCTCCGCCATCGTTATCGCCGTGGCCGCGGCCTTCACCGTCGTCGTCGCTGCAAAACTAGTGATCGTCACGTTCGATCTCTCTTTCCGGACACCAACCTGACCACGTCTACCAGATGTTGTGTTTCACCTGGGGTGCTGGGTAGTTGCAGCTGCCAACAAAAGTCAGCACACACCCTTTCCAACCGTCCGAAATTCTACAACCACCCAAAATTCATGCCAGATACAAAACTAAGCCCGACGGACATCACCAAATAGTTACCCTGCAAAACAAAAGCCGAAGCGGCTGCGGCGATTACAAACGCGTAAGCGCGTCCAATGGGCGGCGGCCGGGTAGTTTCTGGGCAGTTGCGCAACTATGGAGCCATCACCCCCGATGAGGAACAACCGTTGGTGGACACGATTGAGTCGCGGCGACGACGGCGGCGACGACGACCGCCCCGCGGTGGACCTCGCAGAGCCATTGCAGAGTGCCCACGCTGCGGAGTGCGCTGGCGCCGTAAACAAATGCTTCCCCTTTGTACCCCGTAGCCTACACATGGTGGCGGCGAAACTGATTACGTACAACACCTCATGTGCAGAACATGCCCCCGCTGCGACGCGCGCCGGTGCCGCTGCGCAAAACGTCGTCGTGTTATGTTGCATAGCGGGCAAGCCTCGTCAGACACGTCAAATCTCACTTAGATTTCGCGGGGCTGAATCTGCTTGGGCGTTTGCCACAACGCGCGTTCTTCAACGCCGAGAAGGGGAAGCCACATTTCTGGTACCCCGGTTTGCAAACCAAAGATCCGGTGCCAGCATTGCAATCTGTGACGGGAGTGCAGCTGTATCAGCGGGGGGCGGGCAACCTCGAGCCTGTACCTCCAATTGAACTCTTATCATGCTAAACTTGATGGCGGTTTGAAAGACGGCGAGTTGCGTGGAGCTTTCACAAGGAAGAGGTCCGAAACGGATTCGAGAGTCGGTTCTAAACAATAGAAGTCCGTTCGAAGCAATGGAAAAGGGCGCGTCTGATGCGGGAGTTTTTTGAAAACAAACTCCGAAGGTTCGAACCCGGTTCCAAACAATCGAAAATGGGCGTCTCGTGCTGGACTTCCTCTAGACACAAGCTCGAACCAAAATCGAACTCGGTTTGAAATAAACATGATCGACCCACGAACCTGGAAAGTAATATAGAAATGTAAGGCATGGCAACGTTTCAAAGACACCTGATTGGGCGACGGGCAAATGCAATGCTGAATGTATCGATCTTGATGTACTGTGCTGGCGGCTGTGCTGTGCTACGCCGTGCTGAACTGCGATGTGCCATGCCGCGATTGTGCTCCATGTAGCGTTGTGGATCGAGTCCTCTTTGTATCCGAGTCCTGACCGAACTGATCTGGATCTTAAGCTCGAGCTGCCTGAGCAGATGGTCGCTGCCCAAAAACTAATCGACAGAGGGGACATGCCAGGAGGACGCGCCGCGGAACGTCCCAAGGGACGCGCCAGGCGACGTGCCAGGGGACGTGCCCTGGGCACGCACCGCGGGACGTGCCAGGAGGACGCGCCGCGGAACGTCCCAAGGGACGCGCCAAGCGACGTGCCAGAGGACGTGCCATGGGGACGCACCGCGGGACGTGCCAGGAGGACGCGCTACGGAACGTGCCAATGGACGTGCCGCGGGACGTGCCAGGGGACGCGCCGCGCGACGTGCCAGGGGGGCTCGCCACGGAACGCGCCAAGGAACTTGCCACGGTGCAATGCTGAATGTATCGATCTTGATGTACCGTGCCGGCGGCTGTGCTGTGCTTGGCCGTGCTGAACTGCGATGTGCCATGCCGCGATTGTGCTCTATATAGCGTTGTGGATCGAGTCCTCTTTGCATCCGAGTCCTGACCGAACTGATCTGGATCTTAAGCTCGAGCTGCCTGAGCAGATGGTAGCTGCCCCAAAACTAATCGACAGGGGGACATGCCAGGAGGACGCGCCGCGGAACGTCCCAAGGGAAGCGCCAGGCGACGTGCCAGGGGACGTGCCCTGGGCACGCACCGCGGGACGTTCCAAGGGGACGCGCTACGGAACGAGCCAATGGACGTGCCTCGCGCGACGTGCCAGGGGGACTCGCCACGGGACGCTCCGCGGAACGTGCCAGGCAACATGCCAGGCTGCAATGCTAAGGGTATCGGTATTGATGTAACGTGCCGAGGGCTGTGCTGTGCCTGGGCGACCTGGACACGTGCAAACAAGCGTCTCGATCGAGACTTCCTCGACGCCGCCTCATGCTAGACATCCGTCTGGGCGACCTGGACACGTGAAAACAAGCCTCTGCTTCGAGACATCCTCAACAAATCCTCATGCTAGGCATCTGTCTGGGCAACCTGGAGGCGTGAAACTAAGCGTCTCGCTCGAGACATCCTCAAGACCTGGGCACGTGAAAACAAGCATTTCACTTGAGAGATCCTCGGAATTCAGGTCCCCAGGAGAGGACAATCTATAACACAAAACAAACGTTTCGCTCGAGACATCCTCAACAAATTCTGAAAAGCAAGCGTTTCGCTCGAGACATCCTCAAACATAATTTCGCCGGCCCTACGCGACCTCGTTATTCATCGCAAAATAATTTCGCCGGCCCAACGGGCCAGAGGCGTGCTAAGATCTCCGGTAACTGGTTAACAATTTTCTAGTTCGCGCGCGCGGGGCGGCCCCTGGGGGTCCCCGGACGAAAAGTACCCCGACCAGGTCCCGGCCGGTCCCCGGCCGGTCCCGGCCGGGTCCCGGCCGGGTCCCGGCCGGGTCCCGGCCGGGTCCCCCCGAGCGCTCCATGAGCGCACCAACAGGGCTCCGAGACGTCCCCGAGAGCCCCAAGAAAGGCCAAGAGGCCCCCAAGAGGCCCCCAAGATGGTACACGAGGGGTCCGACATGCCACAAGATCGCTCCAAGACGCCCAAGATAGCCCCCAGACGCCCCAAGAGGCCTCCAAGAGCACTCCCAATAGGGCCCCCGGAGGCAAAAATCATTGTTTTTCCATAGGTTTTTGAGAGATTTTGGAGCTTCCACCTTTTCGGCTTCCCGACGCCCCAAGACGGCCCAAGAGGCCCCCAAGATCGCCCCAAGAGGGCCCAAGAGGCACCCAAGAGGGCCCCAAGATGGCCCAAGAGGGCTCGAAGACGGCCCAAGAAGCCTCCAAAACGGTCCAAGAGGGCCCCAAGAACGCCCCCAAAGGGGCCCCAGAGAGGGAACACGAAACAACATTTCGAGCCCTCGGCCCTAAGAAGCCCCTACGAGGCCCCTAAGAGGCCCCAAGAGGCCCCCACGGGGCCCTCAGGAGGCCCCCAAGAGTCCCCCAAGCGGCCCCAGGAGGCCCCCCAAATGCCCCCCCGAGCGCCCCAGGAGTCCCCCAAGCGGCCCCAGGAACCCCCAAAGCGCCGCATTGACACCAGGCCCTCGGGCAAACGGCAGACATGAGACTGTATGGGCCGGCGGAATGAGCGAAGCGATTAATAATTTCGCCGGCCCTACAGCCGTCAGAACCAGGGGTACACACACTAAAAGAGAACCCTGGGCCCGAGCCCTTTCCGGGAAAAAGTGAGCGCTTCGTGCGGGACTTCCTCGGAAAGCAGATTCGAACCAGGTTCGGACATGGTTCGAAACAGTAGCAACGTAATCGTTTCGTCTGGGATGGACTTTGTTCCTCTGCATATTTCGACATTCCACTGCATTGTTCCCATGAGCACTGCAGTGTCAAAATTGGGCGAAACGTTAATCACGCCTGCGTGCCGACTACCAAAGCTGTCTGGCTATTTACAACACGGCTTGCAATAACCAAAATCCACCGATCCTGTCGGCTTGTGTCAGACGTTTTTCCGTTTGGGTCGTCGTCGTCGTCATCGCCGTCGCCGCTCCTCCCCTTTCCCTGGGCCCTCCTCCTCAAACGGTCCAGCCAAAGGAAAATCAAACAACGTCGTACACGATTCCGTTTGATCTGGGGAGAGGGGGTGGCGGGTGGGTCCTGGGGGAGGTCCTGGAGGGGGTAGCGGGGGGGGTCCTCGGGGATGTCCCGCCCAGGGGTCGTGACCCCCCCTCCCCCGGGGGCCACGCTGTGGGGGGTGGTCTGCCTGTGGACAGGTGGAGCTCAGAACCCCTCCCCGCCCCCATGACTCTGTGGACACAGGGGACCATCACATCTCCCTTTCCTCCTGGAGCATCCCCCCTGGAGGTACCCTCCTCATATCTGCTGTTGAGGGGTGCTGTGTACTTTCCAACATGCCTCCAAGAGGCTTCAGATCCGCTCCGAGGTGGCTCCAAGTGACCACTGAGCTCCCCAAGAAGTCCGCCGAGAGGTCCCCCAATAGAGTCCAAGATGCTCCCAAGAGAGCCCCAAGAAGGTCTTCAGAGCGTGAGCGTCGTCGTCGTCGTCGCCGCCGCCATCGTCGTCGTCCCCCTTCAGGGTCGGCGGCACCGGCAGTAAGATCTTCCAAATAAGGATCCCTTGCTGCACGCACTGATGGGATCACCTGTAAATTTTGAAGAAAAGGAGTCGATGTGCAAATCTCCAACAAGAGATATATAATTGCGAACCCGCCACAAACAAAACACGACTTGTAACATCACCACTAGATGCTTGGTGCAGATCCCAAGCAGAAATATAATAGTATGGATATAAGGAAGAAGAGATGAGAGAAGAGAGAGAGAGAGGAAAAATAAGAGGGAAAGAAACTGAGGCGACAAACGGCACAGCATAACGAATGGTAAAAACAACGCGGGTACTACAGCACTGCAGAAATACTTTGGTAATTGCAATCATACAAACGAAGGGTCCTAGAGTCCTACGGTGCCCTATGGCCCTCCCCTGCCTCCCCTCACTCGCTGCAACCACGTGATCCACAATCGCACGATTGGCAGATGTCCGCCCGATCCCCTCGCCCAGGCTCCAGGTCTTGTAGCGCCTGCAGGCGGCGACGACGTCCAGAGGGTGACGCACCAGCCAGACCATACGCGCCAGCTGCCGAATCTCTGGCACCTTCTGGGAGCGAAGGGGAGAAGCTCGAGTCAACATGCCAATCCCTTTTAAAATGCGGGCCACGTGGTCTCGGCATCCATTCTAATGTTGCCCTTGGGCTGAATCTTGTCGTACAAACAGCACGTCGAGGAAGAAATGGCGAAAGGGTCAAGCGTCGCAGCCTCCCAGTTCACCTCCGATCATGTGCACAGAAGTTGTGCGTGTCGACATGTCGATTGCGGGCGAATGCCATATGCTAAACAAGCGGCGCCTTCGCAGAGGGGGAAATATCTTTTGAGCATCAGGGGCTCTGCCCAGTCCTGCGCTAAATCGCGCAAAATCCACAACCAGAGCCCCGGAAAGAACCCAGGCATCCGACGATGCGTTATTTCTCCACTCCGCGGCCTCAAGACTCCCGAACCCTTCAAGGAGGGGCAGTTTCTCCTCCGGGACCCTCTTGCCCTTCCCAGCCCTCCTCTGTTGGGGGCCCCGTGAAGGATGAACCATTGCTGCCCCTCCCCAGCTCCACAATTGCTCAGGATGAGCACTGCTCTCCCCTCCCCGGACCCTGTCCGAGCGAGGCCCCACTCCCCCCACGCGCTGCCCGAGGGGGCCCGGCGCCAGGCCGCTTTGGGCGCCCCTGAAGGGAGCCGAGCCCGACTCGGGTGCTGCCCAGAGCATAGCGATCGCCTTCAACTCCCCCTGAGACGAGGATGACGTCATGATGCGATTGCCCTAAAGTGCGTCCTCAGGATTCTGGAGTATACAGCGGGCCTCATTTTTCTGAGGCCCGGGCGAAACAGTAGGGAATCCGGACAGTCTTGGGCTCCTGGGCCACCGAACTTCGCGCATCGCGCCCCGCGACGCGCGGCGCGCGGTGATCTGCGCTCCATCGTGCCCTCGCGCCACGTGCCCTCGCGCCACCCCCCCGGGAGAGAACGGCGGCCACCTTGGCCCAGGCCGTGGCGTGCGAAACGCGGTTGTTTTCGAGCCCCTGCCGGTGGCCCAGGCCCTCCAGAGCCGAGGCGAGGAGTCGAAGCGACTCGAGCCCCGGGGGGCATCTGAGCCAAAGCTTCCTCTCGAGAAGCCTGGGCCACTCCTGACACCAGCGCCAATTCATGATGTCGGCTTGCAACCAGAGTACCCATCAAAGACCTCCGCTGTGCCGCCGCGCCGGCATGACCATTGCTCCGGCGGACAGAGGGGAGGCGCGAGGAAGGACCAGGGCGTGCAACTCGGGATTCGGTCGGCTGGCCTTCGGCAGCCTGGAGCGCAGGTCGGCTGGCCTTCAGCACTGGAGCGCAGGTGCGGCAGGTCCGTGGGGGGACGACCGCGGCGTTGGTTTCTGACACCGCGTGGATCGTTCAACCTTCAACGAGTGCCGGCGTGTCGATCGCCACGCTGCGCTACGCTACTCCCGATCGACCCACGAACCCAGAAAGGAATATAGAAATGCAACGCATGGCAGCGTTTTCAAAGACACCTGATTGGGTGACGGGCAAGAGCAATGCTGATTGTATCGATCTTGACGTACCGTGCCGAGGGCTGTGCTGTGCTGCACCGTGCTGACTTGCGATGTGCCATGCCGCGGTTGTGCTCTATAGCGTCGTGGATCGAGTCTTCCTTTGCATCCGAGTCCTGACCGAACTGATCTGGATCTTAAGCTCGAGCTGCCTGAACACATAGAAGCTGCCCCAGAGCTAATTGACAGGGGGACATGCCAGGAGGACGCGCCGCGAAACGTCCCAAGGGACGCGCCAGGCGACGTGCCAAAGGACGTGCCATGGGGTCGCACCTAGGATGTGCCAAGGGGACTCGCTACGGAATGTGCCAATGGATGTGCCACGGAATGTGCCAGGGGACGCGCCACGCGACGTGCCAGGGGGACTCGCCAAGGGACGCCCCACGGAACGTGCCAAGGAACGTGCCAGGTTGCAATGCTGATTGTATCGATCTTGATGTACCGTGCCGAGGGCTGTGCTGTGCTGCACCGTGCTGAATTGCGATGTGCCATGCCGCGATTGTGCTCTATAGCGTCGTGGATCGAGTCCTCCTTTGCATCCGAGTCCTGACCGAACTGATCTGGATCTTAAGCTCGAGCTGCCTGAACACATAGTATCTGCCGCAGAGCTAATTGACAGGGGGACATGCCAGGAGGACGCGCCGCGGAACGTCTCAAGGGACGCGCCAGGCGACATGCCAGGGGACGTGCCATGGGGACGCACCGCGGGACGTGCCAAGGGGACGCGCTACGGAACGTGCTGGGGACAAGCGTTTCGCTCGAGACATCCTGTCAAAATCCTCATTCTAGACATCCGCCTGAGCGACCTGGACACTTGAAAACAAACGTTTCGCTCAACACATCCTCAACACATTCTCATGCTAGACATCCGCCTGGGCGAACTGGACACGTGAAAATTACGCTACCGAGGAACCCCACATACTGATGTTTAATATTGTGTTTGCTTGTCATTATCATCTATGCGCAATCCTGCGTTCTAAACCCTCGTCGCGAATCGTCGTCGTACGTGTCGTACTCGTCGTCGTACTCGTCGTACTCGTCGTCGTACTCGTTGCCGTTCTATCGTCTTACTCGTCATCGTACTCGTCGTCGTACCTCGCCATCGTACTCGTCTTCGCATTCGTCGTCGTGCTCGTCGCACTCGTCGTCGCACTCGTCGTCGTCGTACTCATTGTACTCGTAGTGCTCGTCGTACTCGTCGCCGCACTCGTGGTCATCGTCGTCGTCGTCGTTGTCGTCCTCCTCCTCCTCCTCCTCCTCCTCCTCCTCCTCCTCCTCCTCCTCCTCCTGCGTGAAAGCGCAAGCGCGCCGAGCCGGCTTGAACCAGAGTGTCTACAGTTCTGCGTGGGACGCGAACTCTCGCCAGCGCAGACCCTCTGTGGTGTCGAGACATTGCCACGCCTGCCACGCTTTGCAATCCCGAAACGGATAGCGACCGCACCCCCAGCGCGCCCCCCTTGTGGTGTCGAGGATGTGCCACGCCTGCCACGCTTTGCGAGCTCGAAACAGATAGCTCCCACCCCCAGCGGGCCCCCCGTGTAGTGTCGAGGATGTGCCACGCCTGCCACGCTTTGCGAACCCGAAACGGATAGCCACCCCACCCCGAGCGCGCCCCCTGTGGTATCGAGGAGGTGCCACGCCGGCCACGCTTTGCGAGCCCGAAACGGATGGCGACCACCCCCAGCGCGCCATCTGTGATGTCGAGGATGTGCCACGCCTGCCACGCTTTGCGAGCCCGAAACGGATAGCGACCCCACCCCCAGCGCGCCCCCCTGGTGTCGAGGATGTGCCACGCCCGCCACGCTGTGCGAGCCCGAAGCGGATAGCCACCCCACCCCCAGCGCGCCCCCTTGTGGTGTCGAGGATGTGCCACGCCTGCCACGCTTTGCGAACCCGAAACGGATAGCCACCCCACCCCGAGCGCGCCCCCTGTGGTATCGAGGAGGTGCCACGCCGGCCACGCTTTGCGAGCCCGAAACGGATAGCGACCCCACCCCCGCGCGCCCCTGTGGTGTCGAGATTGCCACTCCTGCCACGCTTTGCAAGCCCGAAACGGATAGCGACCCCACCCCCAGCGCGCCCCCCTTGTGGTGCCGAGGATGTGCCACGCCTGCCACGCTTTGCGAGCCCGAAGCGGATAGCGACCACCCCCAGCGCGCCTTCTGCGGTGTCGAGGATGTGCCACGCCTGCCACGCTTTGCGAGCCCGAAACGGATAGCGACCCCACCCCCAGCGCGCCCCCCTGTGTCGTCGAGGATGTGCCACGCCTGCCACGCTTTGCGAGCCCGAAACGGATAGCGACCCTACCCCCAGCGCGCCCCCTGTGGTGTCGAGGATGTGCCACGCCTGCCACGCTTTGCGAGCCCGAAACGGATAGCGACCCCACCCCGAGCGCGCCCCCTGTGGTGTCGAGGATGTGCCACGCCTGCCACGCTTTGCGAGCCCGAAACGGATAGCGACCCCACCCCGAGCGCGCCCCCTGTGGTGTCGAGGATGTGCCACGCCTGCCACGCTTTGCGAGCCCGAAACGGATAGCGACCCCACCCCCAGCGCGCCCCCTGTGGTATCGAGGATGTGCCACGCCTGCCGCGCTTTGCGAGCCCGAAACGGATAGCGACCCCACCCCGAGCGCGCCCCCTGTGGTGTCGAGGATGTGCCACGCTGCCACGTTGGGAGCCCGAAGCGGATAGCGCCCCACCCAGAGCGCGCCCCCCGTGGTGCCAATGATGTCCACGCCTGCAACGCCTTGGGAGCCTGAACGGAATAGCGACCCCACCCCCACGCGCCCCTTTTGCGTGTCGAGGATGTGCCACGCCTGCCCCGCTTTTGCGACCCCCGAAATCGGATCGCGACCCCACCCCCCCGAGCGCGCCCACCTGTGGTGTCGAGGATGTGCCACGCCTGCCACGCTTTGCGAGCCCGAAGCGGATAGCGACCCCACCCCCAGCGCGCCCCATGCGGATTCAAGGATGTGCCACGCCTGCCACGCTTTGCGAACCCGAAACGGATAGCGACCCCACCCCGAGCGCGCCCACCTGTGGCGTCGAGGATGTGCCACGCATGCCACTCTTTGCGAGCCCGAAGCGGACAGCGGCCCCACCTCCAGCGCGCCCCCTGCGGTATCGAGGATGTGCCACGCCTGCCACGCTTTGCGAGCCCGAAACGGATAGCGACCCCACCCCCAGCGCGCCCCCTGTTGTGTCCGAGGCTTGCCAGCCACGCACTGCCACGTTTTTGCGAAGCCCGAAACGGACGGCGGCCCACCCCCAATCGCGCCCACCTGTGGTTTCGAGGATGTGCCAACGCCTGCCAACGCTTTGCGAGCCCTCGAAACGGATAGCGACACCCCGAGGCGCCCCCTGGGGTGTCGAGATTGTGGCCACGCTGCACGCTTTGCGACCCCGAAACGATAGCGACCCCACCCCCCGCTCGCGCCCACCTGTGGTGTCGGAGTGATTGCTGCCACCACGCCTACAACGCTTTTGCGAGCCCGAAAAACGGATTAGCGACCCACCCCCAGCGCGCCCCATGCTGATTCCGAGGATGTGCCACGCCTGCCACGCTTTGCGAGCCCGAAACGAAAATATCGAAACCACCCCCCCCCAGGCGCCCCATGCGGATTCGAGGATGTGCCACGCCTGCCACGCTCTGCGACCCCGAAGCGGATAGCGACCCCACCCCCAGCGGGCTCCTTTGTGGTGTCGAGGATGTGCCACGCCTGCCACACTTCGCGAGCCCGAAACGGATAACGACCCCACCCCCAGCGCGCCCCCCGTGTGGTGTCCAGGATGTGCCACGCCTGCCACGCCTTGCGAGCCCGAAACGGATGGCGACCCCACCCCCAGCGCGCCCCCCTGTGGTGTCGAGGATGCGCAACGCCTGCCACGCTTTGCGACCCCGAAACGGACAGCGACCCCACCTCCAGCGCGCCCTCTGTGGTGTCGAGGATGTGCCACGCCTGCCACGCTTTGCGAGCCCGAAACGGATAGCGACCCCCCCCCCAGCGCGCCCACTTGTGGCGTCGAGGATGTGCCACGCCTGCCACGCTTTGCGAACCCGAAACGGATAGCGACCCCATCCCCAGCGCGCCCTCTGTGGTGTCGAGGATGCGCCACGCCTGCCACGCTTTGCGAGCCCGAAACGGATAGCGACCCCACCCCCAGCGCGCCCCCTGTGGTGTCGAGGATGTGCCACGCCTGCCACGCTTTGCGAGCCCGAAACGGATAGCGACCCCACCCCGAGCGCGCCCCCTGTGGTGTCAAGGATGTGCCACGCTTGCCACGCTTTGCGAGCCCGAAACGGATAGCGACCCCACCCCCAGCGCGCCCCTGTGGTGTTGAGGATGTGCACCCTCTCTGGTGTCGAGAAAGTGCCACCCCTGCCACGCTCTCCGACCTTGGCACGCATAGAGACTGCGCTGAGGGACCACCCCCTGCGCACCCTCTCTAGTGTCGAGAAAATGCCACCCCTGCCACGCTCTGCCGTGCCGTGCCCTGCGCGCCTGCCCTGTGTGCTATGCTGTGCTGAGCTGTGCTGTGATGTGCTGTGCGGTGCCGAGCTGAGCTGAGCTGTGCTGAGCTGTGCTGTGATGTGCTGTGCTGTGCTGCGCTGTGCTGCTTTGAGATGTGCCTGTGGTTTGTGATGTGCTGTTGCTGTTCTGTGCTTGCTGTGCTGCGCTGGCTGTGCTGTGCTGTGCTGCGCTGTGTGAAGAAGAGAGAGAGGTGAGGTTGGAGTGTCCCGCGGGTGCGCGCGGCAAGGGAGGGGGAGGTGTGGCGTGCGTGCGTGTGCGTGTGCGTGTGGCGTGTGCGTGTGCGTGTGCGTGTGGCGTGTGCGTGTGCGTGTGGCGTGTGCGTGTGCGGTGTGCGTGTGCGCGTGGCGCGGTGCGTGCGCGTGTGCGTGGTGCGCGTGCCGCGCGCGTTTTGCGCGCGCGTGTGTGCGCGTGTGCGTGTGCGCGTGTGCGTTTGCGTGTGCGTGTGTGGCGTGTGCGCGTGCGCGTGTGCGTGTGCGTGTGCGTGTGCGTGTGCGTGTGCGTGTGCGTGTGCGTGTGCGTGTGCGTGTGCGTGTGCGTGTGCGTGTGCGTGTGCGTGTGCGTGTGCGTGTGCGTGTGCGTGTGCGTCTGCGTGTGCGTGTGCGTGTGCGTGTGCGTGTGCGTGTGCGTGTGCGTGTGCGTGTGCGCGTGTGTGTGTGTGTGTGTGTGTGTGTGTGAGAGAGAGGAGACGCGGGTGCGACGCGGCAGAGAAGAAAACCATAACCCCACGAAACATGTGGGGAACAAAACATTGATTTCCCTTAGGTTGTGGAAGGATTTTGGCCTCAAGCAGGGCCTCCGAGGCGATTCGAGGCACTCTAGAGGGGCAGCGCTAATATACGACCCCCCCTTCTTTAATAGATCGCCTCCAAGATGGCCCCAAGAGCGCCCCAAAAGGGCCCCAAGAGGCCCCACGAGGCCCCCTAAGAGGCCTCCAAGAGGCCCCCAAAAGACCCGCAAGAGGCCACAAGAGGCTCCCCGGTATACGCAAAAGACCCCTGGGACCGCCAAGAGGTCCCAAAGACGGCCCAAGAGGCCCCCAAGCTCGCCATTGTCCTCCTCCTCCTCCTCTTTTCTTCCTCCTCCCTCCTCTTCCTCCCCCTCCTCCTCCTACTCCTCCTCCACCACCTCCACCTCCACCTCCTCCTCCTCCTCCTCCTCCTCCTCCTCCTCCTCCTCCTCCTCCTGTTCCTCCTCCTGTTCCTCCTCGTCTTCGCAGTCCTCCATCTCCTCCTCCTCCTCCTCCTCCTCCTCCTCCTCCTCCTCCTCCTGGCTAACTCCTCCTCCCCACTCCGTCCCTGATCCTCCTTCTGCTCCCTCCTCTTCCTCCTCCTACTCCGACGACGACGGCTCCTCCTACTTCTCCCCTCTTTGGGGCATATGGCCGTTCCCCCGCCCTTTGTTCTCTGCATGCTCCTCCGTTGCCTCATAATTCATTTCTGGATGGGCTGGTGGGGATACTTGTTTAGTCAGCGGCCCCGAGACAACGGTCAGGGAGCGGAGGCGACGTCTGGGCCACAGGCGAGGCTAATTTGCAAGACAATTCGCCGCCAGCCAGAGTCGGCGGACAGACAGCTCGCACCTGCGCATGCACTGAACAAAATGACCATAATTCGAGAGGCAGACGCACTTAGGCGCAGCAGCCCTAACCACATGTGGCAGGCCGCCGTGCCCAAATGAAATTGGAAGATGCCGAAGTGAGTCGCCAATGCGGCGCCAAAAAAATAAAAAGGAAACAAAAAAAAAAGAACATCCGCGCCGCCTGCACAAGCCGAACGGCTGTGCGGCCGAAGCCAGAAACAGGGCGCGACAAAGGGAAAACCAAAGGCTGTACAGGCGTTGCAGGCTGAACCACTCAGCGCCCAGTCCTTAGTAATCCGCCTCCCAGTGCCGAGGGAGAATCCAAAGCGCGACTGCGGCGTGCCGCCTGATGAACGAGGAACTCCGCGGCGTGGGGAGCGTCCCCGTCGGATGGTGATGGTTCGCACGCGTGGTGGCGGTGTCATCCTGCTCTGCCTGCCTGGGGGGTAAGCTGCCGTGAGCTCAAGTGGCCAGCCAAACCGAGAAAACTGCCGCATGGCGCTTTCCCTGGGCCCTAGAGAAATAAAGAAGAAAAATAAAAAGGCGCCAACACGCACACACAACACACACACACCACGTGCCCCCCCTGGGCCGTGGTAGCCGTCGCTGGGGGTGTAGAGCAGGACCACGAGCAGCACGGACCACGGCGTGAACAGGGAGGGGGGGGTCTCAGCACCGACGCGTGTGCAGCGTCAGGCGAGCCCTGGAGCCACGGGCGGGGGACACCCACCGGGCCCGGGAGGGGAGAGGCAAGGGGACGCAACGCCTCACCCCACGGCCAGGCACCATGCTTCCGTGGGCCAGGGGCCGCGGTCTTCCTCTTGGATCGTCCCGGGGGTCGCAGCTAATCGCCGCTAGCACTTGCATTGAAGACTGGGGGGTCGCAGCTAATCGCCGCTAGGATCTATTCTACACATCGTGGGGGTCGCAGCTAATCGCCGCTGAGGTCTCTGTTGAATGTGTGCGAACGGGTGAAGGCCCACCGGGGCCGCAGCCAACGCAGAGGATGTGAGCCTGCAGCGAGGTGCGTCCTCGGAGGTGGGCCCCGGGGAGTCGCAGTTACTGAGGGCGGGTCGTTGTCAAAATGCGGCTCTCGCCTCAGCGTCGCGCGCATTCGTTTTGAAAATTTGCCAGAGTTTCACGGATTGACGGGCGGTTGGTTTTAAAAGTGTGGTTGTCGCCTAAACGCCGCGCGCATCCGTTTTTTTAACATGTGCAAGCGTTTCACGGGCTCCGGGCGGTTCCTTCTCGAAATGTGGCTCTCGCCCCAGCGCCGCGCACGTTCGTTTTGAACATGTGCAGGTGCTTCGCGGATTGAGGGCGGGTGGTTTCCAAAATGTGGTTTTCGCCTGAACGCCGCGCGCGTCCGTTTTGAAAATTCGCGAGAGCTTCACGGATTGAGTGCGGCTCATTTTCGAAATGTGGCTCTCGCCTTCGCGCCGCGCACATTCGTTTTCAACATGTGCAAGGAGTTTCACGGGTTCCACGATCAACGTACCAAGACTGGGGTTGTGGAAGGATTCGAGACCACGCGGAAGCAACAGTTATGCTGATTCACTGTGTTGAAGTCGCGCAATTCTGGATCGTCAAGACGCAACAGTCAGGTTGATACGTGGCGTTGGAATCCCGAGAACAATGCTTTCGCACGCTCCAGGATCTTCAAATTGTTGTCTTCCGACGAAGCAGCTCCTACAATTGACATGAACCGTTGTACGGGCCTATGAAGGGGGAGCCTGGATGGAGGGTTAATCCCAACATCGTTGATGACTCTTGGGCTTCCAGTGGTCCTCCTCCTCCTCCTCCTCCTCCTCCTCCTCCTCGTCCTCCTCCATTCCTTCTCCTGATGCATAACTTCTCCCTGTCGCACCCCGAGGCCAGGTTTTAGAGCGGGCCGGGCGTTTCGCCTGAGACTTCCTCACCATTTATGATTCAAAAATGACAACATCTTCACGAATGGAGGGCGGGTTGTCTTCAAAATGTGGTTCTCGCCTGAGCGCCGCGCACATCCGTTCTAAACAGTTGCAGAAGCTTCACGGATTCAGGGCAGCTCCTTTTCGAAATGTGGTTCTCGCCTGGGCGCGGCGCACATTCGCTTTAAAAAATTGCAAGAACTTCACGGAATGGGGGCGGGTAGTTTTCAAAATGAGGTTCTCGCCTCAGCGCCGCGCACATTCGTTGTAACAACTTGCAGGAGCTTCACGGAATGAGGGCGGGTCGTTTCCAAAATGTGCCTCTCGCCTGAGCGCCGCGCACATTCGTTTTGACAATTTGCAAAAGCTTCACGGATTGAGGGCGGGTCGTTTCCGAAATGTGGTTCGCCTTGGCGCCGCGCACATACATTTTAAACATGTGCAAGAGTTTCACGGACTCAAGCGGCTCCTTTTCAAAATGCGGCTCTCGCCTGAGCGCCGCGCACCTTCGATTTAAACATGTGCAGGAGCTTCACGGATTGTGGGCGGCTCCTTTTCGAAATGTGGCTCTCGCCGTAGCGCCGCGCGCATCCGTTTTGGAAATTCGCAAAAGCTTCACGGATGGAGGGCGAGTCGTTTTCAAAATGGGGCTCTCGCCTCAGCGCCGCGCACATTCGTTTTCAAAATTTGCAAAAGAGCTTCACGGAATTACAAGTCTTTGGAAGGATTGTATTCAGAATTATGCGGGCGCAATAAATGCGTTGATTCACGGTGTTCAAATCGCAAAAATGGCGCTCTGGCACGATTCCGGATCTTCAAGACGCAGCAGTCAGGTTGATACGTGGCATTGTAATCCCGAGAGCAATGTTTTGGCTTGCTCCGGGATATCCAAACGGTTGTCTTCCAACGAGTCCCAAGAGCGCCCCGAAGAGCGCCCCAAGAGGGCCCCAAGAGGCCCCAAGAGGCCCCCAAGAGGCCCCCCAGAAGCTCCCAAGAGACCCCGACTTTCCGTAGGTTTTGGAAAGCTTTTGGCCTCGAGAAGCGCCCAAGAGGCGATTCGAGGCACTCTAGAGGGGCAAGGCTAATATACGAGCCCCCCTTCTTTGTTAGATCTCCTCCAAGATGGCCCCAAGAGCGCCCCGAAGGCTCCCGAGAGCGCCCCGAGAGCGCCCCAAGGGGGCCCCAAGAGGCCCCAAGAGGCCCCCAAGAGGCCTCCAAGAGGCCCCCAAGAGACCCCCAAGAGGCGCCAAGAGGCTCCCAAGATGGCCCAAGACGGCTCCAAGAGCGAAAAAACGGAAAAGCATTACGCTACCGGGGAACCCCACATACTTATATGATGGCTGGAGTGATGAAAGCTGAAGAGAAGCATGTGAGAATGATGTTGGTGGCCGCTGCCCCGCCGATGCCGTTGGCGACGCCGCTCAAGAGGAGAGGTGGAAGAGGAGAAGCGCCGCGCCAGCCACACTTTGCGAGCCCGGTGACCTGGACGACCGGCGCGCATAGCGGCCGCGGTGAGGGACCACCCCCTGCGCACCCCGTCTGGCGTCGAGAAAGCGCCACGCTTGCTATGCCCTGGACGACCGTCGTGCATAGTGGCCGCGGTGAGGGACCAACCCCTGCGCACCCTCTATGGTGTCGAGAAAATGCCACGCCTGTTATGCCCTGGACGACCGGCGCGCATAGCGGCCGCGGTGAGGGACCAACCCCTGCGCACCCCGTCTGGCGTCGAGAAAATGCCACGCCTGCTATGCCCTGGACGACCGTCGTGCATAGCGGCCGCGCTCAGGGACCACCTCCTGCGCAGCCCCTGTGGTGTCGAAAAAGTGCCACTCCTGCCACGCTTTACGACGCCGCAACGGATAGGGAGACCACCCCCAGCGCACCCCCTCTGGTGTCGAGGAAGTGCCACGCCTGCCACGCTTTGCGAGCCCGCAACGGATAGGGAGACCACCCCCAGCGCACCCCCTGCGGTGTCGAGGAAGTGCCACGCCTGCCACGCTTTGCGAGCCCGAAACGGCTAGCGTCCCCACCCACAGCTCCCCCCCTGTGGTGTCGAGGAAGTGCCACGCCTGCCA